>JABTXL010005929.1:1602311-1730775 GCA_025134845.1 Neodon shergylaensis | reverse complement strand
AGAGAGAGAGAGAGAGAGAGAGAGAGAGAGAGAGAGAGAGAGAGAGAATTCGCACAATACGCCAAGCATGCATGGAGACCTGAGTAACCACAAAAATGGTCAAAACTGAAATAGAACTTAAAAACTGAAAGCTTAAAAACTGAAATAGAACTATTGAACTTTGGCTGTGAATAGCTCTCGGGAAAATGAACATTCCTATAATTGAAATGATCGTGTGTTTTCTGACCCTTCTTGGGTAAGTTTTATATTAGGTTCACATCAAGCAATCATGGAAGCAATTATGGTCACTTGTCCTGGGGCTGCCGTAGCGACTAGCTGACACCTGGTTGTCATTTGGTAATTATCTTGGCACTTCCAACAACTCCCCAGCTTCAGATAAGCACTGCAGCAACTACAAGTGAAGTCTCCTTGGCAGTACAAGGAAATACATAACTACTCTGCTGCTTATGTAGCTGCCCTCGGTATATCTGGGGTACGGAGATACACGGTGCAAAGTGGCTTCTGAATGGCCTGCGCAGAAGTCAAATTGGAGATGAAATCTTCTCAATTAGCCACTCAGCTCCCTTTGAAATCTTCAAAAAATACCCTAAGTAATTGTGTTGACAGAGGCATTGCCAACTTTTGGGCTTTTTCAAGTCTTTGAAGTCTGACTTTGCAGAACAGATTGTAAGTCTCTGGCCCATTACACACCTGCGGAGATTTTGCTGTTTTATTTCTCCTGGGTGAAACTGCGGAAGCCCAAACTCTGTTAATCACTGTCAGAACCAGTTGTATAAAATGCCAAAATGCAGCGAACCGAGCGTTTTATAATAAATATGACAACACAGTCAGAATGTTGTTTTGTTATGTTATTTGTGGTGATTTTTCATTTACAATCTTTGAAAGGAAAGTAATCTAAGGCTTTTATCAGAAAAAAATATTAACCATGGGGGAGAAAATACCATATTGTATAAATAAGACTCTAAGTATTTATGTAAAAATTAAGTCAGCCAAAATTAACAAATTTAATTTAATGGTAGAATTTACTTTCAATGTCCTTAAAATGAGGTATGTTAAAACTAATTTCAATATCAATATTTCTTTTTATGCTACTTTATGTATAAACTAAATTAGCATTCTTATTTTATATATTTTATCAATGGTGCATTTTAAATAATTTTATTCTAATTGAATTTCGATACTTTTATTAAAATATGTGTAACAATTGCAATACAGATATAAAAGTTTCAGTTTTCTACTAGTGCTTTTATTGGAAATGAATTTTGAATACGTATCTGAAATTGTTACAGGCTAGGGCTGAGGGATAACTCATCAGTTAAGAAAGCTTACAGTTCTTGCAGATCATCTGTGTTAGGTTCCAGAGTCCACAAGAGTGGTGGAGGACCTTCTGTAACTTGAGGTCCAGGTGAACACACTCTGCTATGGCCTCGGTGAGCACTAAGCATGAACATGCTTCACATGTGTACTTACAAGCAATTCTCTCAGATGTATAAATAAAAGTAAATAGTTAAAAGAATTTAAAAATTATTAGTGATAGCTTTGTTACTGACTTGCCTTAAAACATACTCAAACATGCATATTCAATGTATTTCTGGAAGCAAATATTGCATGTCAGAGGGAATAAATATATCATAATGTTATGTTCTCAATTGTATTCATCAATATACAAAGTCAAAGAATATTTTTAATATCTTTGTACCTACATAAAATAAACTTTAAAATGTGTTAGAGTCAATTTTCTAAATCTAAAAATCTTCCAATACTTGAAGTCAACATTCATTCTAATAACCAATAAATAAGAAATATACCTTATTTCATCTCTACAATTACTTATTTACACCCATGTCATACTAAGGTACCACACAGAAGAGCTTCAAAATAAATAAAATTAATTCTCAAAGCTCCAGAATCTTGCATATTAATATTAATGATATGAGAACTAGTGATCCCAGTCTTTCTACGTGATCCATAATGATCATACTATATTGTCATCTTGTAAACATCTATTCTCTAATGTTCTATGTGGTCCCACAAAACTGACCAAACATATTTACAATTATATCATTTGTACCCAGCTAATTGCTTAGAAGTTAGTATGGGATTAATAAATTCATATCCTGTGGGATATATAGGAATCAAGATGAATAAATAATTGAAATAAAAATACGTATTTTCCACAAAAATAATTTATGCATCTTTTCCTATCTTCATAGCAAAGACACCTCTTCAATACTTTTATTGCAATTAATAAAGCTATTATCAACTGAATTTTGTGTGCGACTAGAACTTCTGAATGCTCATAACTTTTCAGTGCTAAGCTTGAGAGTTGTACATGACTAACAATTGTTCAGTTGTGATAGAGAGACATTGTGTCCTTCACAGACCACTGGCTTCTCATGATCTAATTTTATCTTCAACAATAGTTACAGGGAAGAGCAAAGAGTACAGCGTTGGAAGTGGCACTTCAGATTTTCGACACAATGATTACAGAAGCGTGGGTTAGCACTATGTGAATTAGTACTATTTTCAGATATTTTCTTAAGTGCAGTTTTAACTTTCCCTGTGGTAATAGGATAAGTAATTGATATCTCAAGAATGAGAATTGGTACAAATTGGGAAAAGTTCAGCTAACATTGGTAAACCTATGTTTATAGTGCCTCCTCACATATTTTACAGATGTATACCCTTGCATTCTAGAAGTTTCGATGCATTGCTCTGAAATAGTCAATATCAAGTGACTTTTATGCTTAAGTTTTTAATAATAATATTACCAAAGAGAACATTCTAAAATGTTTTCATTTGTTCCTCTCCTCATATGTACTTGTTTCCCTTCTCAGTCAGTTTTGGTAGTGACTTCAATACTTTTTTATTTTAAAAAATGAAATTGTAAAGCAGAATTTTAAAATATCTTGATTCTGCATGAAAGGCAACTCAATCAAATAGAGCCCTGAAAACAAACAAAAAAAAGTGTTAATTTTTTTAAAGAGAAAGAACTCAAAATTAGACCCCAGTGCTTGTCTAATTCTTCTTAAAAGTGTGATTGTGTATGTTTGTGTGTGTGTTTGTACAGTCTGTGTGACACACAGTAGCTATTTTGATAAAAATTAATCAATCTTTGAACTCCCCCCCATCTGTGAAGCAGCAAAATAGCAGTCTTCTGAGGAGTGTGGGGTAGTATCTGTACAACACAGAATTCATCCTCACCCCATAGTCTTTTCCTTATACAGATTCCACATTTTGTATGGTGGGAAATTCAAGGTCAGATGAGCAAAATTCTCTGCCAAATCCATACCACTCTTTGTGATAGAATTGAGTTTTATAACCCAATCTATGTTGTTCTAACCAAAGTTTATAGTAAATAAAATATACATATAACTTAAATATAAAAGGTGATAATAATGGCAAAAACATATTTAGAATCAGATACCCATTGAACTAATTTTTGGCCTACTAAAATTGAATGTGCAAATTTTTCTCTCTGATTTCACTTAAATAAAATTACAAAACTTTATTTTGTCCTCAAATTTTTGTCCATATAATTTAGTATATTATCCTTCTACACTATAAAATATTTAGTATCCTATTTCCTAGGCAATTAATTATATGTTATTTATGTGCTATTTTCACAATAGTTAAATAAATGTAGTCAGTATATTCCCTTGCTATTTTATATACCTCAATAACCATTCTTAAAGTGACCCATTTAAATATAATAAGCCAATCACTGCGTGCATAATGGACTCAGCTTTTACTCTAACAAGCTCATATATTTTATGTAATTTACTCTGCAAATCAACTTTAGAAAATAGGTCCTATTGTCACAGTGCTTTATAGGAACCAAAACTGACATCAGTCAAAGCAAACATAAGATTTTTTATCAGGATAATTCTCATCAGAGAGTTTTGCAGACTTAAAGGGCATGATCTGGCTGGTCATACATGTCTTTTAAATTGTGTGCATGTTATTTAGCTGCCCTTGAGATTTAACATAGCACTACTAACAATTCCCTCACTGAAATTTAGTAACCTGAAGTCACCATGTAACATTTGAAAGCAATCGCACAGCAGGGACCACAAGACAAGGTTTTTGTATAATTAGTAGCAGAGTTAAGTAATTGGTTGATTAATTCGAACTTCTTGAAACATCATTTTATTAATCACATTGGAAATGTAGTGGAAGTAGAAAATTGGAGTAAAACATGTTAGGAATGTTATCTAAGAAGGAAAACTCTAACAAGAAATTAGGCCATTGAACATAATCGAAACTGTGAATGATTTGGGCATGTAATAGTTCTTAATAGTTCTTACAGTGCTGAGAAGTAACTAAATATTATGTAGTGCTCAAGACAAATTTTAGGATTTTTAAAAGTGTACATTATTTTGAATTTCTGTGTGTTTTCTTAGGACAATAGATAATGAATTTTTGTCATGTTTTGAAGGGAATGAAAAATTTGTCACTATATTAGATAAAGAAATGTCTTGACTTTTCTTAATTTGTGGAACACATCTTAAAATTTACTCAATAATGAATGTTTTGCATTCCAAATTATCAGCAACAGAATTTCCTGAAAGTATTTACATATGAGATATAATACCACAAAGGAAGATTTTAAATGAACTGGAAGAAATAAATCATTGCTAATATCCAATTTCGAAATGCTAATTTCTGTAAACAGCATCCTTTGTTCACATAAATATTTTGTAGTATTAAAACACAGACTGAATTCACGATCGCTTTAGACAAGAGATACTCTCTAATAAATCCACTCATGTCTCACTAAATTTTCTATTATTCTGTTTGTCTTTACCTATCATAAAAAGCTTCAATAATGAGCATGATTTTTAATGAGGAATGCACCAGATATTTAGAGATCCACATATTTATGTGACCTTATTTTGTTCCAAACTTCTATTGTTTACTGTTTCCTTATTGAGATTTTGTTTGGTACTTTGTGACAAACAAAAGTATGATTCGCGAAGCTGTACCGTTCTCATGGTAGCTGCCTGTGTTCCCAAGATAGCAGCATTAGTGCCTACAGAAGCAGTTAATACTGTTTATCATTAGTGACACAGGCTGGGAAGGACCTTCACTGGCTTTTATCTTTCACCTTGTCAACATTTAGCTGATGAGCATTCTGATTTAAATTCATGAGTGATGCTCCAGGATTTATATGCATTTCACATGGACAATCACATAGGTAAACCCACCCTGCTGATGGAGACTAATTAAAAATACCCTAATATTCTCATCCTGAACCTCCTTGGGAAAACCATTGCTTTATATTTAATTTCAAAGTGCCCAGTGAAAGCATGAATTAAAATACAGCTTATCCCATTCTTGCATTAGAAAATCCTTACTGCATTATGGTGCAATTCATCTAAGGCTCATACCAAATAATGAATGTACAACACCTACCTATGAATATTTAATTTCAAATTTTGTAAGTTACTGGAAGTTTGAAATAAGACAATTCCATTGATGGCTTACAGATGAAGTGAATTAATCACTTCTGCCTACATATTTATTTTGGAAAGTGAGAATCAAGGGGATGATGCCAAATATATTCAGGAAATACCAAATTTGATCTCAGATTTAATTGGGCATTGATTTCAAATGCAAGCTACCTTTGGTGTTGGAGGATGTTCTGTTATTTAGAGTGTTAAAAAGTAAAATTAATGTAACATTGTGGGTCTTCTTTCTCAGGGATCATTGGTCATGAGTTTACAAAGGTGGAGGGCACAGAAGAGGGGAACAGGTTTTTGACATGTGTAGAAACCACAGAGATAGACCTCTGGAAGATGACTTCAGTGAGCCAACTCAACTTCATTCCAGAATATAGGAAATACATAGGACTGGGAAGCCTGGGGGCAAACTCTAATTTGCATTAAGTGGCTTTCTCCTATTTAATAGTTGGTTTAGCAGAAGCCCAGTCATATTAAAATGACTAGAGCATTAACATAGTTATCATGTGGACATCAGAGGAAGAACATTTGCAGGAAAAGGTCATCCTTGAGAAAACTCAGGCAATCAGACCTAGAGACATCCTCCAAATAAGGGCACATTAAGAACAGGAAGCCTTGCTGGGGAGAAAGTCCTACATGTTGCCAAACTTTAAGAATGTTGTTAGGCAGGCCTTACAACCTTAAAACTCTTAGACTACAACCTGAAACCATCAGGGCCTCCCAACATAGCATAATACAGCTTGCCCAGAGAAACTTCCTCCTGCAGTAGATGGGTACAAAAACCAAGATCTCTAGATAGATAGTAGGCACAAAGTGAGAGATCTTAGAATACACACTCCTAAAACACGGTTTCTCCATCAAATCCCTCCCTTATGGGCTCAGCGAACCCTGTAAAAGAAGAGGTGGAAAAATTATTAGAGGCAGAGAGGATGGAGAAGACAAGAAGACTAGTCTCTCTAAATCAACATGAGCAATGGTCAGATGAACAACTGAAAGAGACTGTGGCAGCAAGCACAGGGCCCGCACAAATCTGTATCAGGTCCTTTGTACATGCATTATGACTTCCATTTTAGTGCTTTTATGGGAGTACTTAATGACCTAATGTGTAAATCTGATTCTTGTGCTTTCTCTCAGGGTCTTTCTCTTCTTTGATTTTTGTTGTTTTTAATGTTACTTTGGTGTATTTTATTTTATTTTGCTATTATCCCTTAAAAACATCCTTATTTTCTAATGAGAGGCAGAAAGGGATGGATGTGGATGGGAAGGGGAGATATGGAGGCAATTGGAGCAGAATACAGAGGGAAACCATACTCAGGATATATTATGTGAGAAAATAAAATAATTTTTTAATAAAAAGGGTAAAAAGAATAAGGAGATATTTAGTACTTCAGAAATCATTCTTGCCTCCATTTTATAAAATAATCCTATGGTTATATTCCTACTATTTGGGCTACCATTACATTATTTGTGAGTTAAAAATAAGAGTAAAAGCCATTCTAAACAGTCCTCCAAATATTTGGGTGTTTCTTATTTCTCTAAAAATGGAATCTGTCCTCCTTCCTGTAAGATTTGAAATGCTGTTTGCTGTGGATTTGCCTTGCTTGTCTCCCCTCATTCTTCCTTCCATATGCAAGTTGTCTCTTCAACTCTTTTCAGTCTTTACCTCCTAAAGGGTGTGTGTGGCAGGTCCTTCTTCAACTTCAGTGCTTCTCTTTCCTGCTCATTGAAACTTCCCTGTGGTGTCTGACTACTGTCTAAGACTGGTCTTAAAACCTGCCTTGGGTTCATGTGTAATGCTTTGTACTCCATAAATAATTTAGTGTATTTAGTGTGTGTAAGACAGAAAGATGCACTAAGGACAATTAGGACACATTTCCTTCACCACTGAATCTAGTGACTCCAGAATGTAACTCAGTGCTAACTAATAAGTAAATACAGCACATGCATACCTGTCTTCAAATGTTTACAGTTTCTTTACTGTTAAAACCTCTGTGTTTAGCTATTTAAAATATGTAGCACATTATACATTTCTATGGGACTCTAACACTTGAATGATAAGTTAGCTTTTAGGGGTCCAGAAGATGACTGACTATTTGAATGCAAAGTTCCCATTTTAGCTTCTTGCTTCTAACTATAATTTGGTTGTCCTAATATATTCTATTCTGCTATTACATGCATTTCTCTTGAATCTGATAACTACCATTATTTCCTCTTAACTTCTATTTAGTCATTTTCATTCTCCACAATTAATGGAACCATGTGATGATCATCTTTCAATTTTTTTCATTTATCTCAATTATATGCAGTTCTATCCAGATTGTTGTGAAGAGCAGGGATTTTTTTTCTGTTAAATGATTGAAAATATTCTTTATTCATTCATCATGATGGACCACTTAATTCTCTCTCATTTCCTGACTGCAAGGAATGCTGATATCTGTAGGATAGGGATTGTGATGGTTGATCTTGGTTGTCAGCTTGACACACAGAGGAAGACAGAATATCAGTTGAGAAATTGGCTTTATCAAATCTGATAGAAAACTGTCTCTGGGACACTTTTCTGATTATGAACTGATATAGAGGCCCCAGTCTACTGTGGATAGGAGGCCTCAGACTATATAAAAATAGCAATTGAAACTCCCAGGAATCCACAAGGATGACTCAGCTAAGACTCCTAGCAATGATGGAGAGGGCACCTGAACTGTCTTTCCCCTGTAATCAGATTGATGACCACCCTAATTGTCATCACAGAACCTTCATCCACTCATTGATGGAAACAGATGCAGAGATCCACAGCTAAGCACTGGAAAGGCTGGGTCTAAGAGTTGGAGGAGGGATTATATGAGAAAGGGGGACCAGATTTTGTCCCTGGTACATACATTGGCTTTTTGGAACCCATTCCCTGTGGAGGGATACATTGCTCAGCCTCGATACAGGGGAAAGAAGTTTGGTTCTGCCACAATCTAATATACCAGACTTTGTATACTTCTATTGGAAGGCCCTACCCTTTCTGAGTAGGAATGGGGGGTTCGATGCGTGTAGGTGGATTGGAGTGGGAGGAGATGAGGGAGGATGAACTGTGATTTGTATGCATAATTGTAGATGGAGGCAGCTTGTTTGTTTCCGGCCACCCAGACCAAAATAATCACATAGAAACTATATTAATTACAATACTGCTTGGCCAATCACTTAACCATATTGCTAACTCACTATTGTGTCTATGAAAACACAATAATATGCATAATCCAGACTCTTTGTGTATATTCTATCTTTATGTGGCTTATTTTTCATTACTCTGTTCCTTTAAAGGCTTTGTTTTATTTTTACTATATATATATACATATATATATATATATATATATATATATATATCCACATATATTCTTTTACTCTCTCTCCCAAGCCTACATACATTTTTTTAACACACTGTGTCTCGTTTAGGTGTCTTTTATGTTTGAATCTGTCCTATTGTGTGTCTGTAATCCTTTTGTGTCCAGGATGCTGCTTAAAATGCTAAGCAGCATGGCTAGGACTAAGGCTGCTTTGTCTTTTGGCTGTGCCCAGTTCAACATGGCAGAGTTCTGTTCAGTGCCAGCTTTGCGAGCCATGCTCACAGCCCCATTCCCAGGCACACAGCAGGTCTATGTTCATGTAGCACTCTGCTCACAAACCCCATTGAAACGGTTGGTTTCCTAGAATGAGCCAGAGCTGTTGGTGCAACTAGCATGAACCAGGATATAGTCAGCCATGTTGGCGCCATTCTGTTGGCAGAGGCTGCTTCTTCGTACCCAGCCTCCAAGACCTGAAATAATCACACTGAAACTCTATTAATTAAAACACTGCTTGGCCAATCACTTAGGCATATTGCTACTTTGCTCTGATATCTTAAATTAACCCTTAACTCATCTCTATTAATTTGTGCATCACCATGAGATCATGGCCTACTGACAAGGTTCCAACCGGCTCCCTTGGGCATCTTTCTTCTTCGGTGGCTATACTGTGTCTTCTTGACTGCACCTACTCTCTCTCTCTCTTTCTGTTTGGATTTCCTGCCTGGTCATACTCTGCTAAGACATTGCCCAGAAAAGCTTTATTTATTAACCAATAAAAGCAACACATATACAGAATAACATACCACATCACAAAATGATTTTTAAAAACCTTTTAAATAAAAAATTAAAACACAAAGATAAGCCAAAAAATGACAATTGAATTTAAGCCTTAGAATTAGGCAATAAGATTAGTTCTTCCATGTTCTGTACCTATTTCCAGTCTCCATGCTCAAACCCCGAGTTCCTGTATTTGCTTAAATTTGTGATGGACTGTGACATGCAACTATAAGTAAAATAACACCCCCCATGTTTCTTTTGATCATACCATAGTAATAGGGAAACAAATTGATTTGTTAATGGATGTGTTTATCTACTTTATTTAGGTATATATTCATTTTATTTTTCAAGACAGGGTTTCTCTGTAGCTTTGGAGCCTGTCCTAGAACTCCCTTTGTAGACCAGGCTGGCCTCAAACTCACAGAGATCCGCCTTCTTCTGCCTCCCGAGTGCTGGGATTAAAGCCATGTGCCACCACCACCTGGCTAACTTACATATATATTAATAGGCAAGTTCACTTTTAATCTTTTTAAATAGTTCTATACCACACACATAGGGGGCAAGAGTTTCCTTTTTTCTATATCTTCACCAACACTTGCTTCCTTTAGCTATTATTTTAAGACAATGTCATTATTTTTGGAGAAGGTATCACACTGCAGTTTTGGTCAACAGTCTACTGATTTTAAATGAGGATGGCCCTTTCCTCCACATACATTTTGATGTTTGTATATTTTTTGAGAGATGTCTCTTTCAGTCAGTACTCACTTTTAACCAACTTAGTAGCTCCTGGTTTTCTTGCTTGCTGGTGATTTGTACATATCTGCTCGATGTTGAAAGTAGAGTTGGCATGCATTTTTTCCCACTGTAGTTTCTCTTTACTCTGTCATTCACTTTACTATGAAAAAGATTTGTTGAACTCTATTTCCTAAATTTTTATAGAGGTTTTAATTAAGTGCTTCATCAATGTTTTCTTCTAGTACTTTCAAAGTTTCATGTTTTGTATTTACGTGTTTATACAATGTCTTGATTTCTTCATATTAATTGTCCTAGAACAATTTATTAAAAGACAATCAGATGAAGGTGCATATGTAAAACTCTTAACTATATATTATATTCAGTTGGTTTATGTGCGCAAATTCAAATTTATCATACTTACCAATCTGAATATGTTGTAAAATGTATTGTCTTGATATGGACCCTAGTTAGTCAATGTAAATCATCTTTTAAATGATTCAATTTTCTCATATTTGGCTGAGTATATTTACATTTATGTTTATCAATGATATTGACCTGTAGCTTTCTCTTATGCTGTCTCCTTTATTTATTTGAACATCAGGGTAATTATTTTCCCTTTGGATGAGTTTATAATAAATTACTCCTTCAGAATATTTTTATATATCTTAATAATCAGTGTTTTTTTCTTGAAAGATTTTATTGAAATCAGCAGTGAGCCTATCTGCTTTTCTGTTTAGGTTATTTTATTGATGATTCAACAGTTAGGTAATTTAAAGCTATTATCACTGAAGATGATGAAACGCAATAAGAGATTTAAGTATAAGTATATGGTACTAAGCAGTATGCTACTTAAAACAGTCATAATGTAAACAGTTGGTTTGAGTATCTAAGGTGTAAAAATAAAATGGCATTGTAGATTCATGTATGTATAACAATCTTTAAAAATTGCTTATGTTTCTGACAAATATCTTTAGCTATGGTAAATCTATGGTAAATTAATTACTCTGGGTAGTGCTGCATCCATATAAAACATATTTGTGAAGTAATTCATTCTCCTTAAATGGAATGCTATTTGTTCTGTGCTGTTGATTTTAGATTAAAGGGAAAATGAATGTTTTAAACTTTCCTAAATTACTAAAGAAAAAAGTCTTTGATAGTGGAAGTCAGGTGTTTCATTTCCCCTTGAAAATTGATCTGAGTTCACCGAAAATGGTTTCTAGGCTTGGAAAATTTAGATGAGGGAGGCAAAATCTTTGACTTTCATGTTCAACTCTCAAATATTGCATTTTAATGTAATTTTACTCTTATTTTAATGATATCAGCTGGATAATCGCGTTTCTTTTTGCAAAAGAAAAGCCTTGGAGTGAAGGCAATAGCCTTTTATAATAACAAGACACTCCATAAATCAATATAATAACCTTCAAAGGGAACTGAATTCACGGGATCAAAACATTGTGACCCACAAGATTGTTTTCTTTTTTCATCAACAAAAAATGCATTTTATTCAAGTCGTTATGTTTTGGGGGCTCCATTAAATTCATTTTGTGTTCTACTGGCAACAGTTACACTCTAGAGACAAAAACATTGGCTTCTTCTATTCTGTAACTGGAGTTGAGGCCATTTTCAGCTTTCATCCTTTCCTGCCACCCAGCCTCTTCGCTGACATCTTTTGAAAAATGCACATTCTATGCAAGAAGGCTTTGGCAAACATTTCTATTTTTCAATCTGTTTGCAGGAGTCAGCAACGGCTGAATGAATGCTTCTAGAAAATACGTTCAGTGACAAACAAGGTGTTCAATCGCTTTCTCAGCGATAGAGTTAAACTCCCTATTTTACATAAAATGTCTGTGGTGATAAGCAAACTATTATATACTAAATAATGATTATAACTATCAGAAGTGTTTAAGTTTAAAAGGAATAAAGGTTTAATACGTGAAAAAAGCGGAAATATGCATTTAATTCAGTAGTAAAGATTTAGAAAGAAAGATATATTTGCTTGACATTATTTTAATGTGAAAGCTAATCATTTTTTTATACATATTATTTCATATGCATGTCTATTTTGTTTTATACACAATACAACTTATAAAAATTTCCCAATTTCTTACAAATATCCAATGGACTGAATTAATACCATCTATGTAACTTTGATATAGAGTATATACCACAGGAATTAGAATAACCTTAGCTAGTATTTCAATTGATTTAGAGTTTATCCTTCACTCACAAAAACATATAGTTTTTTTTCTCTAAATATTTATTAATATTTTACTTTCAAATTATTATACAAAGTAGCAGGTTTATGTATGATGCTTTCATGAACACTAAATTTTAATTGATTTCTGCCTTTGCCTCATCCTGATCCTGTATATCCCCAACCCACACCTCCAGTGTAGGAATCCTCCTTAATATCTCCACTCCACTGGCAATGACATGTGCTTCATTCCTCTCCTCACAGCTTCTTATCAATGTTTCGTTTCTGCCATTTCATACTTATAATTGTGCTATATGTACAATTTCATTTAATATGTAATTGTTTATATATAGCATACACAGAATCACAGGTGTGGCCCATTTATTATTGTTCAAAGTGAGTATGCTATGACTGTATGGAAATAAATCTATCTTAATCATAGATATATCTTTGCAAACATCTTGTTCATCCATGTTTTATAAGACTGGGCTATGATGTAGTAAAATCTTTCAAATGAATAATAGCACAGGAAAGAATTGATTTGGGGGCAAGTTCACATTGTTACGAGCTATTTATTTGAGTGGACCATTTTTTTTAAACTAGTGGAGAGTTTTTTTTTTATTATTTTTGGGGGGATGAGTTTCTAGACAGGGTTTATCTGTGTATCTCTGGCTGTCCTGGTACTTCCTCTGAAGACCAGGCTGGCCTCAAACTCAGAGATGTCCCTGTATCTGACTTCCTGAGTTCTAGGATTAAAGCATGCACCACCACCACCACCACCCAGCCCAAAAATTTTTTCCTAATTACATAAAATATTGACATTTTCTATTACTTAAAATGCCTTTCAAGAATACTTAACTATATTTTACAAATATAGTTTATATTTAGTCAGAGAAAAGCATTGATAGCTAGATGACCTATGGTTACATAAATTAAAACTTTCAAATTCTGAGCTAAAATTGTATATGGTATTCCAATTTTTTCTATTAGGTACAATAAATGAAATTTTGCCACATTTATATGCATATTTTATGAAAAAGTAAAATTAACCTTTATAGTACTGTTTGCATTAGAACAATATAATTATATGATAAAGATTAGCATGGGAAAGAATAGAGTATGAAGTTGGGTTTTTTTGTTAACAGTACTTTCATTCCATTTTTTTTCTTTTGAAAGAAAGCTGCATGTCAATAAAATACATTTCTGATTTTGTACTTATCAGTTGGCAATAAGCAGCATCCATAGTCATCTCCAGAATCACTTCTTAATTAGAGATCTATCCCAAAAATATTTAATGAATTTATAAATCATTTTAGAAGGCATTTACATGAAAGAATATGCAGGCAAAGATTGTCCTCTGCATCTTTCCTTCCTATCAACGAAGATAAAACATGTTCAAAGCCCTTAGGGAAAAAATATCCACCAATCCTGGGGTTGTGGGATGGAATGTGTGAGACATAGTGAATAACCACCCAACTATACAACAACAGATTGTGAGAACAAGGTGAGGCCACTGATTTTAGCCATTCCCAAACAGTCCTGATGCCTGAGAAGTCACTTTCACATTCTGTGTAAAATCCTCCCTTCAGTTAGATATAACCACATGTTTACAAAATATGGTCCTATTGTTTCTCACTTATAATGCATTTGTGGACAGCATGCTTTAATTGTTCAGTGTATTCATTTTCTTAACCAGCAACTATGTTATGACTTCCCAGGCTGGTGACAACTAAAGGAAATAAAAGTCAAAGAATGAGGAAGAGTCATATGAAGTGCATGTCTTCTGGACATGCCATGACCATTGCACACATAACACACACAAGATGTACACAAGATCAAGCCTCTCAGTATTCCCAATGTCAGTAGGTGAGGAAATCATGATGCTTCATCTCTAGATGAGAAACTCCTGGAAATTATGAGTCTCTACATTGCTTATTGCTTATTACAAAAGAAGTTTCTCTGATTAAGGTCCAGAAAAGCACTGATCTACATACAAGAACACAATTCTGTGTATTTAGAAGACAGTTTGTGAACTCACCTTTTAACAAAACAAAACTGATAGGTTTGACCCCAGGGCTTACAATCTCCTCATTCAACAGTGTTTGACCAGGTTTAGAATTTCAGGCATGAATTCCCTCTCTAAAGTTGACTTTAAGTCCCATGAGAAGACAATTGATTATCCAAATAATAGTCAAGAAGCTATCAAACACACAGACACATCTTTCATGACAAGTTGGTACAAAAGCAAGCAGAATCTATTATTGGATGAGTAAAATAATAACTTTTATCTATTGGTGGCTCATAAATTCTGGCATTATAAACAGTAACTGTGGCCAGTAGGAGAAAGATTCTAGGTCAGTCCAGCTTCATTTATCTATGTGCTGGAATCAGTGTTTTCAGCAGCACACCTTACCATCTAACAATGGTTGATAACTAAAAACAATGAGAATAAACTGTGTTGTATTTTTTGTATGGATGTTCTAGGGCCTAACTGATAAAAAGCTCATAGGGTTGTATTCCACATATGTCATTGAGATTCTATTTAATAGCCTATGCCATCCAAGGGAAATATTGCCCACTCATTCAGGGTACCTCAATTCAATCTCTTTTTTATAATTATATATTATTTAATGAGATTACAACATAATTGGTTTCAATAAAATGTTTTCATGCATCATTACTTGTACATTAACACATTCTTCCATTCTTTTTCTCCTCCACACATTGCTTTCCCTAAGCAACACTTTCCTGTCCCATCTGCATGTTCCCAAATAACTGACAGCAGCTTCTCAAACAACTGATTTAGAGACTTAATATAAATTAAATTGCTCAGCCAGTAGCTCAGGCTTGTTACTAACTAACTCATACATTTAAATTAACCCATATTTCCTATCTATGCCTTCCCACTTGACTTATAGCTTATTACCTCATTTTCTACACATCCTGCTTCCTAGGCAGCTGGCTGGCAACTCCTCTGACTCCACCCTTCTTTTTCACAGAATCCTATCTCTGGCTGTCCCACCTGTACTTCCTGCCTGGCTACTGGCCTATCAGCTTTTATTAACCAATGAGAGTAATATATATTCACACTGTACAGAGGATTATTCCACAGCAACTTCCAACCTTGGTTTAACCTATAGGTTCCAGTGTCTTCCCTCCTACTTCTATATAATATGTATATTACTATGATTACTCTACCCTAAGGCCTTTCTTTTTTTCTCTACTGTGGGCCCTTTCTAGTTTCTTGATCTGTAAAGTCATTCAAATTAAATACTAAATCTGAAAATTCTAAGATCACATTCACATATAAAAAACAACTTGAGTCATTTCTCAATTTTATAATCATGCCTGTCAAAATGTTTGGTACTACTTTTTACATTATACTATAAACTATTTAGGAAAGATTTAAATATAGTAGTTACATATAGTATGAAACTGCTGAATTCTGTCCAAAAGCTTTTTGACTTTGCATTATAAGCTTCTTATGTAATTAGTGTTGTTACATCCTTAAACATGAATAGCAGTGCTACATGGCTGGGCAACATTTTGAAAATAGGAGTGTTTTTCATTTTTGAACTTTTTTAGAAAGTTAAGGGAAGCTGTATAATCTATCGGGTAATCACTGATTGAATAGGAAATAACAATCGCCTGAGTGACTGACATTTTAGTTAGTCATCATTACAATAACCAGGAATTTCTTGTCAATTAAGGAGAAAAATGGAGAACTACCAATCAGGTTAAATTAGCAGCCACCCAGCTTCTATCATTAAAAGCAGAAAAAATCATTTATGTTTATCTGTCTTATTTTTTAAGGCAGCAAATGTTATGTTGTAGGTTTCCTATGCAGTGCATCCAGTGAGAATTAGAAAAGATTTTGTAGTAAGTTGCCTTCTACGTGAGCAAGATGTATATTTAAGAAAAGCACTTAAGTATGGCATACAGATAGCACTAGGTAAGAGAAACTTTTCACCTTGGAGAGATGACACATTTCCCAGGGCATTGCTGAATGTTCTCAGGTAGCATTATTTATTTACTTGTTTATTTGTTATCTGTTTACTTATCTATTTATTTATGTATGTATGTGATACATATGTGTTCTCTGTGTATGTCAATGTGTCTATGTCTGTCATAGCATCTTTTAAAGATATGATTCTTATTCTATGGAGTTAGATTTCATTTTCTAATTTTTTTTTTGATTTTTCGAGACAGGGTTTCTCCATTGTTTTTGGTTCCTGTCCTGGAACTAGCTCTTGTAGACCAGGCTGGCCTCGAACTTACAGCGATCCACCTGCTTCTGCCTCCTGAGTGCTGGGATTAAAGGCGTGCGCCACCACCGCCCGGCTTCATTTTCTAATTTTAAAGAGTTTTGGAGAATCAAACTCAAGTGAGTAGGCTTGTGAGGGAAGTATCTGTAACTGCAAAACTATCTTGACACCCCTTTACCCCTTACCCACTGGGTAGTAGTGAAAAGAATATCCACACATTGACATTTAGGCTAAAAGCTAATCTGTTAATTCCTTATTCAAAGCACAACATGCCACCTATGTGCATATCTGCATGGTGCTGGGCAGTAAACACATGTATTGATCATTTTGAAATAATCCTAGATATTGCCTTTTGTGTCCAAAATTTTGCTTGGTGAAGTGCTATTGAATCATAGGTGAGTAGGGATAAGAGTAAATATCATTGGTTCAATAAGTGAATTCATTAATAGCATAAATATATCATAGAATGTGCAGTGTCTTGTAGGTTTGGACAATAAACAATGGTATTCACATAAGAATGAAGCTGCTATCTGAAGAAATTATTACTGAAACCTAAAAGCATAGCAGTACAAAGTATTTAAGAGACATTGCATATAAACTGACAGAGAGAAAACCATTGGTTTCTATACTTTAAAAGTACTTACTGTATATCACAATGACTCAGTATTCATGGTGGGTTTTATATATATATATATATATATATATATATATATATATATATATATTCTGTATTTTATACTTTAACTCAATCCCAGTCCCTGAATTTGTGACCTTGATGTCCTGTTTACAAAAGTTTTACAGAATTTAAAGTATTTTCTGGGCATCCTTAGCAACGATTTCCAGCAAAACCTTTCCTTTGTGATGTATGCTGTATTAAATGCTAGATCTTTTGTAATATATGTGCAATCAAATGGAAAAACAAAAGGTTGCCTTCAGAATTTCAAGGCCAGGCATGCAGCACTGACTATTCATTTGATATTTGCAAAGTGCTTTGACAATAACTGCAATTCATGTTATTTCGGCTCTTCCTATTTAATGACTTTTTCTGGAGAGAGTAGTGGATAAAAGGGCAAGTAAATGTTAAAAACACATGCATGCTTTACAAATTCTTGCAAAAACGAGCAAACGAATGAGTCAGCAGCCTACCAAGAAATCACATTTGAAACAATGAGTCAGATATATAACTAGGGCTATATAAAGTGACAAAAAGATGCTAGGTAATATATTACCTCAAAAATGAATTATAGTGTTGACTTTATGCATCCATTCGTTCAGATCCTTTCCTGTGACAAATATATAAGATAACATCTTGGTAGAATCTGAAAATGTAGAAGCAAACATATAAGTCTATAAATTTAGCATTCCTTTCCAGTACAAAAAAACAAAGAATATCGCATTTAAAATCATGGCTTTGTCAGTATCTTCTTTTAAAGCCTCGTGTAATACTTCCTTCCTCTTTTTCTCTGTCTCTCTCTATGTCTCCCTCTTACTCACTCCCTCACCCCCCTTTCATGTGTGTGAATGTGGATGTTTGTGCACATGCAAAGGGTGTACTTTTTCGTGAAAGCGGGCCCATGCCTATAATGGTATACATGTGGATATTGGAAAACGACTTTAGGTGTTGACCTTGCTTTTACCTTGACAGGGTCTGTTTGTTGTTCTTTGTGCTACATGTGCCAAACTATCTGGCCAAAGAATTTCTGGGATTTCTCCAGTTACCAATGCCCATCTGGCCACAGGAACACAGGGATTATAGACACCTGCTACTGTGCCTGGCTTTACAGGGTCTCTGAGAAACTGAACTCAGGACATTACACTTACATGGCAAGCTCTTTACCACTGAGCCATCTCACTAGTTTTTCAATGTTATTAACTCAGCTAACCAATTGAACATCAGTGAGGTTACATTCTCTCTGTGGGATTTTTCTGTTCAAGCTATTGTGAGGAAATCAAACATTTTGTGTGTTTTCATAACACTATTGATCCCTCATTTTGGTGTCCTAGAAGTGTGTCACATTCTGAAATTATTTCTCTTCTCTCTGACTCTTCTCCTATATCCCAGATCTCAGAAGTCAAACTATGTGCAATTGAAAAGACTTTGGCTGCCTATTCTTGCTTTCCCTTGTTGTATAATTTTACCCAGGGAGAGAGCAGCAAGCATATATTCATCTCAGAGAGGACACTGATGATAAGACAAAGAAATGACCCCACTCCAGCCTATATTACAACGCAAACTAATGATTGATTTGTAGTTAAATCTCTTAGTAGAGGTGAGGTGTAGAGAGCTGCATGGAGCCACACCTGATGGTGATGTAGAGAGCTGCGTGGAGCTGCACCTGATGGTGCTGGCTTCTGCCCTCCGCGATCCCGAAAGTGAGTGCTCTCTGTGACTCATCCTATTATCACGCAATGATTGTCAGCTGCTTGCATATGCGTGAACCTATGGGCAGTGCCCACCTGGCAATTCGGGGTTGGCGGCCCGTGCCTTTTTAAGGGCTGGGAGAGGTTTGCCCAGGGAGAGAGGGGAGAGAGAAAAAGAGAGACAAGATCCTGAATAAACTGCTAGCAGGAAGAGCTCCGGTGTCGCATCATCCTTGCGGGTCAAGGTGGACGTGACAGATGGTGGCCCGTACGGGGACAGTGAGGGGCAGAAGGGACTCAACAATAACCCTGTGTTAGCTGGGTGATAGCATACAAAGCTTCATCTCTGGAGTTACCTGTATAACATTCCAGTGGTTTCAGCTCTAGGGATTCTTCTCCCCAGTAATGACTAATGCTGATATACCCCTAGGGAGAAACTGCCTTGTGAATTTTCAGGAGATTCCTGGGTCTCCTCAGTTTTGTGTACTTCCTAAGCCTTGTCTGTCTTGTTTCTCCTTTGAATTTTCCTTAGCTTTGCAATTTGTTCCCTTCCCCACTTAAGAGGTAGTGATTCACCACAGAGGAAATAGGTAACACCCTTTATTCTTCACAGGGATAATTCTCAATAAATCTTTCCTGGAATTAATATCTTTTCTTAACCAACCTATTTATCATTCCTGAAAAGGAGCCTTGGGCAACAGACACTCTCTAAAATATTCTAAAATATAAACTATGCACAATCTTAAGCATGAAAATATCCTTAACTATCAACCAAATGGAAAACACTTTTAAGAATCTTCTTCTACTATGAATTCCTTTATAAAACAGAGGACTCTTCCTACAGCTAAGTGGTAAACATCACATGACAGTTGCATGTTCATAATAAATATCATGTATTTTAATATGGCAGGGAACTTGCTTGATGTTCATGCGATGTAAGAAAAAAGGGAAGAGCTGTCATTCAAAAAACTGTTCAAATATCTGCTTCTGAACACTTTGGCCCTGTCTAAATGTGTATTAAAATATATTCTGCACATGGTTGAACTGCCTTCCCTGATGTACATAGGCTAGTCATTTTGCTTCTCCAATGATTAAAAGTGCCTAGAAAACATTTCTTTCTTATGTTTATGTAATTTTAGATACAGAAAGTCATAAAGAGCTCAATTAATGTCAACTGAAAGGTAAAAGGTAAAATGAAGTGACATGAAAAAGTTTTTCATTTCTTTTTTAAGATATGAAGGGGGTTAGTAGTAAGTTTGTTTCTATGAAAAGTGCAAAAAAATATTTTAAGTGGTTAATTATAATTGTTTCTATGGAGAGGCAATAAAGACAAGGAAATTCTTTCCTTGAATTTTGAGATTGTAAGTACGTTTATCCCTTCCTTTCCTCCCTCTGAAACTTTCCATATACCAGTTTTCTCACTTTTGTATTTGTGTTCTTTTTAATTATTATTATATGCATATCTGTAAATATATTTGCATATAATCCTAACTATAACCAGTTCCTTATGTATAATGTTACTTGTATTGATTTTTTTAGGGCTGAATATTTGGTACTGGATAACCTGAAAGAGTTATGTAAGCTTGGACTTTATTAGAAAAGATTTCATGTGGAAACAGAATTTTAATCCCAATTTTACAGAATAAGATAAGTGATAAAGTAGGAACAAAACCCCATGCCATTGTCCTTGGCTTCTCATCAGCCCTCATTGTCCGCCATGTTCAGAGAGTCCGTTTTTATCCCATGCTTTTTCAGTCACAGTCCAGCTGGCCTTGGTGAGCTCCCAATAGATCAGCCCCACTGTCTCCGTGGGTGGGTGCACCCCTTGTGGTCCTGACTTCTTTGCTCATGTTCTCCCTCCTTCTGCTCCTCATTGGGACATTGGGAGCTCAGTCCGGTGCTCCAGTGTGGGTCTCTGTCTCTATCTCCACCCATCGCCAGATGAAGGCTCTATGGTGATATGCAAGATATTCATCAGTATGGCTATAGGATAGGGTCGTTTCAGCCTAGCCAGTTTGGATGTTCACCTTCCTAGACCAGGATGGAGAGGGGAGGATTTTGGACTTTCCACAGGGCAGGGAACCCTGACTGCTCTTCAGGCTGGAGAGGGAGGGGGAGAGGAGTGGGGGAAGGCGGAGAGGAGTGGGGGGAGGGGGGAGGAGTGGGAGGAGGGGGAAGGAAATGGGAGGCTGGGAGGAGGAGAAAAAATTTTTTTTCAATAAAATAAAATAAAAAAAAGATAAGTGATAAAGAATGCAGAAGACTTTTCAAGTTAAACAAGAAAATACTGCCTCATTTGCAAATGTCATGGGAACGAAGTAGGCCAGACATAACAAGTCAAAAGATACCCATAAGAATTACACTAGAGTCCATAATTTAATCTTTATTTTGATGAGGACATTTAAATTCTCTTGGTGTCAGTTTCCCATTCATTTTATTTTTTGTCTGAGGATGTGAACTACCTAGATCAGACATTTCAGAATCCACACATCCAGGAAGAGGGAGATGGTAATCTCTTTTTGAAATTAGAATAGCTGATTCAATAATGATAATCAAAACGCTGAAGAGCTGATGTCAAATGGACCTCTCTGTACAGAATTCCCTCTGCAATGACTTTGAAAACAAGAGCCCTCTCTGTATGTGGCCTGCAAATGACAAAGACACTTTTGGCAGCTTCCCACTACATTGTCAGTGTTTACAGTGTGGGTTACAAATTGGGGGATATGGAAAGAGCTTTACAGAAAAGAAGAAACACGTTAGTTAGAACATAGTGGGATTTCTTTTCTTAAAGAGTTAAAAAAAAAGATAAAATAAAGACATCAGCATTTTGAAAGTTTTAAAAACTGATGTGGGTTTAAGGAGTGAACTAGTTAGCTGTGCCTTGAAAGATTCTATCCTAACCTAAGAGGAAATGATATTGTATAAAGGATAAATCTCATTAGCTGCAGATTGAGGAAAGTGATTGCAGCAATCCTGTTCCCTCATGCCGATGCATGTCCTCCCATCGGCTATAATTGAATTACTGTCCCCAATAGACATTTGCTGGTAACTTTTCTATCAACATAGCTATATAATTGTATGACACAGGCTACAGAAACACTTAAAATTGCTAACAAAATTTATCTCATATTGTCACAAAAATATTGCCAATATAATAGTATGTTCTCTCAATTCTATCATCTAAATGCAATTTTCTTCTTCAGATAGCCTTTTAATATTTCAGCTGTCACTATGAGTCCTCTAGGTATCTCTTGAGGCAAAACTTACATCATCCAGATTCTAATGCCACATGTACCGATGATTATCCATTACAATTAGATGTTTAAAATATACCCTCCAAAGTTAAGATAATCATACGGATATATTCTGATAAACATATACTAAAGCAAAGTTATGGACCTCAATATAATAACTTATTAACTTCTCTGTGTTCCAGCTTCCTTTGTAGGTCTGCTTAAAGAATTTAAGAATCAATCTGTATCGTATAGTACTTTAGAATGTAAATAGGGCAAAATTGTGGGTGACTTTTCAGCCAGGATCCATTTACCTGGATTCTTAGAGGTGAAATTTTTGTCAGTTGTCTGGAGACCTTCATATTAATCCTTATCAGCTATAAGAATATTAGATTAGGTATCATCCTTGTAGTTCTTCGCAAAATTCAATTTCCTGTACAATTCAAGGCATATTGAGGACAAAATAAGTTGAAGTAGAAGAAATCTAGAAACAATAGTAAGTTAGGATAACTCAATCTGTTGAGCTGGAGTTGGTATTGGTAGGTAAAATCATAATAGTACGGTAACACCACAATGAATTATTTTAAATATAGTTAGATCTGTGGCTAACAAAAAGAAATTAGTCATATGTGAAGACTTGAATTTGGATGTTTACAACTTGACATTAAATTTTACAAGTATAATGAGGTCCTAAGGCAAAGCTGATTGGGAGAAGCATGGTGACATGAGTTTTGAAACCATAATAGCAGAAACAATTGTGAATTTCCAAGTATATATTTGCAGTGGGAGAAGACTATAGTTTTCATCAAGCACAGGTAAATGTTAGAAGTAGTTATCTGATGACTATCTATTTGTATGACTATTTATATGACTGATTCATGGAAAAACAACCATTGAAGCAGGCTTAACAAAGGAACAAAATGTTCTAAGAGGCATAAATTATCAGTACATGGATAGTAGATGTTGTATATCAGCCTACAGAGAACACTCAAAAAAATCTACATTAATAAATGAAAGAATTGGTTAAGGCCAGGAAATATAGACCTCATATTTCCAGTGTTCCTGTTAATGTAGTCTTCCAATACACAGTATATATATTTCCTGTTCAGTTTCCTTGTGCTCTGCTGATTGAGAGAGGAAGTGGCCCTGTTCTTCATTGACAATGACTCGAGCATTTGAATGGCTGGATTTGTTGGTGACACTGTCTCGGGGCCATATTCCTCTACTGTTTAGAACCTCCCACTTCAGAGTGCCATGGTGGATATGAAACCTTAGGACTCTTGGTTCATGAGACCAAGAGCAAGAGAAGTATTCTAAGTGTCCCATGAAAGAAAATATTTCACCAACTGGAAAGACTTAGAGGAAGATCAGGCACCACACTTTCTAAAATGAATGGCCAATGCTGCAACACCTCCTCCTTGGCTAGAAGCTATAATCTGCTCAATGGGCCGGTGATCATTATTGTCACTGGAGGATTCCAGTGTCCAGAGGTGCTCTACCAGCCCTCCTTCCTTGCCTTGAAGTCCTGTGGCATCCAGGAGATCACATTCAACTTCATAATGAAGTGTGATGTGGACATCGAGAAGGACCTGTGTGCCACCACGGTGCTGTCTGGTAGCATCACTATGTATCCAGGCATTGGTGACCAGATACAGAAGGTGATGTCAGCCATAGCTCCCAGTAGGATGAAGATCAAGATCATTGCTACCCCAGAACTCAAATACGCCGTATGGATTGGTGACTCTTCCCTAGACTCCACCATGTAGAAGATGTACATCAGCAAGCAGGATTCTGATAAGCCCAGCCCCTCCATAGTCTACTTCAGACGCTTCTAGATGGACTGAGCTGGTGCCAGGCATCAGCTTCATGATTTCATTATGAAGTACCGATTTTCCCTGGTAGACATACTTCATACTAACCTCCTGAATCTAAAGAATGCCTCTTTCTGGAAGAAATATTTTAAAATAAATATCTTTTAACTCTTGGGTCTGATATCAGCACTGGGTCATATAATTGGTTGTGGATTTTTGACTTTGTACTCAAGTTAACTGTTCAGTGGGTATATGTTTAATTCTCTGTGCATATAACCATGTACTATGGTCACTGTGGCTTATAATATGTTGTAGAAAAGAAATCCTCAGCCTGCTTGATCAGCATGAGAGCTTCATAATGTGATATGTTCAGTCTGTTAACTAACAGTTGAGTGTTCCCTGATTTCTCCAGGCATGCACTGGATCAAGTCCCAATTTGCACTTTCATCTTTACATCTAACAGGATGGAAAAGACCAAGACTTAAGACTCAGTTTCTGTCCTGCTGTTTTTCCTCTTGACCAAACTGGGTTGTTATTTGTATTGAGTTCGGAACATTTGCATTTATATCTGTAAGTTTATTCCACTGTTTAAATTACACAAGAGTTTTATTTCTTCATTCCCAATAAAATGACAATTTCTAATTTTCTACCATTGAGTGATATATTTAGGCTCCAGCATCACATCACTATGCAAAGAGAAATAAAATGTTTAGTCATTTGTAAAAAATAAAATAAAATTCACAAATCTCTAAATAATATTACTACTAACATTGCTAGCATTGGGAGGAATGACCTAGTTTTATTAACCTTTTACTAGAAGTTTTTTATATTTTCAAAACTTTATCCTTAGAAGAATATATTATTTCTAATTATATTCTTTTAACTTAATGGGTTATGCTTAAAATTTGAAGTGCTGTGGGGCTGGAGTGAAGGCTCAACATTTAAGAGCACTTGCTGTTCTTCTGAAAACATAGAAAGTATCAGGAGGGCATTCCAGGGGCTGAAATTCTCAAATTCATCAGCTTTTTTTTTTTTTTGGAGCTTTTATGCCCAACATAAACAGGGAAGAAGGAAACAAAGAGTAATTAACGTGATACAAAGGGTAACTCACACAGTCAACTCTGAGACATCAACTCATTAGCATTCTGTGGTCTAGGTAGTGAAGGTGCTCTAGGTAACTCCCGCTGAAGAGAAGAGCACTTCCCTAGTTAAGAAGGAAGGAGTAGAAGTACTTTTGCTATCCTGACCACCTGTCAGGATGGCATTGAGCTATCTCAATTTCAATTTCAAAAGAACCAAGCAATCACCTTCTGAGGTAGGACAGGCAGCTGTGCTGTCAAATCTCCAAACTCTGACTGTCAGACAAGGTGGAAATGGCCTGCATTTCTCAGTCTCCACATTCTTCCAAAGATCCCAGTTATCTAGTACTACATGGTAGCGCACATAAAATATAAATAAACAAATAATTTTTAAAAAGATGTGTAGTATTGTGATCTCTCCTATACTTAAATTAGGACAATAGTTTAGAACTTGTATTTTGAACACTGCATATTTTATTTTATTTTATTTTTAGACTTTAAGTCCTGACTCAATTTAAGCAGTCCAGCATTAGGCAGCTAAATTAATTGTGGTCATATCCTGGATTAGTCAGTATTTTCATATTCTTTTCTATGACTTCATCCCTTGTAATATTTCCTATCTCTATAAGCTGTTTTCTGTATCTGAGGAAAGAACTGTCAGGAAGTCATGTAAGATGCAGGACACAGGTGAGCTTTAGAATGCTTGCCTAGCAGGTGTGGTAGCCTTGGCTAAGTACTCAGTACGACCCTTGCAAACAGAGTTTAAAAGAAAAAGATTTTGCAAGATAGGATATCGTTACTGTTTAATTTTTTAATTCATCTTCAGGATTTGCAGTTGATTATACAAAAAAACGTATGATTACAAAAATATGAATTTTGTGCTAAGACAAGAAAACATTGTATAGATACCAATTTTGTATCCTAATTCTTCTTTCCTGAACCTGTTCCCTAAAGGACTCTAGCATTCAGTATGTGACATGCTCCTTTGACAATTCAGGGAAAAGACAATTGTATATGATTATTTTTTCCAATGTAATTTGTTGCTGAAACTGAAATACCAAAGTAAAATGAATATATAATAAGAAATGCATGTATAGATTTAGTAAGCCATAAAAAGTTGATTACTTTTTTGCATTGAAAAATAATCAGCACTAATATAAAAATGACTATTTCAAAGAGATTGGTTTTAATTCATATTTAAATAGAAAATTTAAAAAGCATACAAAAATTCAATATTGATAAGTTTTTTTTCCTTCCATCTCATATGTATACATGAAGATCCTTTACACCTTAAAATATTCTACTTTGTCACAATGAAATATTCTGCAATCGGTTTATCAAGGGTTGATGAGATAGCTCAGTGGTTTGGAGTACCTGGCCATAACCCTGACAATCTAAGTTCAAGTCCCGGAGCCCATGGTGAAACAATACAAGCAGCACACAAAAGTTGTCTTTTGAGCCTCCACTTCTGCATCATGGGCACATTTACCTATTTGCTGACAATTATAAAACACATGTCCACACACACACACAGGAACAGTAAATGAAAATTTAACAGTTAAAATTACATGTCAGTTTTATAAGTTTGTGAATTTTTTCCAAAAAATAAAGAAACAAGGCCATATATAAACTCCTGAATAACAATTGGTAATTTTACCATGAGTTCATATACTGGACGGAGAAATTTCACTGATGATAACATTCCCAAAAGATTATAAGAAATCAATATGATGTTTATACCCTTTACTACAAATATAATAATTCAGTGATTGAAGGCAAGTCTTAAACTTGCTTGTCTAATTTCAAATGTTTTATCAAGATCAAACAGTCTGCAATTCATTTCAGATGGATAAAGTCCATGTTATAAACCATGCAACATATAGGAGAAGCACAGAGGTAGGAGCTGGCCTTTCATTTCTTCATCTACACACAGGAAGAGGAGAAAGGGACACACGCGCACACACACACACACAGACACACACATACACACACACTGAGACATAAAGCAGAAAAAGATAAGAAAGGTAAATGGAGCATATATGTGTTCAAAATATAGTACACATGTATGAAATCATCACGGTATAAATAACAATCCTAAAATAAGATTATCAAAACAACATTCAGTATTTATCCTTGGACTAATGAAAGCTGTTCTGGAATAATGATGATGGATATATAATGCTGTAAAGATAAGTAATGCCAAAAAGCTTCATTCCTAGAAATGGATAAAATGGAAAACTTAATCTATGTGTGTTTCATCACAGTCTTAAAGCAATAGGAAGTAGAAAGAGTCAAATAATAAGACTTCATTGTCAAAGGGGTAGCTTTTCTGAGTCATGTTAACCCATAGTAGATGCAGTCTATTCTCTATACCCAAATACACACATGCTCTCTATATTTAGGAAGAAGTCCTTGGAACGAAGGCTATCTGATTTTGCCCCTTTTATAGAATAGACCTGGATTCCCTTCCATTTCTCTTTTGTTCCCCTTTCTCTGGTGCCTTGACCTTTGCTCCTCATTGAATTAAGGTAACTAAGTTGTATTACTGGCTTAAATTGAGTATATTCTCTTGAAAGTTATTCCTTAAACAATGGAAAGGTTTACTTTAAGAAACAGATTACAGGCATCTAAATATAATTTCCTTTTGATATACATAAATAAATAAATAGCCCATAAACAACCAAAACCAATGACCACTTTGGGAATTTGGCCATTTCCTTTCTTTACCACCAAACTGGGTCAGAATCCTTATGTCCCACCTTAACGAATTCAAAATCCTTCATGTTCTCCAGCCTGCTCTCATAGGTGAAGATACTGGAATTGAGTCACCAAGGCAGAGAGAGTCTTGGTACAGTTTTCTGGGGAAAAAAAGTGTAGGAATGAGAATCAGTATGCAGATGTGGGCGACATCTTTAGTTGAAAGAATGGTTACTCCTCCTCCAGAGTTATAACTCAATTGGTGACTGCATAGTCATCATGCCAGGGGTACCATTTGTAAGCATTTGTTGAGATGAGAAGACTACATGGGTACAGGATCCAAGGTCTCTTTGTCTAGATCTGAGGAGTACTATCTGCATCCAGGAGTTTGCACTCCATATGGAGAAGATTCATCAGATTTTAAGAATTTGTCATTTCCAATAGCTCCTAAAATCTTGCCTTAGAGATTCGGGATCTTAACTGGGAACTTTGGGTAAATCTTTGGCCTGTGAACTTTGAACAAAATGAAGAGAGAAAAAATGTCAGGAGCATGAGATCTCTCTGACTGGTGACCTCATCCTCACACAGGAGAGTCAATCAGAGAAGGCTCAGGAATTTTAGGATCAGGCAGAGTTGAAACAACTTTACCGTAACTGTCCAGAGCAGATATAATCCAAGGAAGACAACATAACTTGTTTTTCTCTCTTTAAAATAATTTGGGACTGAAGAGAGATAAATCCAAAAAGGCTGCATATGTGTGACAGCTGTACAGCTTGGTCTCTTTGTAAGGCTCTGAGCAGTGGGTTCAGAACCTGTCCCTGGCACTTTTGGGAACATTCCACATACCGAATTACCTTATCCAGTCTTTACACAAGGAGGAGAGGAACCTGACCCAGCCATATCTTGATGAGCCATGCTTTGTGCAAGCCCCTGGGAGGCCTGCTCCTTTCTGAATGGAGGAGGAATGGAGGGGAAGAGGGTGAGTGCTAAGTGGGAGGAGGGAGAGGAAGAAGGGGAACCTGCACAGTGTATAGAATGAAGGGAAAATGTTATTAAAAATATAGCTAGCTTTAGGTATGTCCTTGTGATTCCAGAGTTAAGAAGACGGTGACAAGCAGACACCTACAGTTTTCTGGTAGGCAACCTTGTCTATTTAGCAATTTGCAAGCCATTTAGAAACCCTGACTCAAAAAAGATACATGTCACTACCAGAAGCTTACCTCTGACATCCACATGCATGGGTATACAATTACGCCCACCAGCACATACAAGTTGCCCTTACACACATACATATATGCTAACACACACTCACACCATACACAGATAAAATAAAAGCTAATATATCTCCTTAGCATAACTTCTGTTATTGAATTGTGGTGTGACTGTTTTCTAGTATTTTTTATTATTATAATTATTGAGCTCTACATTTTTTTCTCTGCTCCCCTCTTTACTTCTCCCTTCCCCTTCAATCCTCTCCCAAGGTCCCTATGCTACCAATTTACTCAGGAGATTTTGTCTTTTTCTACTTCCCATGTAGATTAGATCTATGTATGCCTCTCTTAGGGGCCTCATTGTTGTCTGGGTTCTCTGGGATTGTGATTTGTGGGCTGGTTTTCTAGTATTTGTTATTAACAAAATACCTAGTTGTTCAGATATTTAATATTGTGAATTGGGTGACACAGTCTTGAAAAGTTTCAAGTGAAGAAATTGGATTACTTGTCCAGATATGCCTGCTTATTTGTAGTATTATACATCTGAAGGATGTACGACACGTGTTGGATGTCTGTTTCAATGTCTTCTTTAGGCAATGACACAGCAACAGAAGGCAACCATGTTGCAACTATTTAGGAAAATTGTTAGTACTGATGAAAACATTCCTGGTAGCTGATGACATAATACTTGGGAGTCTGAGACACTAGCTACTATTTGCTGTAATCATTGCAATGCTCCCACAGTAAGTTCAATCAGAATTCATGGACCACTCCAAATTCTTAACTGTTATTTACTCAAAGTTTTATCTGTTGTCCCACAACACACTTGATGGATAAACCTAGTATTATTTATTTGTAATGCAAATACAAATTTAATCATTTTATTTTCCTCTTCCTGAAATGTGCTAAGAGGCTTGTATGATTATCTCATTTTACTACATGTTCATTTTTATCCCTACACTGCATCTGATATCTAACCATCCTTGGTGCCCCCTAGTGGTGCAAAGATAACTTGCCTTCCAATGGCTCACACTTAAAATTGGTTATGTTTTATAAGATGAGAATTCATTGACTTAAATGATTTTGAAAATTTATGAATAAATTTTATTACCCAATGTCTTAAAAGAAATAATGAAACGAACATTTTATAGAGATATTTAAATTTTGTTGTGCCATTTATGTAGAATGGATAATCTCTAAAGTTCTATATCAACTTCTCTGCCTATTTATCCTCTATTTATCATCTCTCATCCTCATATATATCATTCTCTCTCTATATATCATTATCTACATATATGCAAATATATGGAAAACTATATTACAAAGATTTTCTATATAGAAAGAAGACATATTTTACATGCACAAATAATTCCATAATTATCTCAGTATAAACACTTCTACCAAAATTCTTTAAAGTACTTGGTCCTCAGCCATAGTTTCCTATTCTGTCATATTGATCAAGCTTCAATACTACATTAAATATTTAAATGAAGCCCATACGCAGTCTCTATCTTCTCCCTTATTCTGTGATTTTGATTGAATTGTAAAACAGAAATGTAGAAACTAATTTGGCATAAAAAAGGTAATACTGGAAAACTTTTAGGGAAAATACAAGGTAGTAATGTTCTCTAGGAGGACACTTTTCTTCAGAAGGCTGTAACAGCATAGTTTAATAATTGATATCAACTGTACTTGAATAATCCAAGGCTATAAGTGTAATTGCATGCCTGTCTAACAAAGTAAGAGAGTTAAACTTTAACATTCAGATTGATAAAATATATAGAAACAATGATACCAAAGCCAAGCAGGAGATAGTAAAGATATCGGGTAAAGAATTGAAAACAAATTATTTATTATAAAATGCAGAGTACTTTCACAGAGACCAATGAGTCAAAAACCTTAGAATTTATGTTTTTATATGGAATTTACATGGCAATAAAAACCTCAAGAAGAGTATGTTCTACCACACAAACTTGACTTTCTTCAACCAAGTCAGAAATTGATTGATTCCAGTTCCTAGTTTCCAACATGTACACATTGAGCCTGTGTTCTGGGAGGCTGCTCATTCATTTCCTGACTGCCTGGCAGCTCAGACCTGAAATAAACACACAGAAACTGTATTAAATTAAATTACTGCTTGGCCCATTAGCTCTAGCTTCTTATTGGTTCACTCTTACATCTTACTTTAACCCACTTCAATTAGTCTCTATATCACTATGTGGTTGTGGCTTACATGCAAGGTAACATCTATTTCATGCAAGGAACATCTATTCCTGGCCGTGGCTACATGGAGTCTCCTGACTCCACCTCCTTTCTCCAAGCATTCAGTTTAGTTTTTCCTGCCTAGCTCTACTTTACCCTACCACAGGCAAAGTCAGTTCCTTTATTCATTAAGCAATAAAAGCAACACACACAGAAGGACTTCCCACACCGAGCATGTTTCTAGTTAATAGAGTTGTCATCTTCCTTGACTGAGCAGTGTACTGAAGTACCAGGAGATCTGTAAACAGAACATTCGAACTGTTTATCTCTTTGTTTGCCTTCTCTCTGTCTCTTTTAATTTTTTTTTAGCATTTTGTTGTGTTTTCTCTGAACTATATTACTTTTCACTCTTTACTCACAGCAGAAAAGAGTTGAAAAACACTTGAGATAGAGTCTAATTAGTTCTTACAACCTTCTTTTTCAACAAAGATTACAGACAATGTATTTCTGCTCAGAGTTTTTATACTTATGTATGATTTTTTACCTTTTTGTTTATTTCTTTTTGTAGTGGTCAATATATGACAATTTCATTTCCCCTTTTTCATTAATTAATTTTTTCACCTTTTTTACATCCTGATTGCTGTTTTCCCTCCTTCCTCTTCTTACCTGTCCCCTCCTCCTTTCTGCCTTTTCACCCTCCACCACCTTCCTTTTTCCTTTCCTGCCCCTGCCATTCACTCCACATCTGTCCTCTTTCTCTAATCAGAAAGGGTAAGACCTCCCATGGGCATCAACAAAGCATGACACATCAAGTTACTAAGCTTCTCTTCATGCTTCAAGGCAAAGGCAAGGCATGAGGAATAGGTTCATAAAAACCAGATAAAGTGCCAGGGACAGATTCCATCCCACTGCCATAAGCCTTACAAACAGAACAAGCTACACAACTGTCACCTACATGTAGAAGGCTTAAGTCAGTCCTGTGCAGGTTCCCTAGCTGTTCCCAGGATCCAGGGCAACTGTATCTGTGGGTTTCAAGGTCATGACTCTGACCAACCTGACTTGTGCAATCTCTCTTTCCTATGTTCCAAAGGACTACCAGAGTTCAACCCAGTACTTATCTGTGGATCTCTGTGTCTCCTTCCATCAGTTCTCAGATGAAGGCTCTCTGATAACAATTAGAGTAGTCTGTTGAGGACTTTTAAAAGAACACCAAAAACTGTAGACATGCCATAGCAGTTAAGAGTACTTACTGCTCTTGCAAAGGGCTAAATTCTCAGCATCCAAATGAATTCTCACAATCACTCCTGTGCTGCACATAGAGCCAGGCAAAGATGCTCCTAAAAATAAATATATAATGATTGATTATAGCCAACTTGTCATTATCTCTAACAAATGATTTGTGACTTAACATGATGTATCACAAAACTTATGTCTCAAAACAGAAAATTACAGATTTTATATTTACACATTTTAAAGAAGCCCTTTGACTAGGATAGTTACAAATATGCCTCAGTACTCTTGATAAACATTTCCAAACACTACTAATTGTATTCCAGTAGAATACATATGAGGTTGTAAGATTATAGTCAGAGAAATGGAAACAATAAAATAGGGATATTCTTAAAAGTTGTGGTCTGTAACACACTAAATCCAAGGTGAATTCAAAATGAGTTTGAATTTAACAGGGTTTCAAGGTTGAAATGAGTTAAGGGTAGAAATGTTTCTTCAGAGATATAGCACAAGCACAGAGTTTCAGTACTCCAAAATAAAAGACGTGTCTGTGCTATCCCATGCAATTCAGACTTTAAATCGCAAGCGGAGAGTTAAATGGGAGAATAGTATTATTATCAGTGAATTTAGAATGGAAGACAATGAGGGAGAGACTATTGGTGGGGAAAAAATAAGGACAAGGTGGCCAGTTAGGTAAATGCTGTTTTAACCTGTAAGTTTATAAATGATAAAATACATAATGACAATGTTAAAATTAAATGAGAACTTTCTTATGAAATTGTACTGAGTGAATCCTGTCAATAGATGTGAAAAAACGTGGACATATTAAGAGACAGATGGTATCGTATTTACTTCCTAAGACAACTACACCTGGGGGGAAAACGTAGAACAAGAATGGATGGGAGATTAAAGAGTAAAGAGCTTGTGAATATCAGGGGCCTGTTTCCCTTCTTACTAGATTTACATACAAATTCCTGTCATTGCAGCAGCGCCTTTCTCTCTCCAGTTGACTGATTTCCTCTCTTTGCATCTTCCCTGGTTCATTCATCACTGCTCGATGTGCGAAAGGAGAAAGACAAGAAGGAACACATGGTACCAAGTTTGATCCAAGAAATGAAAGAAACAGCAGAGCCTTTGCAATACATTTTCTGCTTCCAGACCCCTGTTAAAATGATTAAGTACATAAACGTGTGCACTCATACACATCCACCCTTGAAGCCATCATCTTCCACAATTCGTGCATTTAAATTATCACCACACGATTTTTAAGGAATGTTTATTATGCTTTTGCCAGGGTCGTGCTACTCTAATCCGGCTATTATTAGCATTGGAGAAACGTTCAAGTAAGAGCACGGTGGTGCATTATCTGTTGTGATTTCATCTCATATCCATTTTACACTTATCTCTTACTTTTATTCCGACAAAACATTATATGCCTGCCGACATTTTACTTTACTCAGTTCATTTCAAATTTGCTATTTTTAGGAAATTTGTATGTAATGTTAGACACCCTTCAAAAATTCACATTTTCTACCTTAACTAACTTAGCCTTGAAATAGGAAAAAAAAAGTGAATTAAAAAAAAGACAAAATTATTTGAAGTTTGAGTATTCAAAGCAGTTAAAAATGGTAAAATCACTTGCAAAGAAAACACAATAGTCAAGTTTACTAGCTAGCTTTTGGCAATGGAATGCAAATATTAGTATAGGAAGAGGGATCTTTAGTTGAGAATTGCCTATGGAAGTGTTTGTGAGGCTTTTTCTTGATAAATAACTAGTGATTGATGCAAGGAGGCCCGACCCACTGTTAGTGACACCATCCCATGAGCAGGTTGTCCTTTCTGTGTTAAGTAAGCCCTATAGCTGAGAAAGACAGAGGAAACAAACGTGCAAGCACTGTTCCCCCCATGACCATGGGCTCAGTTTCAGCCCTAAGTTCTTCTGTGACTGTCCTAGATGATGGACTCTAACCTGTAAGATAAAAATTGTAAGCAATGGGGGCTGGAGAGATGGCTCAGAGGTTAAGAGCATTGCCTGCTCTTCCAAAGGTCCTGAGTTCAATTCCCAGCAACCACATGGTGGCTCACAACCATCTATAATGGGGTCTGGTGCCCTCTTCTGGCCTGCAGACATACACACAGACGGAATACTGTATACATAATAAATAAATAAAATAAAAAAAAAATTGTAAGCAATGGCACAGAGAAACCACCAGAATGGCTGATCTTTGGGTAGAAGAAGCTTTTTTTCCCCTGTAGATATGAGAGTAGCGAGGAACCTGTGGAATAATCCAGAGAAAACAAGGCTACTATGGGGAGGGCAAGGCAGAGAGGGGAGTGAATTGGTCATGGCCAGGGCTATGTTTTAGAGGCAGGCAGAGGAGCCAAGTGAGGAAAACACAGAGTGAGTAGTTTCTTTGTGGGGCAGGGAAGGAATCCAGGGGCTAGCCTAGTAGAGAGGCCATAAGAGGGTCATGTACTTTAGTATGTTGATATACCTACTTCACAGGCAAGTATCATTAGAAAGCCCTCTGTCCTTTTGGAATAGGTAAGGGAAAATGATATTAGTGACTTCCTCTGTCCAGCAGAAACCTGTTTCACAGGTTCCTCAGGAATGCTGACTGTAGGTACTTACATAGTACCCATGTTATTTTAGCCAAACCACCATGGCTGGCACTTCCGGGTTCCAGGGCTACACATGTGTGGACAAGCCCTCAGGCAGCTAGCTGTCCTGGGACCTTAAAAGGCTCGCCGTGACCCACGTTTGGCGTGATTGCATCACATTTGTATGCCTCAACTACGTGAATCACTGTGCGCATGCGTGAGTGCCATCATTCATGTATGACGTAGCCAGGTAAATCCCCTGAGTGCATGCACTAGGAAGCCTTTAAAAGCCGGATGCACCATCTTCAGTCCTCTCTCTCTGCACACCGACTTCACAGGCCTGTACACATCTCCTCTAATAAACTCCTATGCTGGTTTGTTGCGTGTTTCCTGCTTATACTCACACCAGGTAATTTCAACCCAGCCTACCCATCCTTCAGAATTTAGCCTGAGCTGAGAGGATTTGGGCTAACAATAACAATCCTGTTTCTCCCCAAACACACAGCAACAGAAAGCAATCTGGAACTGAAAAATTGTTATTCTGAATGGAGAAGCAGAAACACTCTTAAAAATTCTGAAATATAATATATAATTCAAACTCTGTAAATGATATTAGTAAAGAACTACATCAAAGAAATTGAAGCACCATGTGTTAATCCCAGTGAAGGGAAGAGAAAGATCCTTGACACAAATCCTCACGACCAAATTAATTAAAGAACACAATTGATTAAAACTAGTTTGCTTTTTTTTTTTAATTTGTGTACATTTCTGTCTCCCCACTCAGGAGGAATTCAAGGAGGAAGGCACAGGGCTAGAGGGTTTCCAAATGTGGGTCTTGACAGATGTAGCCAGGATGTAGCCAGGATTACAGGAGTAGAACATGAGTTAACAAATAAGTCCTATACAGGCTCCTGAAACAAAGAAATGGTCACAAGGTGGGCTAAATAATGGAGTCATAACAACAGGTAATCATAGTAACGTAGTCACATGTAGTCTTATAACCTTTGAAACAAAAGCAGGGTTGCAAGATGATTATAAGCAGCTTTTGGAACAATGGCATTATTACCTTTCCTGAAACAGGCAGTACAGTACCATTTGTACTTATGGTTACAGGTGGGGCATAACCTAATACTTGTGAATCAGAAGTTTAATCATAAAGAGAAATGGGCCTAGTTTATCTTTACTATAAGGTGGCTTTTAAGCCTAAGATGGAAGCATGCCCACTCTGCTTCAGAAAAATCTTATGAGGAAAATTAGAATGATTTCTTAGAAGGTGTTCTCAAGCAGCACATCTCAAACATAAATTGACTTTATTCGAATGATAGGAAAGTTTAGATAGGCCAAAGGATTGATAAAAAAATCTCATTGACAGGATGCAAAAAAGTGTCATTTTCAAATAAAACAGGTGTTCAAACAGTCCTTTTTAATAATGGTACCCTGAAGCATAATAATTCATTCTTCCTTTCATTCTATAACTGTTTCATTGGCAGTTAAAGAAATTTTAACTTGGTATGAGGAAGACATGTTGTAAACTGTTGTATTAATGGTGGTTGACAAAGAAGCAAAGGAATATGATTTAAAAAAGAGGTTACTGTAGGGATCCTACTTTTTATAAAGGATAGGGATGCTAATCTAAGACTAGGAAAAGATGAGTTTGTACTCAGTTGTAGTAGAATTCATGAACTCACCTAAAAAAAATCCCAGAAAATTTCATACACTTAACCTCCTGGGCTGAACATTCATAGAAACTTCAGTTATTATTACAGTATTTATGAATGTTGTTATAATGCATACAAGTTTAGTGAACTTTAGCATGTTAATTGATATGTTTAATTATTATGCCAAATTAAATAAGAAAGATTATTCTTTACAGAGAAAGTGCATAGATTTAAAAATGTAAGAAAACAAAGTGCCCTAGATTTCCCTGCTAAATGGCATAACAAGTACAATATAGTTTAAAGGAGAATTTTCTCAATGACACATGAGTAATTTGGTATGATGTCACCAATGAGTTTCCTCACTTTAAATATGCCATTTTAATCCAATCTTGTATTAAACATTTAATAGAAAGTGATAGATAAATCGACTTATAGTCTGGTGTGGGAAGTCCTTTTGTATTTGTGTTGCTTTAATTGGTTAGTAAATAAAGCTGCTTTGGCCTATGATGGGGCAGAATAGAATAAGGTGGGAATTCCAAGAAGATATAGGAAAGAAGAAGGCAGGGTCAAAGAGATGCCATGTAGCTGCTGAAGGAGACATATACCCCCAAACCTTACCGGTAAATAAGAGCCTCATGTTAAAATAAAAAAAATAATACAAATAGGTTAATTTAAGATGTAAGAGTTAGTTAATAAGAAGCCTGAGCTAATAGGCCAAGCAATGTTTTAGTTAATTTAGATTCTGTGTAATTATTTCAGGTCTGGGAGGCTGGGAAACGAACAAGCATCCTCCACTTACAATAGTCTCTGTCTTAGTTAGAATTTCTATTGTGGTAAAGAACTGTAACTAAAAGCAACTTGGAGAGGAAAGGGATTATTTTATCTTACAATTTATAAGTTCATCTCTAAGGGAAGCAAGAAAAGAACTCAGGTCAGCAACTGGAAGCCAGGGACTGGAGCAGAAGCCATGAGGGAACAATGCTTACTGGTTTATTCCTCAAGGTTTACTAATCTAATTTTCTTTAAACACTTAAACCACCAGACCAGTGGTGCTGACATTTAGGATGGACTGGGCCCTAACATAGCAATCATGAATTTTAAAAAAGTGTCCCATAGACTTGCGTACAATTTAATCTGGAGGTGCAGTTTCTCCTCTGAGGTTCCCTCTTGTCAAGTGACTCCAGCTTGTGTCAAATTGTCATAAAGTAGCAAGCACAATCTCCATTGAAGGGACAAAGACAGATTTAATAGAGGTAAGATGTTCCCTGCTGAAAAATCTGGGGGCTCTGGAAAATAAAGGGAAAAAAAAACAATTAAGAAACTAGACTTAATAGAAAGTCATAAAATCTTTCAAGCAACAAGCTCAAAGTACACTAATCTATATTTGTGTATAATTTCAGGGAAGGTAGCAGCAGGTTTCCGGAAAACTGTGCATTTCTTTGATGAATGCTAAGTGATTCAAAAAATATTTATTTAAAACATCATTTTAAAAAGAGGGTTTCTGAGTACAAAATTAGTATCTCTTGCTTAGTGGCAGTAGCAATTTGGTTTTTTTTGGGGGGTACATTGGTCTTTTCAATATAAAGACTTAGAAGCAAAGATGATTGCCTTAGCTTGTATAGATCTAAGATAAGCTTGTAGAAAAACAAAAATAAATAAAGGTGGTGCAAATACTGATAGAATGTTCCATTTCCTGATAGAATGATCTGTTTTCTGAATATGTGTAAGTGTAGAAATGCAACCCTCATCCAAGGCTAAGGTGCTGGCGAAGACACTGGTCTATAGATAAATTGATTTCACAGCTGACCATTTCCTTGTTTTAAGACATCTCCTTCATAAGAATTTCCCAGTTAATTAGCGCAAGGACAATGCAATCTTAAAAACAAATATTCTCTCCTAGAAATCAATAAATGAGTGAAATTGAGCCTGATAAATGAATATAAATCTCTAATATGGCAGGAAGACACATGTGATATTAGGATTTGGATCTGAATTGTCCCACAAAGGACAATGGTCTCTATTCAACATGTGAACCTTGGCAACTATTTTTCTTTTAATTAGCATTCTAGCCTTCGTAAAATGCTTCTAGGTCCATGTAGTCTCATCAAACAGTTCTCCATAGGCCTGTCACAAACGGGTAGGCACTGTGTGAAACTATGAGCCAAAACCAGTCCCTGATCCTAAGTTGTTAGAATAAAGTATTTGTCACTGCAATAGAAAGCTTACAGCTTCTCACTAAAAAGTTTTACTGCTGAATCTCCTGTCTCATTTCGTCTCTCATTCTCTCTCTCTTTAAATTCCGAATAAGTTAAATATACACAGAGACACATACGAATAGCACATCACACCACACACACACACACACACACCACATAACATACCACACAAACCACACACACACACACACAGAGTATATCACATACTGCATACTCCCCCCCCACACATACATACACATTTTCTGATAGAGGAATACTGTTCAAATGTCCCAATTTCAGCTCTTTCTGCTGGATAAGCAATCCAGAGGCAACTTTGATTTACATTCTTATCATGGAATTTTTTTAACCTGATAATTCTAATAAGCACTTTACTAGCTCCTCCTAAGGATTTTTGCAACCACCTCCAGGATTTTACATTTTTATTCAAACTTAAGTTCACATCGCCTTCCATTTCTCATAAATTTCTGAAATTTTCTTCTTCCTATCTGTGTGGTATTAAGGGAAAAGCAGTTGAAATGCTGTTTCCCTTAAAACATAAATTGTCAGTTGTAGATGCTATAGCTTTACTCCTTTCTTGCAAAACTATCTAATTGTTCTGGCTTTTTCAATTGAAGTTTTTGGTACCTAAAGAATTATAATCAGTCATTCATAATTTTTTTTAAAAAATAATGAATGATCTTTGCAAGTCTAAAATAAACTCATTATATCTAAAATTCTCGAATAGTGTGGCCATACCATTTTGATATAAAACTTAATTTGAATAAGATTCAGTTTAAATTATTGTTAGTTTTGTAATTATATATACAATGTGCATATATCTCATTTTTAACTGTATTTTCAGATGCTTTATTCACAGGCTTATAAAAACAGGTTTTCTCATATCCAGAATTTAAGAATGCATTCTTAGAGCATTAGTCTTTGAATTATCGCATGTGAGGATGTACAAGGGTTTTGCTTGAATGTATTTTCAGAAACTTTTATTTAGAAATTTTGATTGAAGTCTAAGGAGTCTTCTTAAATTATGCTTTCACTTTTAATCTGTACTGTAAGTGATTCGAAACTACAGTAATTAATTTCAATAATTAAAATTATTAAATATAAATGTCCACCAAATATGCTATTTCCATATAAATAATTGAAAAGACAAAGTAGTCTTTATAATAAACCTTTGTAGATACTCAAATACTTTTATTTCAAGTCACCTATTAGTAGTAGGGTAGGCTATAAGATCTCTTAATAAATTCAACTATATTTATTAAATTGTGTATTATTAACACTAGTTCAAAGAGCCTTTTTAATGCTTCTCTAACTACAAACTATCCACTTCAAATAAAATTTTGGTTAAGTGCATTGATTTTAAAGTTAGGTTTTATAAGCATAAAGACTGATTTAAAATAAGATCAAAACTTATGTCGGACAATTTGTGTTGTCAACATCAAACATTTTCTCTTAGGGATTAAGCAACAAGGATATTTAATTATTGCAAATTTGTGAGGAGTAGTGTATAATATATTATTTATTGTGGCATTTCATGCTAGATTAAGCAACATCATAGTAATGCCAATGCCATTCATAATGAAAAAAGTAAGTCTTCCTAGAGGACAGCCATCACACTCTTGTTATCTAACACAAGATGCTTGTGCTAAAAATTTAACCTTTCCTATTATTTTGCTTTAAAATGGCCTTACCTGAAAAACCATATACTACAATGTCTTTTATTTTATATGATTGATATTTTTATATCATATTTCTAAGATCAATTTTCACATATTCTTAGAAAATATTATATCTAGAGTTTTCGTGTCAAGATTGTACAGAAATGGCTACATTCTGTAGGTCTACATTCTTCAATAGCTTAGAGCATAGAACATTTACACAAAATCAGCATGGGATTTACTTATCAAGCTCCTGTTTGGGGTTCATGCCTTTTTATTACATTCTTGGTTACATTCATTTTTCAGTATATTTTCTAAGCTAGTTTTTTTCTAGCTCTTGAAACATGATCTGAAAACAAATTAGCACAAACAAATGTACTTAATAAACAAGGTAGGTGTAAAATGCAGGCATTTGAGTCTTGTTTGTACTTTTAATCTGTTTTAAAAGGATGATATGAAATCCCACCAGTAAACTGATAAAACCGAGCCATATCTAGTCATGGTAGTATGGCATAAAGTGCTGAAGATTCTATACATGTCATTCAGATTAGCTGACTTCATCAATTCATGAAATATGCACTATATTTTTCCAGCCTTGAAAAGTGTTTTTAAATTTGTAGGCCTTCAATATGAACTTTCAAATATCTTAGAACTTGGATAATCATGGTGTTTATTTTTAAAACTATTAGCAGTATATTAGTCATAATATTTTTATTCTATATTCTTTCAAGCTTCATAGTCAGCATTGCTTAACCAATGACTCTCTAATTTTGATGCTTTCCAATTACCTAGGTTGTTCATTCAAATATCGATCTTCGACATTCTGATTCCATAGGTTATAAAGTTGATGGTCATGAAGCTGCATTTCAGATAAACCTATAGTGGATGTGCTTGTGTGTTTCACCACAATACTACAGGTTATTAAACTCAATACTAAGACAAATAATTGATATCAAATTTTGTCAAAGTAGCAATAGAGAAAATGCTTTTACAGTAGGAAGAATGGCAGTAAGGTCAAAGATACAATTTGGGTTCAGCCTTCTTCTTGGGATCTGCATAGAGAAAATCAGCATAGAAAAGAAATATGTTTCATAATTCAGCCTGCTGTGCTGTCATTCTACTTAGTTTGAATTGCTTTGGTTTATGGATGCACATACTTTGGTTATCATCTGTATATGATATATATAGATGTTAACCTTTTATGATTATTCAAGGAACAGAAAATTCAAAGTTAATAGCCAAGCCTTCTCATAGAATAACATGGATACCTTTCAATATGATAGACTGTCTACCTAAAGGCATTTCAGAATTGGTGGACATTGCATGTTTTAAAAAGACTTTGAGAAATATGCATATGAAAGGATTTAAAGTTATTAATACAGGCAAAGCTGGTGGGTTAACTTTTAGCAGAATAATTTGCCTTCAGGTTGCTCTTTTCAGTTAAAGTCATGATTTTGGTTTTTGTTCTTTTGTTTTTGCTTTCCTCTTGGGAATCAAATAATACTCTCTTGTTGTTTAAATATCCTAAGAGTTCATTGGCCTTCACAATAGGGAAACTAAAGATCCTGTGTTCGTCACTGATCCTGCTAATCCACATCTCTGGACCCTTGAAGGGTTTAGTAATCGTAGGTAAGGATCACAGTCTTTTCTGAATATCACGCAGCCTTCCTTGATGACCACAAGGCTCAGTGGAAAACTTACTACTGGCTTTCTGGAATTTACAGGTATAATTCCATCCTTTTCTGAGTTTGCTTTAGCACACCAATTTCTGTCCTGTAACACGGTTGGGTCAGAAATAAAGACATGCACATGAAAAACAAATGGAGCATTTGCTGTTAAAAATGCTTCTCAGTTATTGCTTGCTGCCTTGTATATTTCTTTACACAAGCGTTTCTATTTTTAAGAATGTAGGCAATATTTAGGAGCTAATTTCAATTATGGTTGTCATCTCTTCATATTAATTATTTAACATGTAGAAATTAATTCATGCAGAATAATCATGTTTTCAAAGCTCGAGCAGGATGCGTATCATTTATTCTCTTGCATTCTGTCTCAGGTTGAATATTGATTACTAAAAGTTATTCATTTGTACTAAGTTTGCCATATGTCCTAGAAATGTACATGCAAACTAATTACCTACTACTGATGGCTTTGCAGCTTTTCTTTTTTATGTGTCATTCAGTAAAATTGAAATTCGGGGCATTGAACATTGTTAATATTATGGTGTTTTGCTTCAATTACTGTACTTACTCGGATATTGCTTACAATTGAATAATTGCTTCTTGTAGACTTTTGTATAGGTTAAGTTGAGCTGAATAGCTTACAATGCAATAAAAGAAAAGCCCGACAATCAAATGAATAAGCACAGCAAGTGATTTCCTTTCTTTCTAACCAGTATGGGGGCATTAAGTATTGAAACACAGACTTGTTTAATCTATTTTCTGACTCTTCTGTTGGTATCATTTTACAGAAAAGAGAGAGCAGAAACAAAAACAAACCAAAAGCCTAGTAAGTTTTGCTATCACTTGTGACAGGAAACATTTTATCTCATAATTTTTACCTAAAAGACTAAGACTTGGGGTGCAAATACACACACACACACACACACACACATATATATATATATTGCATATTGTATGATATTTCTGCATTTAAACTAAGAAGGTTGTTTAGTTATTTATGAAATATAGACAAGCGTATTTAAAATCATTTAAATTATAGATGCATTTATAAATAAATACATGTGAGTCTTACATTATTTGTACAAATTATTTTGTTTTATATTTTGTTAAAATATTTAAGAACAATAAAATCCTTCTTTTTAATACCAAAAGCACCTTGATCATTCACCTTTTAAATGTGACAACAATCTTTTCACATATATAAAAATTGTAAAAGTGTATGGATGATTTATTAATTTTGACTCATGCTCCTTTGCAAATTGGTGTGAGGCAAACGGGATAGGTGGGGAACACCTGTAATCTTAACACTTGGGAGGAAGAGACAGGTGGATCTCTGTGAGTTTTGGACTATCCTGAGTTACATAGTAAGTTTCATGCTAGCCAGAGCTACATAGTGAGAATCAGTATCTAAACAATCAATCAAACAAACAAATAAACAACAACTAAAACCCCACAGGAACAAATATGTGAAATATAAAATGTTTTATAATCTGTGATTTTTTGAAAACTAACCCGGCGCCAAAAGTGTAAAATTCCGCACAGGATCTCCTGCGGTGATTATCTCTCCACACATATGTACACCGAAAATAGTGTATGCATTTCTGAGACTGCTGGTAAGTTTTATGCAAAATGTAAATGAAAACAATGTCTAGACTTGTATCCCACCTCCAATCATTGCATTATTTGTTTTCATATGTTCCAAAATCTGGTCATGATTTTAAAGTCCTAAACTCTTCTAATCCTAAGACTTTTGGATGTGGAACACTTAAGCTAAACTTGGATAGACTTGCTTAGAATAAACTAAATTTACTAGAGATTCTCTGGAAGGACTCATCTACCCCTCGTCCTTATATTAGACATTGTCCCTGTGTCTGCCTGTAATTTAAGCCCTATTGACAATTCTTTCTTTTTTTTGACACAGTCCTTTTGATAGTTCAGAAATATTTGACTGTCATTATTTCAGCATTGGTTTCATTTGCTAAGTGCAGGCTCTACTTAATGATCTGACTTCCTCCTCCTCCTCCTCCTCCTCCTCCTCCTCCTCCTCCTCCACCTCCTCTTCTTCAAAATAGATTGAAAGGGTGTGTGCCTAGGAAGGAGGTATACGTATGTGGAAAGGGAAGGGAGGTTAGTGTGGCATGATGGCAAAACTGAACACCATTGTCTTAAGTAAAAGCAAAGTATTAATGAAGAACCATGTTAAGTAATAAACGTTATAGAGTATAGGATTTAATATACATGAAGCCCAGTAAAATTATTTTTCAGAACATAAAAAAGTCTAATCATATATAAATGGATATAAATGTAATGAGATTTGAATAGTGAACTAATATAGTTCTTTTGAATATTTGTATTAATTTTTCAGGTAAAAGAAATCCAGGTCTAGTTTAAGTCTTAACTACATAAATTATTAAGTCCACTTCATTCTAACATTGGTCATTTTCTTAGTCTTTAAAAAAGAAAGTAAAAAAAAATTAGTTTTTCTCCTTAGTGCTCTTATTCTGAAGTTTCTTCTTATTTAAGGTAAAGACTATAAGAACTGCAGGCTTCTCATCTTGTAAAAAAATAGATAAAATATATGCGCAAATATAGTGGGACATCTCATACAGCTTCATCATCACAGGGAGAGTTCAGTACATCAGTAGCTAAGATTCTTAACCAGCACATGTAAGGGCATTGCTGAGAAAGGCTTTAACATTCTTACTATAAAATCCTAACACAGTGTCCTTTGTTTGGCTTACGTGGCTACTTGAATGCATTTTAATACCTAGTCTAAAAGGTTGTGTATCCTATAAAACTCAATCATGATAAAATTGCTAAATACAATAGAAATGTTAAATTGTTAAATATATTCAAATGTATAACCTCTCTTTTAAACTGGGCATGAACATATTTTTCTATACCTACTAATGGAGCTTGGGTTCCTATTTCCTATACTATTTGAAATGTTTTATTTTTGCCTTTTAAATGTTATTTGTCAGATTATATAATTTTTTTTTTTTTTTGGTTTTTCGAGACAGGGTTTCTCTGTGGCTTTGGAGCCTGTCCTGGAACTAGCTCTGTAGACCAGGCTGGTCTCGAACTCACAGAGATCCGCCTGCCCCTGCCTCCCGAGTGCTGGGATTAAAGGCGTTAATTTAATAAATAATAAAATTTGGATAAAAGATTACTTTCAAATCATATATACTTATTAACATATTATTGTTTCTTTGTGATAGTGCTTATAGCACATAGCCAGAAATTTGAGGCATAAACCACTTATAATTCCATTAGTGAGAATTATTTCAACTTAAATGTCTCCAGATAAGGGGTAATACATATATAATTAAGAAATAAAGGCAAAAGGTTACAAATACATTTACTTACTCCAAATAGTAGTTGGTACATTTTTGGTCTGAAACTCAGCTCTTTGCCCCACCTTGTCTATCATACATGTTTAAACAAATTAATTCTAAGTGGACAAAGTGATACAGAGTTCAAAAAAGAAAGCCCAGCTATAAATTACTAAACTTAATGATTCTCTTGTGGGGAAAGCCATGCCTAATGTGCAAAACGAAAACAATAAAATGGTTTTATCTTGTTCCTATGCTCAAATTTTAGCTTGCAAAAATTACTAAGCACAGGCACAATGCAGCAATGAGATCTTGGTATCAAATTATCCTTTAGGAGTTCGGTGAAGTAGCATTTTCCAATAAGCTACTGCAGAGCAGGGAAGGCTGGGAAAAGATCCAGAACTACCAAATAAATGACGACATAAATACATCTCCCAGAGAGATGTTTATTATAAGTTGAGGTTTATGAAGAAGAGCCTGGGATCATGTTTTTAGTTATGGTCGACTTCCTAATTTTATCCACAAAAACTTTTAAAAAAATTTAATGGGCCATGCCATTGAGAATTATAACACCCCACCAAACTGTGTAAATTACTTTTAAAGTGGAAGTGGTGCATGGGGGTGTATCTACATATACAATCATTAATATATCAAAAATGAGACTCAAGTGACTTAATGTCTTGTCTAAGGAATATTCCAAAACTTTAACTTCTGGGTGGTATGTACTGGCTGAATGAGTTGGGAGAAAATTAACAGATAAATTATGACTTTTGTCTGTCTTCTTGTTTTGTTTACTGGAGTTGAGATGTTGATCGTCAAAACTCTCCAATATAGAAAATTTATAGAGTATAATAGACAGTATCTGACTAAAAATACTTTAAACATTTCAAATGCCAACATTGTACATAATAAGTCCTTTGATAAAGATGTTCAGCTTAAGAATGTTTAACTTCTGAGCTCACAATACAGTATTAAGTAACGATGGAGCAGGTATTGTCTGTCTAAAATCCTTCATTTGGGATTCAGCAGCTGTACTGTCAAATCATCCTTGGGAATGCTTCTATCTTTCAGCATTTTGTGGAAGTCATAATAGCCCACCATTATCTCCAACAAACAATCAATTTCATGCAAAAATATCTGTCTTCATTTTCAATCAGTTTAAACCTCCCTGGGAAAGCTATTTAAAGCAACGTTCTTCTGGAAGTTGTGAACACTTTTCTCTGATGAATTCTAAATTCAAGGAACACATTAGTTTTCAGTTCTTAGAGATGCAATGTTCAAATTTGTTTTATACTCTGTTTTCCTATGGCTTCAATGGAATTGGAAGATTTGTGATAAGCTTTCAAAATGGAAAGGAATTTGTGCCCAGTTTTAGTTGAATCCGGGATAGGTTTAGAAGTAGCCTTTCTCAATATATATGTATATGTAACCAATTATACTGTGCTTATTGAGTAATTCCTAGGTTATCTTGTGAAAAGTAACATTATTAATTTATCATAATTATTTGGCCTTAAGACACCAAGGACTTTCCTTCAATGAATTATGAAATTCATATTAGTCATAGATTATATAGTTCATTCATACCTAATGTGAAATTAAAAACAATAGAAAGAACATGGTAAAAACAAATACAGAAAACTATGTGTCCATATATTTTCTTCCCATTATCGCTGAAAAAATGGTATGATACAAAAATAAAAGGTTATACAACGTCTTTCTTGCTAAAGGAACAGGCATTACAAAAAACTACTAAGGGACATCTACTTCACCATCTCTTTCCTCCACTGACTTCTGTTTTTTCTAGGCCTACTCTAACATTGTTTTGCTTCTTCAGATTATTTAAGTTATTGATAATACTATAAACGAACATAAAGCTTAATCCAGGGAGTTTTGCTACTTGCTGAGTTGTAAAGAAAGTTCAGAGTCATTGACAGTAGTTGAGTACTCCGATGAATACTTCAAAATACGGCTGGTAGAATGTATTCCATGGGGAAGGTTAAAGTCCTAGCTAAATTGCTTTTCATTTTAGCAGTAAAATGCTATTTAAATTTTGAAAGAACTTTATTTGAGAACTCAATAGATGTCTGCTTTTGATATGGAGAAAGCTGATTTATAGTGAAATCTGGTATTTGTGATCAGAAGATAGGGACTGAATGTCATGTTCTAGCTTTGCTATCAGATGAGAGAAGTCACATGATCTTTTAAAGCTCAGTTTATCACTCATAATAATAGCATTAGCTTTATTATTACCTAGCTATATAATGAAATAAACTATAAAATATTAAAATGCAGGGATATAAAATTTACAAAGAAGCATAAAACTCCTATTCTGTTGAAAGCAATAAGGATGTTTACATGTTATTTTTGCTAGGCTGTGGTTTTTGACAAAGACATGAAAATAATATGTGCCTCATTTAGAAATACATATACATAATTAGCAAAAATAATGTTTTTATTCTTATTTAATTAAACATGAAATTGTATTCATATTCAGTATAAACTTTGGTAGACTTCCTTATCTCTTAATGCACATTCTCCAATTATAACCTAAAATGTTGGTTATGTTGATTGTTTAGATTCAGAATTGGATATCATTCATTTTTCTTTGTATTAATTCACAGCTGGTAAATGGCTATTGTGTGCCAAACAATGGAATTATCACAAAACTAGAAAGAAGATCTAATGTGAATAATCACATATTAAAATAGGAGACCAGGATAAGTAATATAATAAGTACAATCTATATAAACACCATATTATCTTTCATGTCTCAAATTAATCTTCTATTGTTTTTCTATTGTTGAAATTGGTTTTTTCCCCAGATTTAATGTAAAAACAAATCACTATTAACTATTTTGGCAAAAAAAAAATTCATGGTTCTAAACGTTATCTCAACCTTTGAAGAAAATTTGATGAACTTTGACTCTGAAGTTCTTGCTAGATGCTTTTTGAAGAAGCAAAGATGAAGGAATTTAAAATGAACATACAATGTGTTTTAAACTGTGAAAGATGTAAACTTGGGAGGGTATTTAAAGAGATAAATATATGGCAGAAATAATACATTGAGATGCAAGAAAGTTTGATTTTGTTTAGTACTTTTGTGACAATGAAAAGGCTATCCTTGTCTACAAAGTGAGTTCCAGAAGAGCCAAGGCTGTTATAGAGACAAGCCTTGCCTCAAAAAAAATATTACTATTGTACTGGAAATTTTGCCAACTACCAAGAGCTAGTGAAGCCATGGATACTGGAGAAGAACCTACAACCATTTCACTGAACCAGAATATTTTTTTCCTTGTTCTAAATATTTGTACTTATAACTGCAGAAAAAAGTAGTTCTCGCCCCTCATCAGGGAAGCTTGTCTTTGCAACAAAGAGATACAATTATAAAATTCAGAGAGGCTGAGCCCGGTTCCAACCAATAAACCAACAACACAGTATACCTAAGGTTCAGGGATCATAGGGAAGATAAGGTTTACTAAATACGGAAGAGCTAGATAGGTAGTTTGCTGTAAGATTGTTTCTATTAGGAATGTTAGTAGCTACACTCATAAAGGCTCAACTTGACTGACCAAACAGGTTGAACAAGAATGATTCAAATAGTCCTGTTAACATTTTAACATGGAAGGGTGAAATACACTCAGGCATCCTTGATAGACAAAAACAAACAAGCAAGCAAACAAAAATAACTATAAGCAATTAACGAATGGGAAGAATAGAAGTATTCTTCTCAAAATGGCCATCCCTAAAAATATATATGTACATTACATGACCTGAACAAAATATATAAATTTACGTTGGGAGAAAATAGGCAACTGAAAGACTCAATCTTTGTGAGCTTGAAAACTTGATTGTTGACAAATAGATACAAGATCTAGTAACTGACACTGAAGACAATAGAAATTTCAGATTTATTCTGCCTTTTGACAGTTTTTTAAACTTGCATTTATTTTAATTTACACAAAACCACATAAATTGTACATATTTATGAAGAACTGTCATGTTTTGATACATGTGCACATTCTGTAATATATAAATAGGGTAATCTTTTAACTTCTCATACATTTAATTCCTTAACTCGTGGTAAAACTGAAAGTCCTTTCCTTCATTTATTTGGAATGTATAGTCATTGCCATCGATAGTCATAGGCTGTTCAATGCACACCTGGGTTTCTTATTCCTATCTAATTAACCTCGTGCCCATTCATCAGCTTTTCTCTGTTGCTCCCTGCCCTGACCTTCCCAGTTGTTAACATCTTTTCTTCACAAACAAATTGAATCACATGCTGCTACTTGTCATTCTGTGGCTGGCAGTTTTTATACAATCACCTCCAGTTTTCGTTCATGTTGTCACACATGATAAGATTTTATTCTTGTATGGTGATCAATGCTTTGTTGTGCGTATCCATAATATTTCCTTTATCCATTCATCAATTGATAGACACTTAGGTCTTTCTATTTCCTCCCCACAAAAATTGTGAGCAAGCAGCTCTCTTTTAACACACTGTTTCATTGACTTTGGCCATGTTCTCAATAAGTGAATTACTCTGGGTCGTACAATAATTCCTTTTAAATATTTCAAAAAAAAATTTAAATGCATCTTCATACCCTAGCCAGTACTGCACTTCTATGGTACAGCCAAAGAAGGTACCATTCAGGGAGCCAGGCTAAAAGAGCACAGGGCTAAAAGATAGCAGGACTGTGGCAGAGAACTGCAGAGGGCTTGGATATATCTGACTGAAGGACTTCATTTTGGAATATAGTCAAAGATTTTGGCAAAAATATGGCTTACTTAATTTACATAAATTGACACTTGAAGCATATTCTTTTACCCACAAGTTATAGGATAGCTGTAAGTTGTTGAATTCAAAAGTCATTTCCTGTTCTTAAGGCCTTGTTATACTGTTTACAATTAGAGTTGTTTTCCTAATTGGGAGGAGCACTAGGTAGGTGGTATACCTTGTGTAGGGGTTGAGTAGAACTGCCTGACTTTTTGCATATGTAAAGCAATATCTAGCTTATGTACTGAAATACAAATAACAGAACCCAGTCTTGTGATCCTGGTGTCAGGGCCTTGAAAGGATCATAACATGTGTCTTTAGAAATAATTTTTTCATAGCAGTTATTAAGTACACAGTTAATATTTATTAAAAACAAATTGAGTCCCAAGATTGCTAATGTAGCTTTTTTTTTCATTTTGTTCATGCCAGTGACATGTCACCTTCTATTATTCAGCATCATCTCACATGAGATGAAAGAATAATCATTGAGCTTTAGTCATAACGCTTGCTATCGACGTAAAGGACAAAAAAAATCAGAAAACATTATAGGAATATACAGTAAATAATCAAGGTGATTAATTTTTTTCTAACAAATGTGAAGGAAATTAGTATTTTCATTGTAATATTTAGCATATGAAAATTATAGTTGTAAAGGTATAATATATATGCATTTATAATACAAATAAATTGAGACCATAATTAGAAATGGAGCCATACATTTTTATCTGAACATAATCATCCTTTACAAAAGTATTTTAACCTAATTATAATATATTCACATATATTTATAAAAAATTAAAAACTATAATTCTTTGAGGTCCATACTGAACCTAGAAGTCTAGATAGCACATCAATGAATGTATGAGATTTTTATTCAAGATGGTTTTATGGATTGATCATATCACATAGGTACTTATTGACTGTCTTTTAGGGCATGGATTGTGCATGTGTGTTTGTGTGTGCATGTGCGTGTGTGTGTGTGCATGTGTGTGTGTGCATGTGTATGCAGCACGTTTCTCCTTAAAACAGGCTATGAGATTACTTTTGCTCCCTATGGCTGGAGAAGCAACTCAGTTAGGAAAACTATTATGGATTGCCTCATTAGCAGACCTCTGAAACTTACTTGTGACTACCAGTCTGGAAAGAAATCTTTTCTCTTGGTCATTGTAAGAGCACTGGAGAAGTGAGGTTATTGAACCTTCTGTCAAGTAAGGAGCTCACAAATAAAGATAGGTTACAAAGAAAGAAATCAAAAACTCCATTGTGAAGATGAATTCTGATTTGCATATTGCCCCCGAGACCCGGAAAATGAAATTGTTTTCTCCAGTTATAGGCTACATAAAAATAGGGCTAGACTACCAATCAGTTTCTCCCCGAGCAGTGCTTTAGAGTTACGAGTTTAACTACTTCTTTCTAAATTTCATTGTTTTGGTGAATCAAAAGAGAATTTCACCAGGAAATGAAGACTTGAATCACAGCAGCACACAAACAGCACAGCACTTAGGGATTACAACCTGAAGAGAATCAAAATTATTTTCTTGCTGGTATCAAAGCTGATCCTGGAACCTGAAGTCATCCTTTATATCTTAAAGTCAACCATAGATTCATTTATTTGTATGCTCATTTCTCATTATATAATATTGATAATTCTGCTGTTGTTTTGGCAGAAAAATAATCAATGAATAAGTAAGTTAATTTTAACCTACAGGTAAATTTCTTAATAACTTGTAAGTCTTCAATTAAATTTGCTCAAAAAAATGTGTCCCAGCAAAGATCATTTTCAAAAATGTAATACAATAGCATATTCATCTACATACTCACCATTTTGAAGTAATAAAATTCATCAAAACCTATTAATTTTAATTCTCGCTATGCTATTCTCATCAGGAGTACAGCTCTAAAAAAATTTTGCTTTTTTTTTGTAACATTGCCTGAGCTTGAAACGCTCCATTGTTATGGAGATTCTTAAGTGCCCTGCTTGTATATGGCCACACTCTGCTCTGCTTGGTTCCGTGTCTGTTGTTTCATCTTCCTGTATTAAGTGAAAATTTGCTCTTTCTATTTAGGATAGTATTTAAAGTTAAAAGTGACTTTGAAGTATAATTCCGGTATTTTCCTCTGAGATGCTAGATATCTTACTTAATTTAGCATTATCTAAAAACAAAAATGAAACTGCTGAGCCAGGGTCCCTGAGTGCTAAAAGTACTTGTTCATGTTAACGTGACCCATTTAATAGCTAAGCAGGGTCTGACTGTTTTGCTGAGTCTGTATCCTGTCTGGCGGCATTTTCTCCCCACTGAGTGCTGGAGATGATATATAGTGGATACAAGATTCAGTTAGCTATAGGGCTGTTGATATCTAGACAAAAATTCCATTTGGAAATCATTTACATATCTATAATTTTAAAATTTTGCTTTTGAGTTCTTGTTTTAACTCATTTATAAAGAAAGCTTTAGCAGCTCAGCAGTTATTTTTTGTCTTAGTTCTACATACTATATGTCATTTTTGCCTGTTTTTCTTAAAGCTTTCTAAACTGCTTCTGTTGTAATTGAGAATAAAACCACATTTCATGAATGTCTCGCAGTGGTAATCTTGGTTTGCGACTTGGGGTCTTCATCTGTATAGGCTCTATCTGCCTCTTGCCTTTGACGGATCCTGAAAGGTGGTGTGTACATCGATATACACACAAATTATATTCTTTGGTAGAAGAAATATTGCGGGGAATCTTATATTAAATCACGTAAACAATGTTGTGTGAGAAATGGGATCCTTCATTCAAACAGTATGATTAAAGATGGATGTTGAACTGCACTTTGATATAAAGTAACCAAATGGCAATATAGAATTCAATAGGCTCAAAGAGAGATACAATCTTATATCTTGGTAGATTCCAGATTATACTGGATTAAACTATGAGTAAATGAATAATTTACTTATTTATTTATTTATTATTTTTGTTTTTTTGAGACAAGGTTTTTCTGTTGCTTTGGTGCCTGTCCTGGAACTAGCTCTTGTTTGATTTTCTAATTCAATATATATATTTAAGTTTGATGGATTGGGATAAAGAAAGACTAGAGATTAAATTTAAAAATGATATCTGCAGACAAGATTAAAATTATGTAAATGTAATAAACTGTCCATCTGTGTGTATTGTTTTGCTGATCTAATCTGATGATTGGAGTTATTTTACACTAGAGAATCTGAGATTCCTTGGCATATTTGTTGCTTGTTTTCTTAATGAGAGTTTCTAAAAGATGTGGATCCATCTTTTTTTTCCTTAAATCTTTTCCCTTTCCTACTCTTTTTTCTCTTTTTCTTTCTGTATAGTTTCTTAAATTCTTTTATGTTTAAAATGTAATTATATATAAATGAAATATATACACATATCAGTCTAGTAGTACAAAGATTATAGTTTGGAAACCATGCATTCTGCAATTCAAGTTTATTCACGTGTAATTTATTAATGAGTTTATCTTAGGTTGAAAATAATCTTATTGATCTTCCTTATGTTTAAAGTCATTTTCCACTCTTTGGTACTGTGTAACTTATCTATAAAATACAAAATGCATGAAATTATCTACCAAAAGCTGAATGTTTATTAATTATTTAAACTTATTAAGGTGTAAACATTGAAGGTAATACATATATCTAAAAAAATTCATTAGCCACTATGTCATGCCACTTGATTGCTTCCAAAATCTTAATGAATAATTATTCAAATAAAATATGTACTGAAAAAGTACTAATTGCATTTTGAACTTGAATGTCTTTCTATTTTTCTTCCTTTATCTCTATCATGTTTATTCAGATTTGGTGGCTTTCTATTAAGCTAAGGCTGGAGTCCAAAATTCTTGCTTCAGTTTTTTTTAGGGAAAAATTTATATTCTAATCAGAGCATTCAGTTATAGGTTAAATAAAGTAGAATGCTATTTTTAATTCCTAAAGTTAAGACTCAGTCATCTTCCTACTTATAAACTGCAAAAGAAAGAATTTCTTACTTAGTGTAAAATATTGTTATGAATCAAAGTAACTATTTCTTTTTAATATATTGCATTTTGAGAACTTCTAAGTAATGAAATTCCATTAGGGAAATTGCTTATGTGTAATATATTTTAAGATTAAAGGCCAAAGTTGCTATTTTATATTTAAGAGGAAGATGTCATAGCGTTAATTCATTTTCTTTAGATTTCTCAAATGCCCTTCATCAGACACATAAGTGACAAAAATACTAGAAACAATGGCAGATGACTATCATCTTGGGTTTGAGTCAAAGAGCTATATGAAGTCAATTAATCTCTTCCTTGATGATGTTCATTGTAGTCATATTTGGGGATCTGGTTTCTTAAGACAATTCTAAGAGTCCTGTGAGGACTTGGTCACTTGATTTTAAGTCTCTCTTCCATTTCAGAGCATGCTATCATTAGCACGCCGAAGATCAAGCTTCTGTTCATAATGCTATTATGATGAACTCTGTTTCTCTCAGGAATATTTATTGACCAATAGAATTTTGAATAGAATTAAAAAAAATCATAGAGATGGAAAAGTAAAAAAATAAATAAATAAAAATATCATGATCTCATTAGAATCCAAGACTTGTAACTCTGACAGAGAACTGAGACATGAGCTTTTATCGTCTCACAGACGTTTGGACTTACTCTTGAACTGGGAAAATAGTACCATCATATGGTCCTCTTATGAAACAAAAGAGTTGATTTGACACCTGTTAATTTACATTACAAACCATTGTTCTGTCACTTTTAAATTAATTTGCTTCCCTGACAGTCCGTCACTGTTTTAAATATAAACCCATTCTCTTGGTTCTGATATATGACTACAGCTCTCAAACCTGACACATCCTTCATGTTTTGTATGTCTTCAATGTTCTTTATTCCTTCAACTTGAATATTGCCACTTTTAAATAATTACCATTACCTTGTAATAATTAAATATTCTCAATTTCCAATATCATATCACTGTAAATTTAAAACTATACATAAGAATCTAAGTCATAAAACCATTTACATGCTCTTAGAGACTCATGGATCAGTGTGGTTTTCAATGTGAAGTCAAAGTTATGCACTTAGTTATAATTAAGACTTTTATCTAAATTATATGCATATTCTGAATAAAATACACATAAATATAACCATTTAATTTACTTACAGATTTGTGTTGTTATTTAAGAATATTAGCACCCATTAAATATTTTAGATTTTAATGGTCTTATTTAGATAGACTCATGTTTGAAACATTTTTTACTATATTGTATTTTCATCATTATTTTGATTCTTATTCTTTTCAAAGATAAAAGTAAAACTGGTATCCATTTTCTCTTTATTAACATTCAGTTTTAATAGTCAGTATAAAATACTTAAAATGTGATAAAATAAGTGTGAAAACAATCAGTTATATAAAAAGAGTAAATCATTGCTTGAAATGTTTAAAAGCTACTTGGTTACATTCAATATATTTCAATAATTGCAACTATATGAAATTTTATAGCAGTAAATGAATCTTATACAGAAGTTAAACTTCTATGAAGATTTCACAATTCCTTCACTTTAATAATTAAATGTGAGGATTACTCACTCTAGATAGTAATTATATATAACCTTTACTTCTTGAAAGTATCTTTTATATTTAACCTTATTATCTAGTGTGCTCTACAGTAATTAATTCACTTATTCTTCCTGTTTTCTCGTGTGTGTGCTTTCACTATGCTTTTTGAAAATACTTGATTATAAGTAAATGAATGGACTATTAATTTGAGAAATCCAAAATAAGGGCTTAACCAGAGACCAGGACATTTAGTTATCAAATTGTTTTCTTGGAATTTATTCATAAAAATTCATGTCAGAGTCATTTATTTAACAAAGTCTGTACAGAGACATTGGTGCCTCATGGCTACACGATTACAGTTCTACTTTTTTTTTTAAATTTTTTATTGAGAAAAAGAAAAAAAAAGTTTCCGCCTCCTCCCAGCCTCCCATTTCCCTCCCCCTCCTCCCACCCTTCTTCCCCTCCCCCCACTCCTCTCCCCCTCCCTCTCCAGTCCAAAGAGCAATCAGGGTTCCCTGCCCTGTGGAAAGTCCAAGGTCCTCCCCCCTCCGTCCATGTCTAGGAAGGTGAACATCCATACTGTCTAGGCTCCCACAAAGCCCAAACTTGAAGTAGGATCAAAACCCAGGGCCATTGTCCTTGGCTTCTCATCAGCCCCCATTGTTCGCCATGTTCAGAGAGTCTGGTTTTATCCCATGCTTCTTCTGTCTCAGTCCAGCTGGCCTTGGTGAGCTCCCAATAGATCAGCCACAGTTCTACTTCTAACACAGCAAGATTTTTGACAGGAAGACGTTTCTGAAGGTATCTCTCCTATATTACCATCAACACTGACCTGGCAGAAGTTACACATTGGCTCTGCCTTTTTAAAATAAAGATTTGTATAGTTTAGAAAATATTTGTGGAGCCTTTTCAGTAATATGTTTATAAATTGCTTCTCATAGCTAACTTTTTAAGTAATGTAACATTCATATATGTTCTGTCAGTTTCACAGTAACAATACAGTTATAAATATGAAATTGTGTCTTCAGTTGAATTGGTTTTTCAAAGCGTCATATTGATCCTAAATGAGTAGTTTTATAATTCAAACAAAACACGTCAACACGGGTGTTTAAAACAAAAGTGTGCATTATCTAAAAACAATTGAAATGTCAGCAAATGGAACAGTTGAGACACTTGAGAGAGAAGAGTTTAAAGTTAGTCTTTCAATTTACATTTTATATATTGTAGGTCAAAGTTGCTTGACTGTAATTTTAATTCCACACACAGTACTTGATTTTAGTTTCCTTTCAATATTTCCATTTACTAAGCTTTGTATTTAATTGCCTCCTAATAGAGTTTTAAAATATGATTGTGTTATGCAGAATAATAAAACTTCGGCCATTCTGCATATATAAGTAATGTTTTTTGTAGCCTACTTGAGGAATGATAAAGCGATGGCTACTTTTCACTTCATTCATCTTGTTATTCAAGATTGAATTCCATCTACTCCACAAACTGAGACCACGAAAAATTGCTTAAGCATTTATGTTTTACAAACATGCTCACAGATTTTTTTTATTGCCTACATGTCTCTGTGCTCTGACTAAGAAAATGACATTCAGCAGTTCATCATAGGCTGTTCTGCTAAACTGAAGTCTTTTCTGTTTCTTGATTCCAAGGAGTTTAAACATTTTGTTTAAAGAGACAGAATAAATCTTTCCAGGATCTTGGTGAAATTATGATCAAGGCTAAATGCAGTAATGAATTATACCAATACGTGTCACAATATATTGATTCATATTTATTATTTTTAAGACAAAAATTCCTGAGCCTTTCTGTTTAATGCCTCATTTAAAATAGAACACAACAAAATAAAATATCATAAAATATGGAATGCAATTGAATTGTACAGTATCCTAACAAACATATCTCTCTGTTTCATCACAAATTGGCATTATTATAGACCACTATATAGATATTTAATTTGTTGATGTGCAACCTGGTTCTTTCTACATAGATATGAAAACTCCTGTTTGTTTTCAGTATGGAAGACAAAGGCAGACCAAGGAAAGGATTCTATTCCTCCCAATGTGTATGGGAGAATCAGTTAAGTTTTGGGTTGTTATTATTATTCCAAATTGTTGCTTACCAGATTGCCAGAGACTCTCACGTAGCTTAACCTAATTTAGACAGTCAAAGCACTCAGAAATCCCACCCAAGTTGATTGGTTATAATTGTAGAAAAGAATGGAGCTTGTGAATATCTTCCAAGAGTTTCATGTAGATTTCCTCAGTTCTAGGAGCCCCCATAAGTTCTATGATTGAACATTGACCTTCTAAGTTTTATGAGAAGCGTATCCAGTCATCTCAGCTGCTGTTTCAGGATGGGAATGGTCATGCCCAATATGAAAGCACAACAATACAAAGGCATATCTTTGTGATTTTTAAATAAATAATTGGAAAAAGTCACTTTAATAACCAGTATGATATAATGTATATCACAAATCTGACTGTCCCTTTAAAGTAGAGTCAATGTTTGTCTGAGGTCTATGTGTGTATTTTCACATACAGTACTGCCTAGTTACTCCCTAGTTAAATTGGCTTTGTGGTTTCGCAGAGCATCATTCACTCACTCTGCATAGGCATCTTTTGTTTCAGTTATAAATAAAAAAGTGTATACTGAGTTCTAGGGGAGGGTAAGTAAGGTAAAAGAGAATGACGATGTGATTAAAGCAAGATATATTAACATATCAGAATGATATAATGAAAGGCATTGATTAGCATGTATTAAGTATGCTAGTAATTTTATTTATAAATTCATTGATAGAAAGAAATTCTGCAATAGCCTTTTCATCTACCAATTATTAATTTGAGCTTTTTACAGAAAAAAATAAGTCATTTTTGATCATTTATATAAAAATTGTCATCAATGCTATCCAGTGCTGCTAAGGAAAAAGCAGTTCACCTAAAGCACTACAAGCATTTATGATAATTAATTTCTGCTGCAGGGTCTGGATTATGAGAAAATAGAAAAGATAGTTCTTTCCAGGGCAGTACTCCTCAGATGGATGAAAAGCCTTCCTTTTATTAGGTCAAGTATTTAAGCATGAATTATCAGTGCCTGGAAAAGCACTGGTTTGCCAATATGATTGCAAAATCTTTTTAACACATGTGTTTCTAAAAGTGTCTGACACAATTTCATTCTCACTTTGTTTAAATCCTTACTTAGCAAGTAGTAGAGTACTGCAACACTCTTCTTTGTTGATCAAATATTACACTTATATTAAAGGGAATATGGAAAACAAAGTCTCGAGGCTTAAAATCATTCTATTTCCAAAGCCTATTATAGAACTCAAGAAACTGTCCCCATCAAGTATTTTAGATATCTCATTTCACAAAAAAAAGGAAGAAAAGAAATAATTTATACAAGGAGATACCTACATTATTTTGTTTGACTGGCAATAGCATTGATAGCAGATATTTTTGCCCCAGTCCAATGATTTGACTAGTACCTCCAAGAGCCTCACATCTGATACAAATTGGTTCCAGTGGATTAATTTCCAAATGAATACTTGTCTTGTGGATGTCAGAAAAAGGGCCAGGAATTCAGAACAGGGTTAAGAAATGGTAAACAGAACAAGACTGCAATGTTGTTCCCATCAAAATAAATGAGCTGTTACCCTGGTTCCTCAGAAAGAGCTGGTGGATGAGTCTTTCTGTTCAATGAAACTGGAACACTTAATGAGTGAAGGAAAGCTTATCAAACACACACTACAGCTCGGCAAATTTGGATTCCAGTATATCAGGGGCATAGTAAAAATCTGGAGAAAGATTTACAAACACATAGCATAATTTGATTTGCACATATCAAAGAAATGATAAGAATATATAAATCTACTTTGTGGAACACAGGAGAATATTAATTTAATTTATCCTGTGTATCAAAACACTGAAAAGCAACGTGCATATATGTACACAAAACAAATGTACACTGATTTATTTCAATCTCAATTTGCAAAAGTATGGTATTTGGTAATAGATTTAGCTTTCCCATGGATGCTTGCAATTAATTTTGGATTTTGATTCTAAGTGGACAAAAAAGACGATTAAAAATAAACTTAGAAAATAGAATACATAAAATGAAAATACAGTAAATTTATACATAAATATAGGAAATAAATTCTAGAATAGATAATGATTTTTGGCATATTTCCGTTAAATTGTTAAATATTAAAATAATATTATAATTAGAATTAATATTATTTATATTCTCTGAAATATTGAGTCCATGAATATGTCAAAAATCCTGCAGCATCCACTATACATTTATTAAATAAAATTTTGTTACTTGAGTAAATTAAATTTGAAGAAACTTTTATCTTAAAGTTTTATAGTAACAAATTTATTAACCTTTGCTTTTAAAGAACCTTAGAGTGAAAATATTAAGAACTTTGGAGTCAAGCAAGTATGGATTTAAATAATACTACATGAAAATATACTTCATTTTCTTAATTTTTAGTTAAATAATCTAGTAATTGTAAGTTTTTACATATTAAGTATAATAATATAAGCTGGTAGACTCACAACTTTTTTTCAGTTTTCAATATTTTCAGAATATCTTTTTCTGGCTGCAAGTCTCATTTACAAAACCTTGGCATAATCTATGATCAAATCAAATTTTAGGATTCTAGTTCCATAGATAGATTTTTTAATATTTTTTTCTATACATATGTTTAAAAATAGACATGTAGGTTGGTAAATTTCTCTAATCCTAACATTCTGGAAGCAAAAGCAAGTGGAATTCTAAGAATTCAAGGCTAGACTAGTCTGCATAAAAAATGTACAGATTAGTCAGAGCTACGCAGTGAAACCTTGCTACACATACACACTGAGCTCTATTAATTTACTTGGTTTTTGCACATTATACCCTTAGTAAAGTGCAGTTCAGAGAAAATGATTCTTTAAAAATGGTTATATTTTTTGTCCTATTGGCACATACATTTTATTCCAACTACTATTGAGGCAGAATGATTTCAAGTTCAAGAGTAGTTTGAACAACTTAGTGAAAAAATATGGCAAAATAAATAGTATCAAGAGAAATTTGATTATAACTCAAAATACTGGAGGCCATGGGGCTAATACCTCATACCTTAGAAGATAATCCAGGAGATGTCATGCATTCCCTTTAGAATAGAATGTGAATTTCAAAGAATCTCCATTTTTTAGAATTCATGTATATATGTGTGTTTAGATGCATGCATATATATACACACATGTATTGTATATTCATGAGCATACCTTTACATGTCTGTGAATGTACATGTGTGGGCATAGGTGGATAGCAGAGGTCAACCCTGTGGCGCCCTTCCTCAGGAGCACTATCCACTTTGCTTTAAAGACAGGTTTTCTCATTGGCTTCACACACTGCCCAGGTTTACTACCAAGTACAGTATAGGTAATCAACTGTGTCTACCCAGTGATGGAATTGCTAGTGGGTGAAACAGGGCCAGCTTTTCAAGTGGCTTCTGGAGACCAAACTCATCACACTTACAGACTGCATTGTTACATGCCTGTTGCTCTGACAAAATACTCAAGATAAACAACTTAAGGAAGGCAGAGTTGATTTGGGCTCACAATTTGAGAGATAAAGTCTACCATTGCTTGGAAGTCACATTAACAGGAACGTGTGGCAACCCGTCAAATTGTATCCACCATAAGGAAGCAGAGAAACACAAAAACTTGCTCTTGGCTTCCTTTTAAACTTGTACTGGTCTTGGTTCTTAGTTAATGGAAAGGAGTAATACGTAAATATGTTGATTTTTCCCACCCACCTCAACTACGTCACTAGAAACTCATTCAAAACTTTTACCAGAGGTTGATCTCATATCAACCCTAAGGCCCAAGACTAAAACCAAGATTAACTGTATTATATGTTAGAAGTATTGATCCACGTCTCTAGCCAATGAATAATTAACAGATTTTCTTTCTTTCATTAATTTCTAGAATTAAGGTTGCTCATACACAATAACAAACTTATACAATGCTCAAATTATTAATCAGGCTAATAAAGACTTTCAAAAAAGGTGGTATGTAAATCAATTTTGTGTGCATTTGCATGGATGTTTTAGAGAGCATTCCCTGTTGCTTTGCCACAGAAATCATAGTTCTTATTTTTCAGTCCTCAGAGATATCTTGCTGCATATCTTCCTTGGAATACCTCATTTGTTTCCTATAATGTGGTAGATATATTCAGAGATCCTAGTTCATACTTTACAGTGTGGACTTATGAAATTTTACTAAGTGAATGAATAGAATTTGTTATACTTCTATTCTGTGCACAGAGCTGATGTCTTTAAAGTGGCATTTTATTTAAATTATTACCTAACAATATAAATCCATTTTGTATTTAGGAACACATTAACAGTGGTCAATAATTTAGCTATTAGTGTGAAGTGTCGTTTCACAGAATTCCATCCCATGAACTGGACGATAGGGAAGCATTTATTCAGAAGCATTTTAAAGTACTTATATGCAGTCCAAAGCAGTCAATTTCCTAGCAAAATGCTTCACTGGTTCAGTCTCAGGCAAGTCTACATGACTTCAGCTTTAAATAGAGAACTATGTGTCCTTCCTTTCCAACTTGAAATATCATTTACATTCTGCACACTTTCACATAAGATTCCATTACTTCCTAAAAAAAGAAAAAAGGAAAAGAAAAGAAAGCATTATCATAACATGTGGCAGTTTCAAAGTGTACCCCCAAGCACTAATTTTTGTAACTCTTAGAGCACAAATAGATTGTTGGTAAAATTTTAATGTCCACTAAAAAGATATTCCAAGACTCAGAGCGTTTAAGGTTTTCACATGCCAAGTGAGTGGCAGGATGCTGATTGCTACTTAAAACTTCCAATAACAAATCAAGTGTTTGACTTTTCATCTTATTCCTCTGAGATGGTCTCATAACAACATCCATTATAAGAGCAATAGCAACAAAAGGCATTTAAATATAAAGTAGAAAAGGAACAGTATGTATTGATGGGGGAAATTTCGTGACGTCCTCCACGGGCTACAGAATCACATTGGTGCTCTTGATGTTCTTGGTTTATTTTTATCTATTTGTTTTAATGCATTGATTTGCCCGACATGTATTACTGTCTTTAGTTCACTGTTTCTATTCAGGGCAGCTTGAAAAACATAGTAATTGTTGTTCCAAACCATCAGGTTTTGGCGTTTGAAAGAGATATTATAAAATACTGGTTCTTTATGGTGGCATAGAAATTTTCTTAGAGATATATCTAAGAGATGACTCAAAATGAAGAAAGTTTATTTCAATTTTGATATTTTTCTCTTTCCTTTCCTCTTCTTTTCTTTTCTTTCTTTCTTTTTTACAGTAGATGTGATTTTCTATGCATTTATTTTTTTAAAAAGTAGCCATTTAGCAAATTAATAAAGTATTTATGAAAAATTATCTGAGAACAATGACATTGAAAGCCTGTATTTACTTTTTGAAAATGAAGTCTTATGGTCTTGTGGGTACATTTGAAAACATTCCAGCTTATAAACATGCAATAAAGATGCATAGATTTATTTGAAATTAGTAATTTAGAATTAAAACTAAGTCAAAATAATTCTTAATACTTATAGTTACCTAGGGTTTCTGAGAATTTAACAATGATAATATTTTCAAAAATCACATGGTTAACTTTGAGCTTCATATTGTAGAATATTCAGTATATTAGTAAGTAGATACATTAAAGTAGATGTGATTATGTATCAGGAAGACGTGTGTGTGAATCTTGAATTTTACAGTGTGATCTTATTATATTCACACTCCGATTCTTCCAAGGTCATTCCACCCTTGCCTACCTACACAACTTTGTGTCTCTTTTTAACCCTTCAAGAACAATTTGGGAAACCCAAACATGTTTGCTTATGTGATCTTCCACTGAAACGGGTTCATCTTAACAGGCGATACCTCATAGAAGAAATGGTCTTCCCTTTCCCAACAGTTAACACTTGGATTTTGTCTGGTATGGTCTTGCACAGCTTTCCTGCATGCTGTCTCAACAAGATTGAGTTTACATGTGCAGATTCCTGGATGCTTCCAGAAGATATCTCTTTGTACTTATATACCACATCTAGCTCTTTGCTCTTTGGACCCTTCTCCAATGACCCCTGAGATTTTAAGAGGGACAATGAAGTGTACATGATCCCATAGGGATGAATACTCTTAGATCCTTATTTTTGGTAGTTTGGTAGTTCTGGCTCCCTCTTTCTGTAATAGAGGATTCTCAAAATGGTGCTCAAAAAAACATTGACTAACAGGCAAAGCAATAAGGATTTCTGTTTCTTCTAAAGGGAATGTTATCTCTTTGACTCATTTAGACATACTTTTTACATGATAATATTGACTTTTGTATTTGTTCATAGTACTCAATTTCTTTTGAACTTAGCATATTTGTTGTATTATATATACACACATAAAATGTTTCATATCTTATATACACATTTTACAAGCATGCATTTTTCTTGATTATAATCTTAACATTTTTTATCATTACATCCTATGCATCTCTAGCATCAGATTTTTTAGCTTTCCATCAAAAAATAACAGTTATAGGTAAGATTTTGATATTTTATTTTATATTTAAATGACAATTTTTTAAAAAATAATACCAGAATAGTTTAATTCAGTATTTTCAGTTCAGCTTATTGAATCCTTGTGCCCAGGGATCACTGGCAAATGCTCTAACACCAGCAAATGCTGTGTCCTGCCTTCCAAACACAATATTTGGTGGCTAATCTTAGTTCAAAGGATAATAAAAACATGCAAAGTCACAATATGTAGCTGAAAATAATGTGTAATGTGAAATGCTTTAATTGAACTTTTCTACAAGTGTACACTTAGAAAGCTTCATTGTGTAACTTTAAATATTGTTAAAACTGTATTAAAAAAACTCAATTGAGGATTAGCAGTTTGACCTCAAATGAGAGTGTCAATCAGGAATACAAAAAATGTAATTGTCACATTATATTTGCATAGAATGCATACTCTGCTAATTCTTGTTATTATTATCTTCCTCATTTCACTATAATATTAGTCAGAAACAGTTATACAAATGAAACTTGAAAATTACTAATATTTAGCAGCTTGAAAGTTGTCACAAAGTATCTATCATTTGGCATTTTAAAGAAAAAGAGCTAAAATGTTAATAGAAAGAACTATAAAACATAACACAAAACCTGATGATTTTATTTGAAAGATAAAAAGACAGATAATTACTCTTTCCAGCAGTCTGAGTCCTAAAAAGCAAACATATAATACCATGAAATGTGTGACTGAGGAGTTGAAGGAGCTCTTTAGAAAGCCTCAAGCAGCTACAGCTATCATCAGTCTGAGCTCTGGAGGGCTATAATAACATTCTTAAATGAACTGAATGCTTTATCATAAGAGCCAGAACTGGAATTAAAATGTCCAATCTTAAGCATTTAGACACAAATTAAACATTGTATTAACATCATGTAGTCAAAATACTGCACCTACAAAGAGTATGCGTAATTTCAATTGAGATATGAAAAGTGCTTTATATGAAACATGACAATAAAGTTACAGGTAAACATGTATCATGCACTGTGGACCTAGTTGGGGTATTAATGCATTGTATAGAGTAGCGATTGTGCATGCCCTTTAGAGTTTCTGGTGTAATTACATACTTATCAAGATAACATTACAATATATGTAAGTATATATAAATACTTGCAAACCCACATAATTACAGAATTATAAGTTAGAAATCACTTCAGTGTGGTTGTACTCATGAGCTACCTTATGATTCAATAATTGTCATTGGTGGTTGCAGGGCTAGCATTAATTTCTTTCCTATTACATGATACAGGTTTCTAATCAAAACAATTTTAATCTGCATATAAACTTGCTTTGCTAGAAATTATATCTTCCACCTATAATCTTGATAATACTGATAATAATTCCACAGAATTGCTAACTATCCCTCCCCCAAAAAACATATTTTTAAACACGAGGATAATCTCCTGTGTTAAATTAGATTGGGAAAGGAAAAAGAAAAAAAATACCTTAAAAATTAAAACCACAATAAAACACAAATGCAAAAGCTTTAAAATTCCCTTTGAATTCAGGAGTAAAAAGTATTTAGGGAAACACTGCTAAGTCTCTCAGTACATGTTGCTAATTGCACTAATTATTATTTTGTCACATTTATTACCTTCATCTTTCATAGCAAGAGTAATTAAGTGACAAAAACAGGTTTATATTGCGATCAAACAATATTCTGTTACAACCACTCTACTGATGTCTTCAAAGAATGTGCTGTCACAATTTTCCCACTAAAGAATTTGTAAGTTGATAAGTAGAAAAAGATGTCTCAGTTTAAAGTACATAAGCCTTAGGCCTGGATGGACTTGATAGCATGGGTAAAGATATGCAAAGAAAGGCTTCCAACAGAAACTAATTTAACACAATTCATAGTGTCTGTGGCATATGGATGCTCTTTTATAGTCTGTCCATTGTACCTTTTGCTTAATATCACAGGATCCTGTAGTTGCAACTGGAAGCTTCACAAAGACTCCTCTCAGCAGAAGGGGATTCTATTAATGACTGACTTCTCTTTTAAGTGCTGGACAAAAGCCAGCAGACACACAAAGCCAATAAGCCTCAAACAAATTCATGATGGCCATTGACATGGCCCAAATGTGTGTGTGTGTGTGTGTGTGTGTGAAAGAGGAGGTGGAAGCATGTGTGTGTCTGTGCATTTAAAATGTGCTAGCCAGTCTCTAATGATGACATACTTCACAATAGTTTCAGGTGACTAAGCTACCATCCATTTCCTGGCCAATAGCATTAAAGTGTGTAGAACAAAATATAATGATCGCACACAAGCTAATCAGAAAGTTATATCAATGACCTCGTTTTCGTGTTCAATGGTGTAGAACTCTGTGTCTTTAATTTTCCCTCCTTAGGAAGATGAGACACTGCTTTTAAAGGAGTGATTTTGGATTTCCCTGACAGCGTCTGAGCATGCCTCTGCTGGTATTGGCTGGCTGCAGTTTTAAATGTCTTATAACAAAAAGCCAGTATTGTCTGCTATCAGCAGACACCATTTTGAACCTCCATTATCTCGACAGCTTCATTGAGACAATTGATATGTGAGATTGATAGTCTATTTGGCAGCCATTCCTAGACAATGTCTGAGCTCTAACCCATATTCCTACTTAACTAAATAGAAAGCTATTCCAGACCACACAGTATTATATCATGCAACAATTAGCTATTAAAAGTTTCAGAAGCGAGTAAAATTGGGTATGTAAAGAATATTCACTTGAAAGACTAACATGAAAGATAATCATAAATCTTTTGTAAGCCTAATTAAGGCATTGGGAATAACTCACCCATGTTCCTGGAAATTCAAGAAAACAGGAGTGTGTCCAGGTGAATGATAGCTAGGCTAAACTTTATGCTTTTCTATTATGCTTTTATTTCTCCTTTGTTTTCAATTTACGCAGAAATAACTGTGTGTTATATTAATTGTTTTGCCTGGGTTTCCTTTCTTTTTCATTTATTTCTAATATATTTTAATTATCATTGTTCTATCTGGAGGAGCTAAAACCCATTTAAAAATTGCTAGGTTATACATGTCACAGGAATAGATAGGATATTTAAACATATCCCTATAACTACTTACTATTAACAGCATTAATAATATTAAGCCTCTAATAAAAGCTAACACCAATGGTTTCAAAACTTATATTTAATTGTTTCTAAAATTTTAATTTGAAGATGTTTTCAAGTAATCCTCTTTTAAATCTTTAAATTACTAAGATTTTATTTGCTTATTTGTTATTTCTCAAATATGAATTCACTTTAATTTCTGATACCAACTCTTTCATAATACTTTTTGTGAACTTTAAAAATCATTTACTCTAAAGCCCAATTTTGCCTAGGTGCAGGGCAAGGCTGGAGGAGGTGGATAAAGGAGTGAGAGGTAGACTTAGGAAAAAATATCTCAGAGTGCACATCATATATGTATGAAATTGCAGAAGAGCAAACTCCATAAAATTTATGAAACAAAAGATGAATTGCTGAAGTTAGCCTATCATTGAAAAGCAAATGTATTCACTTTTCAGACAGCTCATAGAGAAGAAACAAATCAAAACAATTCCACTTTTGTTAAATCTTGTAATTATTCTTTGGTAAACACTGCTGTGACCCACTGTTGATTGTCAGGCATGCTTTGAGTATTATTTTTAATTATCTCTAGACATTTTATCAGACTGCGTTTAAAGTTAAACAAAAAAAATCTCTTCAATTCTAATATTTAAATCTGAATAGGGATAACAAAGTCACAATATCTTTTAGGATTTCTTACATGATGAACTTTGATATCTCTATAAAAAGCGGTCTACGAAATTATACTCACAAGATAATCATGGTCTTTAGTCATTTAAATATTTTAATCATAGAAAACATATTGCTTCTCAGTAATATAGTTGTAGATTCAGTAATATATAATTCAAACAAACCAAACAAGTTTTATTACAGATATGACAATAACATGCTCAAATTAACATGGTATTCAAGTATGGCAGCAGATGCATGAAAGAAGGCTAATGCCTAATGCAAAATAAACTATATTTCTAAAAATACCCATGATAGAGGTTGGAATACTATGAGATACAATAAGAGATTAATAACTAAAATAAGCTAAATATGTACTTGAATTTCTCAAAGCTTTAAATACATGGAGTATATGACTGACTTTGAGAACACTTTGTTTAGATACCTAAATGGATAAAAAGCCTATGCATTTCATTCAATTCAAAGATTTTCAACATATGTTTCCACTCATTTCCCAAATTCCTTTATATTTCAACAATTAAGGAAAATATACCTACTTCTAATTGCTCAAAATCAGTTCCCTTTACTCAACAATCACTTTTGAGATTCACTCCTTCCATGCCTATATCAGCTGTCTCTGGTTCTTCTTACATATTCAGACACACATTTTACTTTGGGTTTGAGCTTGAATATATTTGGACATTAAAAATATGTCCTATCTCTCTTTTGACATAGATTTTTCTGCTTTCTCGTGGTCATAAAAAAAAAATCCGTCTCTTCTATTGAACAATTTTCATCCGTGCCAGAAAACAGATCTAAGATGTTCGTTGATCACTGGAAATGACTGTCTCCTTGGCCTGTGCAGCATAGAGAGTCACTAAGAATTTGCTTTTCTTACTCTAGATCACATCACTTCTCTGCCTATGGGTATAAATAATAACGGCACTTAAACTGTAACAGTAATGTAAAGTTTGTTCTTTTCTCACAGAGAAATGGATTGATACTCTGTGGTTCTCTGTATACTGTTTGAGCTAAAAAGTAGGGACCTGAATTTTACTAGGACTTTTAGAATATACTGAACTGAACAGAAATGTGAGCCAACAGACAGATAGAATTTTTATCTTTTTAGAATAAACTGGCTATATAAGTTCCAAGCATCCTACCTCCTGTGATATTGTCCTGAAACAAAATGGGAAATATTTCCTTTCTTCCTCTTGAAAAATTCCCTACTTTGTTACATTGTTCAGCTATTGGTGTTTGCCGTTGTTTCCACCATGAACAAGAGAGGAGCAGCTGAACTGTAAGGTATTTTCAGTCTCTATGCTCTGTTTGTAAGGGAGTGGGGAGAAAAATGACTGATTTATGTCAAACTGACTGAGGAAAGATGTCTAGAGGGGATGGTTTTTACAAATCTAAGTTCTCAGAAATGTTAAATTAGGGCGAATAGATCCAGATGCTAAAAGAAGTTTGACGTAAGGCAGTGAGCTTGAATGGAAGGGCATTGTTTTCAGTTTACATGTTACTCGTGTTATGTAAAACAGCAAATGGTTAATTGTTTTATTGCAGATTCATTTTCAGTTTATTCATATTTGATTGTCATTCAGCACTTTGCCTTTTGAAGAGAGATTAAAAAGAGAGTCTGTTTGAACTCCGCATGTAGTTCTGAGTGTTGATGCCACTTACACATAGTGCGAATTAAGATGTGTCTGGGCCGTTCTCATCTTTGATGCTTGTTTTTAGACCACCAAACATGCCCTTTATTACTGCATGGTTTCATGACTTTATTTCTATCGTATATGTGCAAGAAAAAAAAACTAGTTTACTCAACCAAAGATAAATTATTTTTAGATTTTATATGAGAACATCTTAGCTACAGTAAAAAAAAATGTTTTCACCTGTTTTGCCTCAACTGTTTGTTAAGCTCTAGAAAACCAGCTGGTAGAATTTCTACCTGATAAGCTACTATACATTTCTTTTTCTTTTTAACGTTTACTTATCACATCTGAGTCTAGCTTCCTCAACTAATTGTGATATTCTTTTCATGGTGATCATTTCTCAACATAGTAAAACATTAGAAGTAGTTAAAAAATGTGTTATCCTCTTAATATGTTATCCAAAATCATGGATCAGTCGGAAAGCAGAAACCAACTTTATAAAGTATACCAATTTTTCAGCTTACATAAATTAATAATTGATTTTGCACTCAGACATACTTATTGATCTATAATTAAAAGACCTCCAAAAGCTATTTTTTTTTCATGCTGCCCTGCATTTCAGAATGTAGCTAAGGTTTTATAAGTGGGGGGGGGGGGGAAGCAACTTAAAGGATATGGGCATTCCTTTTGTTTTTTATAAAGATTTTATGCAAACGAATTTAAATTTACATTTTGAAAATAATAAAATCTTAGCAGCAGGTCAGAGGGAATTGAGCCTGATAAGATATAAATTATAACTGCTGCGTTTACCTTGCTTTCCACTGCGGGTGTGTGCTTGGTTGCCTTTCTCAATCCCTCCCTCAATTATTCACAATCTCCTCAAATGCATGGGAGGTCTTTTTTAAGATTGTAATTTTCTTCCCTATGCTTCATTTGTATTTTCTATATTTATGTTTCAAACAAACAGCAAAAGTTCAAATGTTCCGCTCTAAAGAAAAAAATTAAGAAAGCATAGGACAAATACTTTTTTTGGAGGGGAATTAGAGCTCTGTCCTCCTTTACAGAAAAAAGAAAGAAATGCAAGTCTGGGTCTGAGAGCAAAGCGCTGCTCTCTCTTTATCCTTTGCATTTGCTTTCAGTTTGTATTTGACTTTTGAAATTAAAAAACTTTTGGGGAGCTGTGTTAAGTTCACAGCAACATTGAGCAGGAGGTGTAAAAGGCTCATCAGCCCCCCACTGACTTTCAATTTAGATCAAAGGAGCATTTCCCCCTGTTTCAGCAGGACCCACACCCACGTGTCTAGGGAGAGATGGAGTACAACAGTTTAACAGATAAAAAAGGTTTTCCACCCTTCACTGTCAACCCAGAAACTGTAATATTACACTTTGCTGGGTAATCTTTATGAGATTTCAGACGCAAGTCAGCAAGTCCAGCTAAAGACAAGCGGGGATCATATTAAAACAAAATAGAAGGAGAAGCCCCTGAAAACCATCTGTTTCTTTTTCTCCACACCTTTCTTCCCTATGACAACATATTATCCACTTTTGCTGAAAATTTGAATTAGTTTTTCATATTGTTAACTAGAAATTTTAGGTCTTATGAAAATCTATTGGAATAGTCATCATGGGATCCTTGGAAGGAAGAATTTAATTTTTCTGGGCACCAAATTGTTTTTTACTGTGTTTTAGTTCCCATCTCTACTTGCCATAACAGCACAAATACAAATTCTTAGTTCCTTTTGTCTAAGATTTATAGGACTATTATGCTCTCCATTTCTGACATACACTAATTCATCTTAAGTTTTATATATATGTGTGTGTGTGTGTAATACAGCATTTATACTGCAACTAGTTCACAAAATCTTGAGTTTCCTTTTTGGTTGCTCCAATCAATGCTATGTTCTATTTTCTAAAATATTGCACTTAACTGAATATCTGTAGTGAGGACATAAGGTCATGGAGACTGGAGGAACTTAGCTAGAGAGAACTGCTATGACTTCTTAGTACCTTGGCCCAGTTATTTGGATAGAAACATCAACAGAGCAGTAAGGACAGGCGACTAATCAGGTTACCACTGTCTGATAAAATGATCCCTTAAGACCGTTTACTCCCTTTGTTCTAATTCTGTGATCTCAGGAGAAACATCTAATCTATAATTTTGTCTCCTCAGAGGAACTATCTACCCAGTAGGGTATGCCCTTGCCAAACTATTGTCCCAGTTGTCAAGCCCTAGACTATCCCTATGATATAAATTGAAATATTGGCAAACCTGTTTATGAACTAACCTCATGTGAATTTAACTGTAATGACTTTCTCCCCCAGGACTGAGACACTCCAGGAATCTGACAATATCACATTTCTAACTCTACACCAACACCATGACTGTTCCATTAAAAATCTTTCTTGAGACATGTCCTGATAACTTAGTGACCCAACAAAATTTATCGAAAATGTGATTTTACCGGCATGGGTAAAATATTCTCCTAATTTTCCATGATGGTTCTTAGTTGAAATTTTGTAGGAACTTGGGACATGCTAACTTCAAAAATTATTTTTAACTTTCTTTTTCCTAGCTTGTTCATTAGGTTAATACTAAAAATGGATGGGAGAGAGAGACAGAGAGGGAGAGGGAGAGAGAGAGAGAGAGACAGAAAGAGGCAGAGAGAGGCAGAGAGAGAGAAAGAGAGAGAGAGAGAGAACAACTCATTAACTGAAAACTCTAATAGCTATGTTCATTTACGAGTTTTGGGGGAGTACTCATTTCTGATTTGGGGCAAAGTTGGCCTTTCTGTCCCGTTTTCTCTCTAAAAGAACAGAGCACACAGACACAATTTATGAAGATATGCTTAGATGATTTTTGGCCTCCTTTTCTGTTTTTACCACACACTCTTAGAGTATTCAATGTACCACATTTCAATTCGAAGGTGATGCTTTTTCTTAGGTTACTGTTATTTGCTAATTTATTGTGAGACAGCATCTCAGTATTCCAGATTGGCCTCACCACACTGAACAACTAATACTCTTGCTTCTGCAACATTAGTCTTGACATTTTGGGCATGCACCATAACCAATTTATGAGAAACAGTTTTTTCATATGATGGTTCTCATCAATAGAAACATGTGACATTTTCTTCCATATCTTTATATTCTAGAAAAGTACTGAGTTAGTCCTTTATATCCCATGTACCTTGTTAGGGTGAAACACGCTCTTTATGTTGTATAGCTAAAGTATTTACCCAGTGCTCCTTCACAGAATTTCATTGTATATTCTCTTGCACTGACCCTTTGAAAATGCTTTAACTGTACAGTGTAAGCCATTATGATTTTTTTTCTATCACTGCATTTGTTGGTACAGAAAACTACCTCTCTTGTGGGATATATTGCCAATGTTCTTATTTAATTTGTCAAGAATTCTGTGCTTAGTTACAGTCTATTGAGAAAGAGTTATCCATAATAAACTGAGAATCATTGTTAGTAGAACCAGTGGATTAATATATTTTAGTAACTTGATTTCATTTATTGTAAAGGACTTTTATTTGCTTGCAATAGTTACAAATACTTATAAATAAATACACACTAGTAAAGATATAAAAATATTTCTTTCATGGTCGTGTGTGTGTGTTTGTGTGTGTGTGTGAGTGTGTGTGTGTGCTTGTGTGTGTGTATAAACTAAATAGAAAAAAAAATGGTTTTAAAAAATTATATGAGATGCATTTGTACTAGGCCAGCTAGTTGATTTAAGATACTACAATTCAATTTTATTCCATACATCTTATTTATTGCATCTTCTTTTTTTTTAAAAAAAAAAGAAAAGAAATATCTTTTTCATTTTACATACTAATTCTGGTTCCCACTCCCTCCCCTCCTCCTCTTCCCTCTACCTTTTTCCTAACTCCACCCCCATTTACTCAACAGAGAGGGCAAGGCACATTGCTCTGGGGAAGGATCAAGGCTTTTTCCACTATATCCAGACCTAGCAATGTATCTATCCAGAGAAAATCGTTTCCAAAAACCCAGTACAAGCAGTAGGGATATATCCTGGTCTCTCTGCCAGGGACCCCACAGTCTGCCCCAGTTATAAAAATGTCATCCACATTCAGAAGGTCTAGCTTGGTCCTGTGCTGGTTCCTTCCCTGTCTGGCTGGAGTTGGTGAGCTTCTAAAATTTTTATAAAATAGCTAACAGGCTACTAAACAATTTACTTGTAATTTTACTAAATGGTGTAGAAAACATAAAATATAATACAATATGTGTTTGTCCTGTTTTCAAAATTTTAAACATAACATCTTGGTAACTCAAAGTCTTATTGGGGACTCAATATCTAACACAAGTTTAAATTGTTCTATGAAATTTGTGGAATTATATTTCTTTCCTTTCTTCAACAATATACATTTTTCCAAGATGCAATATGAAATCTTATGTAGACAATTATACTTTCCCCTAATAAAAGGCTTGTTCAGGATACAAAGCTCTGAGAAGTTTGGTGAAGAATGAGACCTAGATGCTTAAGCTTTTTATATATTTTTAAATAAGTTATGATGCTAAGCTAACTTTCTTTTATTTATGCATCGAGCATTTTAGAAGTATTGTATTTTCGTTTCCAATTACTGTTATTTCCTTTGCTATTAAGATCCAAACGGATCCCTTCAGATTAAACTCCCAAGCTTTCTTTCTTGCTTTTTTTTTTTTATTTCTATCCATCTTGAACTTTTGCTTGGAAACATATAATGAAAAGGACAAAAAAAAGCTATGTGTCTCTTTGGAAATTCAGGCTTCTTGAAGATCAGGGACAGTGCTCAATAGATCCTCGGCGTTTAAACTTTCTGAATATGACATGATTTGTAATACAGAAGTAAAGACACTTCAAAGTCGGCCATTCAAAAATGTGACCTGTCTATTGTACTTAGCTTTCCGGTGAGTTCATGAGCGTCTCCCTGCTGTGTCTCTTCCTGTCCCATTTTAGAAGGTTGGAAGAATAATAGAAATGGTATGATCACTCCTGTATTTAAGCAGCACAGTTTATACAAGCATGCTATTAACTCCATCATCTTATAGTGCTTGTTATTCCAAATTAAAAGTGTATATAAAATGTAATGAGAAGTTTTAACAAGAAAAATTATATTTGCATTCTAAGTTAATTACTGTAGATTGATGATAAGTTGTTACACAGAATTTTTTTTTGTTTCCTTCACTAGTCTGTATTTCATATAAATAACCAGCTGCCTATCAGAATTTCTGGTTCTCTGTGTGCTTATGGGATGATATTTAACATGAAAATAATCCCTTTTCACATAAGAGATGAATTTGAAAAAAAAATGACTGAAATAGCAAGTAATTGAACAGTTGAATAATACATATATAACTAAAAAACCATTAGTTTTGTAACACTTTTCTCACAACAGAATTTAAAATCTCTAGTAATTTCTCTCTTTTATATCTCTAATATTCACCTCGAAAGAAAACCAGTGTTCGGATACTTAAAATTAAGCATCGTAATATTAGAATACCTTTGCACAAACTTAAGTTTTGCACTAATACATAGGTATAAAGGATATAAGTATAATAGTTTTATTTTAAAACTTTGTTAATTATTTAAGAACTAGCAAAATATTTATTGTTACTAGTTATAATGAGAGTGACATAAATTAGTAAAGAATGAGTTTATTGAATCAAATGGGCATACCAATGGCATGAAATACATATACATAAGTCTTGTTTTTTCTTGTTACTTGAAGGTTGTCTAAACACATAACACGTATTTGGCAGTCATGATACATGAGGTAACAGTGGGAATATTGCTGTAAGCAAAGAATTGCTCTGAGATGATGTGGCTCTGTTCATTTTGTAAATCAAGTGATGCCGTATTCCCTAAAGCAGAGCGCTTTTGATTTTCCCTCAACTCTTACTTCCTTCTCGATAAACCCTTTTCTGTATGAATAGATATAATTCTAAATACTGTGTGCTTGTCAGATCCATGAAGTGACTTGGAGAAGGCCTTATTTTCAGAATTATCTTGTCAATTTCATTGTGACAGCAGCAGAGGCAGGTAGCAGCAGTTTTCTTCTGATTATGTTAAAATCTCATCTATTATTTAGTTCAAAGCTGACAGCATATATTAAGGCTTAATGAAGGCTTTCCGTAATTTCAGACTAAATTTATCTTGCTCGATTTTATATGTTTTTGTCATTTGAGCGTTATAATTTCACCAAAGGTTAATTTCAGAAGGAGTTTTTCCAGATTATTCCAATACTAAATACGTAGAACATGATTTGGGGATGGAATATATACCATGTGAAACTATTTTTAGCACTGGGGGAAAGCTATCCCAGGTTTTACTAGATACTTTGGAGGCGTTGGTAGTAGATGTATGGCATATTTCTCATTTTAGTCGACAATCCATTTCCAGCAATCAGCTGTGGCTTGTCAGCCACAGACCTTGATTCCAGACTAATCGTGGCTCTCTTGATCGCTCTCTTGATAGTCCTTCGTCTCCACTCACACAGACAAATGTGAGAAGCCAGATGAGGTGTATGAGAAAAAACATACTTTCTAATTAAATGCGAAGAATCTGTCTTTCAACATCATCATTAAACAGAACTTTTGTAACTTTCTTTGTTGGATTATAATTTTTGATAGAGAATGTTTTCAGCCCCTTGTGGACAATGAGAATTTTGGGAGCTCAGGGGGAAACTGAGAGAAATTGCTTTTACTTTCCTCTCACTTCCTATCTTGGAACTAACTTATCTTTAATCCAGCAGAGAATTGGCCTCCCATAGCCAGCTCTGCGAGCAACTGTCAGTTTCGGTGCTTTTCTAGAATTTACTAAATGCTATGTGGAAAACAGTGTCACAGTACATATGTCAAGGTGAAAGTTTCTCCCAAATTGGTGAGCCACAGAAATTCTCCCTAACACTCTCTGTTGGCAATAAGATAGGGAGTCTCATTTGTATGGAGCATTGTAGCAACCTAAAATTAGTGAAATTCAAAATTCCTGAACTCTATAACAAATGAGGGAACATTTGAATATTTATAACAGATCAGTTAGAGATGTAATTTATCATGTAGTATGACATGTCTATAAAATCATTACCACAACAATCTCAGAGTTTACAGCTCTAGTAGTATGTATTCATTAAAACTTTTATATCAAATCATCAACTAGTTAAGAAATGTTGCTGATTGACTATGGGAAATAATTATGTCATAATAAAGGATTCCTCATATGAAAAATTTAATCTGATAATTGATTACTTAAGAAAAAAGTTAATTTTTATTTGTATATTAGTTTGATTTCATATTCTTAATGCATAAAAATGTGACCTACATCAGAGAAAAGTGATAAATACATTAGGAAAGTCAGACACAGGTAATCATATAACATAGCATGAGAAATAGGGCTGCATTTTTAGAACAGTGTATGAAACACTTTAAGAAGTATTCACTGTTTTAGGAAAATCATGGTTATTAGTAAAAGAATATTTATTTCAAATAGGAATCATATTGAAAAAAATAAAGGGATTGCTCAAATGCTTTCACCTGCATGTATTTTTATTTTGAACATTAATGTATTTTGGATTTTACGAGATCCAACCCTGATATATAAATACGTGGCAATGTTTAAATAAGGAAGCGGTAGTCATTGAGTAAAACGTAAACCATGTAAAGTTAACACAAAGTTTGAACATGGGCATACTATTGCCATAGATATAGCTGGAACTCTTACACAGACCTGTTGCCAAGGTCTGCTAAGAGCCTACCTCGGTTGAATTCCACTCATGGGTGAAGAAGCTCTTGTTAGTATTTGTACATACATACCAGTATGTCAGCCTGTCATGCAGAAACAACTTCTAAGCATACCTACAATTTAAAGTCAAGTAATAAAGGTAAATACTTTTAGGTTTATTTAAGCATTACTGAATTTATTGCATGGGTAATCACTTGGATTATACATCAGTCTAGGGATTTTATAATGAAGAGCAAGGGGAAAGAATACAACACTAGTAAAATAATAACCCAAAATCTCTCAGATGAGCTCTGATTCAGAGAAAAGCTGAAGTTCTCAATGAGTCAGAAATCATGTTTTAAAATATCAACATTGGAAATTAAAGAGAAACATCTGGACTACCAGAGAAGATGCACATACAAATTCACAGGAATTGCAAAAGCGTAAAAGCTATGTAAACCCTATCTAGAATGAATTCCAGGAAGGAGAGGAGAATTGAACTCAATACTACTACAAGCTGTGGGTTTAATGACAATGATCATCTTCTGGGAATGGGAGAGACAATTTTCACTAAGAGTGTAGGCCCTGAGAGTTTGGGCATACTCCAACAGATGGTCACACATTCAAGAATATTTGGACAGAACATTTTTTTCTTGAAGTTTTAAAATATAAAGGAACAACTTTAGATGAACAGGGGTGGGTGGGTAGGTGTGGATATGGGAAAACAGAGTGGGAAGGTGGAAATGATCAAAACGTTTTATAAAATGCAAAATTCTCAAAGAACTAAAAACTGAGTAAAAATTACTAAGTCCCACACAGGCACACACACTGTGTAATACAGGAACATAATATAGAGTTTACTACATATTATTACAAGTGCAAAAGCTGATGTGGTCTTGCATCACTCACATAATTTAAGACCTGTATCTTGCATGTAAAATGTTGTTTATCAAGTATTATGAAGATAGACCTAACAGAGGTTCTACAAAGGTTCTTTGTGTTTTAGGTGAATTCTCTGCTTTGCAGCATGTGATAAGTCAGGCAAAGAACAATTTTTTAATGTCAGGCAATATTTGGGGAAAACATTAGAAATTCAATTGGACCAGTCTTTTTAAAAATAATTTTATGATTTCTTTTTTAAGAAAACAAACTATCTTTTTTTTTTTCATTTTACATACCAATCCCAGTTCTCATCTCTCCCATCCTCCCATTTTTTCCATCTGCCCTGCAGTCTGCCCCAGCCATACAACTGTCACCCACACTCAGAGGGACTAGTTTGGACCTATGCTAGTGTAAAACTACACCGGTTCAGTTCTGCTCCACTCACTATGCGCTACAGGAACTAAGCTGAAAATTTAAAAACACACAAACACAGACAGAGACAGACAGACAGACAGACAAACGTAGTCACGGGGATATCCTTGAGACAAGAATGCGAATAAGACCCCTTTTCTCTATAATTATGGGCGATATCTCAGGGATCCATAGTTCCTGATCTCGCTGAGGGCCTCCACTTGTAAAACATACCGTCTGTGCTACGTAGAGGCTACGCCAGTCGTGCCCATGCCACTACAGGTATGTAAACGAGTTGGGAACTGGGGTGGAGACTTAAAAAACGCACGCACACATACAGAGAGAGACACGGACACCAGTCATTCTTGATAAAAGAGTGCCAAGAATGCCCACTTTATTGTGCTCAGGGGCGGTTTATATAGGGCTCTGGCCACGCCCAGCTCTCAGGATTTTTCAGCTGCAGACTCATCAGAACCCACTGCCCTGCCATCAGGGTCTCACGCTCAGAGCAGCTGCAGGCTGCTCAGAGCAGAGGAAAACAAGTTGTTTACAAGAAATTCAGGGTCTGGTGGCCCCCAGTCCCCAACATGCTGGTACCTTCCCTATCTGACTGGAGTTTGTGAGCTCCCACTAGCTCAGGTAAGCTGTTTCAGTGGGTGTCCCCATCACAGTCTTGACCTATTTTCTCATATTCTCACTCCTCCCACTCTTTAACTGTACTTTGGGAGCTCAGCCCAGTATTCTACTGTGGGTCTCTGCCTCTGTTTTCATCAGTTGCTGGATGAAGGTTCTCATCAATCTTACTCCAGGTCAGGGTCAATTTGCCCACCATCTCCTCTACTGCTTAGGTTCTTAGCTGGGATTCCTGGGAATTTCTCTAGTGCCAGGTGTTTGCTAGCTCCACAATGGCTCCATCTATCAAAATATCTCTTTCCGTGCTCTCATCTCTGCCCTTCCTCCATCTCTATTATCATGTTCCCTCAAGTTCTCCTCTCCCCTCCCATTCTCCTCTCCTCTTCCCCTTCCACCCTCCCTTCTTCCCCAAACCCATCCTCCCAATATTCCTTACACTAAAAAACAACTCCATTGAAGTAAAGGACAGAAGTAACTGAGATTCTGAACCTCGATCAGCCACTGACGCAGTAACCCAAATCAGACCAAATCAAACCGAACTAGAAAAAGCCCAATTTAATGGGTAAAATACTCCCGGGCGATTTTCCAGTCCCACAGAGAGTAGATGGGAAAAAGACTGGGAAACTTTTTTTTTTTCTGTTTTGTGGGCAGGGTTCAGTATAAATACCCTGTGGGTGTAGTCTTGAGCATCTCTGGGGGAAGGGGTCATCATTTGTCAGGTTTTCCGAGATGTGGCAAGGTTTGGAGAGATGGGGGAGGGGGCTTGGAGTGGAACTTCCACCAGAACATCCCAGAATCTTTGCATGTATGAATGCCAGGGCCTAGGTTGAAGCTCCCACCAGAACATTCCAGACTCCTTGGATATATGGATGCCGGTTCATGTCTGGCTGCTTCCTGTGGTCATGAATTGGTAGACTCACACTCTGCATGTGGTATCCAGCTAACTGCCTTCCTGGAGGCCTCAGGCATTTCTTTATTGAGGAAGCAGAAAAGGTCAGTTGCTAGGGAAAAAATTAGGTGCAATTTCCACCAGAACATTTCAGACTCTTTGGGTATATGAATAACTAAGTCTGGGGTGAAGCTTGCACCAGAACATCACCAGAACAGTAACAACTTCTACTTATATTTAAACTGCTTATGTGCTTTATTGTCAGAGATCTAATAAAATCTCTTAATGGTTTTGAATTTCCACACCTCAGGAAAATGTATCTCATTATATAACAGTGTCTTAAAATGAACCTCAAACTTGCAATGCTACAAAATAAGTATTATGTCACTCAAATAAGGCAAGAGGTGTTTAAATGGGGATATGATAAATACATAAAATTCCTAAACAATAAACTTATGCCTCTTTATCTGGATATAAGTAAGCTTAATCAGTAGTGAAGGAAAGCAAGAGTGTTAATGCAAAGTGTTCTGAGGGTCGTTATTACTTATCAGTTCTGTGTAAGACTTGAAAAGCTTTGTAGTCCAAAAAGTTAAACAATATGAATATGTGGTAATCTTCACATTATAGAAGTATTCGAAGTAGATATGCGATTAATTACAAATAAGATAATATTGTAGAAATTAATAACAAAGAATAGTTTATAAAGGGAGAACTAAGACATGTTTCTTTATACCATTACATATTGCTTGTTCAAAGTTAAACTTTCTCCAGGGGAAACCAAAATGGTTTCCCATCTTCATTAGCTTTTAAAATTAAATTATGATTGATATGTTTTATTATGATACTTAAATAAATATGAGCTGCAATACATTTTATCTAAGTCATCCATGTTTTGTTCTTCCACATACCTACTTATCCCATCTGGATAGTTTTCTAACTGTCCTTCAAATGGTTGTTTATTTTCAGATGAATTAAAAATCAAGCAAAAAGACACATGAGAATTTCACAGCTACATAGTGTAGTAACATTTTTCAACCCACGGGCCCCTCTAGATTGGGGAAATAGAATACCCTTTTACAGGGATTGCCTAAGTAATTGGAAAACACAGATGTTTACATTATGTTTCATAACAAATGCAAAATTACAGTTATGGAGTAGCAATAAGAATAATTTTTGGTTGGTGATCACCACAGCATGAGGGTATGTATTGAAAGGTCATAGGATTAGAAAGTTTAAGTAACACTGTACTATATGTTTATTCAGAGTATTTATTTATTTTATTACAAAATTTAAGGCACAGACAATGCTACTTAGGAAAGACCATTTTAAAATATAACAGCTTTAGTAACAAACTACTTTTGTCTCATACAATGCACATAAGTGAGAAGGCATCATAGGCTATATTATTACTGGCTCAAATTTCTGGTCCATTCCAGGATACAAGTTCATCTATTTTGCCCCAATGATACAATTCCAGGGCATCCCCTTGTTCTGCATCTTCTTATTTTGCTTCATCAATTATTCCATCTTAGAATGTGAAAACTTATTGTAAAGACAAAACACTTAGGTACCAAATTACAACTAAGAAGTGATGTATGTTTACTCCATTCTATTAACACAGATTTAATGATGTGGCAACTTTAACAGAAACTGTAAGCTTTCATTGCTGCCATGACTTACTGAAATGAGAGAGATATTATTTAAATGAAAGACAAGCAACTGGCACTCAGTAACCCTAATAATTGAAAAAGCAAGATTTTAAAGGGTTCAAGTTACTGGGGTGGTTGTGTTTTTAATGACACATTTACATGGAATGTTTGTCTTCCTATGGAAAACAAAGGATCTTGAAAAACTCCACAGTTAATTTAAGGTAAATCTATCTCTATCCTCCTTTTCAATTGGTTATTACACTTTCAATGTTCTATATGCCTTCCAACACTTAGGAAAAGTTGGTTAGGTGGATGACAGAAAAATATAAATAATTGGGAATGGAGTCATACAATACAATGTTTTTGATAAAATTCATTATGCTTTCAGGATTGTAAATGTCATTATTTAGTTGTGAATGCACTTTTCCATTGACCCTTTTTAAATTCACAATACTAATATAACTTATCTAGTGATCTAAGTAAATCTAAAGTTAAGGGATGTATTTCTGATCTCTAGTAAATGCAGATAAATCTTAGGAAAAGATAGAGTCTTAGTTATTGAAAAGACACAATGAAGGAAGTGTGTAGCAGAGCTGGGACATTCCAGACAAATGTTGTTTTCTTTGGTGTCATCTTCAAACTGAAAAACTAATCTTCAAAACTACATCACAGTCTTATGTTTATAAATAGGTAATTATTTTTTAAAAATAGTATCTAGTATGTATTCTCTCTTAACTATTTTTCTTGTTTAAGGGAAATGCATAAAATTTAAATATTATACATGCAAATAGATATATGTCATATATGTTCATTAACATAGATGCAGAAAATATATAAATCTCCAACTTGTTATCATACTTTATTATATCATCACCACTCACTTATATAGGACCTATAAATGTTATAGTATTTGATTGTGTCTAAATTACATTATATCAATCTAAGTTAAAAAGATTGTAAGTAAAGTCCAAGACATATTTAAAATGTTAATTATTTCCTTTTTTGTATAATTGGAATTGATAACATGTTATATATTCTGAGATACACAACCTACATTTATTGGTATTTACTATGCTTCATTTACTTTGATAATCATTCTTTATGCTCACTAAACCATGAGATTGAGAATACTGTTGCTTTTCTCTCAATCTTTCTTGTCTCTCTTCTTTGCATCACTCGCCTTTTCTTTCCCTCTCTCTAATATATGAGAAAAATCAATCTTAAAGGAGATCAAGCATCTTGACAATATTATTGTGTTATCAAGGGCAGAATAAGTGAATTGGAAGATCAAAGCCTTCTATCATAGTGTGTGGAAGCCATTTGTACAGTGATGCTAAATTTCCTTTTGCATCTTGAACCATCAATTTCTTACATAAAATGATAATTATATCAATTCTGTCTCTTGCTCATATATATGTAATTAATACTGTGTATATTTTATATATTCATAATAAAATCAGACCAATAAATAGAACAGTTATCTTGATTAACTATACATTTATTTCATTGGATTTCTAAATTCTCAGTTACTACATTGAGTGTTACATTCTTTCTGAAAATGAATATTATTCTTTAAAGTGTCTTCTGTTTAAGATGGAAGTCTGATGAGTGACTATATTCATTATTTTACTAGGCACACTGAGAGATAATGGAGGAGGTAACAATCATGGCAGGAATGCATTAATATTAAATATTTACTGCATAACTCACCCTCATTGGACACAGCTGTCGATAAAATATGCCCTCACCGCTGACAAGTTGCTCCTGTGTTTTGGTTGTAGATTAGCTCGCAGCCCTGCTCTGTATTCTTTATCTTCATCACTGCCCCAGTGCTTTAATTAGGCAGGGCAATCTTCTGCATAGTGATTAGGAAGTCACAGTTAAGAAGGTGCTACAAAGAGATTGTCTCTGGAAGCTACACAAAATGGCTCACAGGTCTGGAAAGTTCTCCATGTACTATATCAAGGAAGCATATTTGGATTTCAAAAGCAAGTGACAGCTGACCTTGTATCTGTCAGCTTTACTAATCTTGAAACTTTTGTGAAACACTGGCTGAAACTACAAAGTCTTGAGCACTGGCAGACAAATACAGCTATTTCATTATTTAGTCTGTAAGAAAAGAGGGGAAATTTTTTTAAGAGTTTCAAATGATGTTAGAATTCCAAGTACATTGAAGTAAATACTTTGTTACTATTATAAAGTAACACATTGAAAATACGATTCAGAAAATGATAAATTGGTCCATTTTGTAATTATCTTATTATGAGCATTTATGTAGTATTTTGAGGAGCATGTTATCTATGCTTTCAGAATGAAAATTATAATAATATGAAGGTAAATATAATTTGATAATGCCTCGAGGATTTGAGAACTCAAGACACAGGTCACATTCACAGATAATTTTGTCCCTATAGAGAAACTATTTTTATTAATACAAGAAGTGTAACATTCGAAATTATTACTTCTATAAAAGTTTAAATATAATAAATATTGATTTCATGAAAAAACATGTTCAAGACATTAAACATTAATAATATTGGCATAGAAAATAAAGATACCTTGGCACATTAATTAATGTCTTTGATATTTTTCATCATTCCTTTTGTCTGAGTTAGTATTAGAGATGACTTTTTTCAAAGTTCATTTTCTATATTTCAAATGAAATTTCTATAGTTGTTGAAAATGATTTTATATGGTGGTAAGATATAAATGTGATCTTTTCACATTAAGGAGATCATTTTATTGATATTAATACATTGAAAATACAAATATGTGAAGTCATAATGCATATGTGTGCACAATTTATACAATATAAACATATATATGTTAATTATAACACTATATAACAAACTTTATACAGAAAAAGCACAAATAACTATAACTACATTAACATAGAGGGAATTGTTACAATTTAATTGCAGCTTTATTTTGATTTGTTTTCAGTATCTTCCAATCAGACAAGTTTGATGTTAAACTAAAAATTATGACACATGCATACCTACCACACCAAGCACTTACCAGAGTTTTTCTCTACTAATAACTTAATAAGTAATAATTTATTGATGAGTGGCATTGTGTCTTAAATCATTTTTCAGTTTCTACTTTCAAAAGTACTTTTAGTCATAAAATGAAGTCAGCTCATTTTTTGTCTTTTTTTTGTCAAGTTTTATGTTTGATATGATTCTATGATACATATTTTGTGACAGAACATACAGATAAGTTCATAGCATAAAAGCATCTAATTATCCTGGTTAAAAAATATAGACCATTCCTATTTGGGGAAACTATATTTTCTCTCTGGCCTGTAATTTTTAATGGAAGCTTAAATAGTAGTTCATGCTTCCTGCACAAGCGAAGACAAGATGGGTTAATACAGACTAATTTCTTGGAACAGTTCATGCTATTGGTAGTGACACTCATTATTGTTTCTAAACACAAAGAACTAACTAATGGGCTGCTTACATATCCTTTTCTAATTTTTTTCAACATAGTTAGTCATTACCCAACAACATATACAAACCATGTAAAAGAAAATAAAGTCATGTTGGATGATCAGCTGTATCTTTTACCTCCAAATTTGAGCCTTGATAATGTGTGCACACCAGCAGCTCTCCTCAATGCCATTTCACAACTTTGTCAGACTGCTTCAACTCCTCTAGGAAATTAACCTTTAGGTACTTGTTTTGGTATTACTTGTTTTTGTACTCTTTTGTTTTGTTTTGCAATGTGTGTGTGTGTGTGTGTGTGTGTTTATGGTGGTGGTAGTGGTGGTGATAGTGGTGACGTTAATCTGGTGGTGATGCAGTAGTGGTGGTGGTGATGGTGATGTCATGATGTGGTTGTGGTTGTAGTGGTGGTGATTGGTTTTATTTTTGATATTACAGAAGAAGGCAGTATGTGTATATTCTGAATAGATAACATGACCCTGTCACACTATTTGTCAAGATGACAATTCCTCCTGTGATAAAGCTTTAGAAACATTTTGCTTCCCAAATTATAAACATCCCTCCTTCTCTCTTCTATCCTCTCCCCCTGACTGAAAATCTATGTCTCTTAGAAACATTGTTTACCTTTTATCATAGGGCTCTATGAGTTGTGGAATACGTACATGTAATCAATCACTGCGATACAAATCCTAAGATAACACTGTGTTTCAATAACACATAGCTGGAAAAAAAACATAAATGAATCAACCTTAAAATTGAAAAGATAACTTTAACTGTGTGGTGAATGAAGGCAAGCAATGGACATGGGGAATACACCTGTGACATGGAATCTTGCGGGTTTTGCAAAAATCTCTGCTGATGTGTGGATTTATTTGGCATAAGTAAATTTTCAAGCTATTGACAAAGTTTTTTTTTAATTTTGGGTTTGAATATGTATGAATTTCAAGGTAGGATATCCAGGCATCTAGCTGAATCAGTTCAACTCTTTAGGAAAAGTAAATATGTGCTACCCTGTTCTGTAAAGTGTGAAACTGACCCAAAATATGGCCTGAAATTTATTTCATTTTGTGATACTATATTTATATAAGAAAGAAAAAACCCATATCTATCCCTGCTCTAATTCTTATTGTAATAATGCAATAATTCATTCTCCCTAGAATATCTTCAGCTACGAAAACTTACAGTGAGGAACCTGGTAAACATCAATGTCCACGATTCCCTCAGCATCATTGAGGGCTCATAAATAGCTGCATTTTGTACAGGCTTTGGATGCATCCTTGAAAAGTAGTCGTTGCTTATCATGCATTCAGAAGAAATTTAAGATTGTGTTAAGCTGCCATTTGTTTTGTATTGTAGTTCAATGGATACTGAAGAAATAGAAACTCTATAAGGATAGTCCTACAAGCCATTTATAAATATTTCAGGAGCAATGTGATACATTTATCTAATCACTTAAAATGAATGGAAATGTATGACTATGAAGGAAATTTTCATAGCCAGACACTATTTCTAGGTGTGTAATGTTTCTAATAAATTACTATTACTTCATTATTTTAATTAAAACCAACTGCAAGAGTTTATTTGCCTTGATAACTGAAAGCACTAAAAATATTCAAATTATAATGTACTGTACTAATTGGATTCAAGTTTTTAAAAATGAAGTAAGAAGTGGCAAAAACACATAGTTCCTGCCTATTATCTAAATAAGACAAAAGAATGAGTCATTAAAAAACATTGTCTGAGAGTTTTCTATATTTCAGTCTAATTGCACACTACTTCAAACGATTTACCATTCTATTGAGATGTCTGTTCTTTTTCCAAAAGCGATTTGCCTTTCCAGACCTGACAAACATACGTAATTTGCATCTATCAGGTATGTAGAGGAATGCTGACATCCAAATTTTGAGGACTGTTGTAAGAAAAAAGCTTCTTTGTACATCTTGATAAACTATGAGAGACATACTTTAGTACTATTTGGACCACTGATTTTTTCTAGCCATACAGAAACAGATAAACATTTTCCCAGGATTAATCTCTATATGCTAGAGTTTAATCCCCCTAAAGAATCTATTTTTTCCACAATACACACATCGAAGTAAACATTTTCCACGTAAAATGATATTTTATAGCAAGGTAAACAGAAGAGCAACAGGGAAAAATAGAAACATATTGAAGAGAGTAGATGAATGAACTGTGCCTCTATTTGTTATTTGTGTCCTTTTATGAGTTTTTCATGCATGTGCACACTGCCCATCTCAGCCCAAGGTCTGGTCTTTGTCAGTGTTCTATAAAGATAGGAGAGCGAAGCTAATTCTACAAGCCACTCAGCCTGCTGAAATCTATCCTTTCATTTATAATAATCAATTTCAATATACAGCATGTCTTATAAAATAATTCAGATCTATAGAAGCAGAATGCACTTTAATTCCTGCACCTGGAAATACATGCTATGCTAGTTTGATTCACAAACTTATCTCTGTGCTTACTTATTATCTATATTTAAATACAGCAAAAATAGCTTAGGATTTTGGATATATATGCTGTAATAGTTGAGATTTGTAAATACCCACACATCTTTTTCTGAGAAGAAAATCCCTTCTGATAATCATTTTCTCCCTTTTGCCATTTTAAAAATGACCATATAGAAAATCTTTTGATTCAGCTGTTTTTGGCTGCTGTGTTAGGAAGCACAATGCACAGAGTAGTAATCTAATTAGCTAAGACTTTTGCCCTTAAGTATATCCACTAGTGTGTGTTTCTAAAGTCTCAAACTTAAAGATTACACTTCGGTCAAACAACAATAAAAACATCTGTTTATTTTCTCTTAAGAAGTACAAAACTTTAAAAATGTTCCCATCAATGTTTAACTGGTCTCTTCATTTTCATCTTTGTCCTTGTATTCCAGTATTAGTTATTTATAGAAAATTCAGTATTAACAGTCCTCCATTTCAATGTCTGGTCAGCCAGCATTATTCTATACAGGACAATGAAAATTTCATAAAAAGATGATATCAGAATTTGTTAATTATAAAAAGTAGAACTAAATACACATGTATTTTTCACTACTCTTTTCCTGTTCTGATGAAGTTTACATTCAAGTAAACGATAAAGCAAAATTCTATTGCTCATTGTTAAGTGTATTATAAGTAGCCAGAAAGATTTAATTAAGTGGAACTTTCTGAGGAACATATTTTTCTGTAATGACTTTTAGCAGTTCTTTTAAGAACTTCTTAACTATCTTAACTAAGTATTGTTAACTTTAACTTCTTTTATTATTTATTTATTTATTTATTTATTTTTGTTAAAAAAAAATTGCCGCCTCCTCCCCGCCTTCCATTTCCCTCCCCCTCCTCCCCCTCCTCCCCCTCCTCCCACTCCTCTCCCCCTCCTCCCACTCTTCTCCCCCTTCCCCCACTCCTCTCCCCCTCCCTCCACTCCATTCCCCCTCCTTCTTGAGTCTGAAGAGCAGTCAGGATTCCCTGCCTTGTGGGAAGTCCAAGGTCCTCCCCCTCCATCCAGGTCCAGGAAGGTGAGCATCCAAACAGGCTAGGCTACCACAAAGACAGTTCATGCAGTAGGATCGAAACCTAGTGCCATTGTCCTTGGCTTCTCATCAGCCTTCATTGTCCGCCATGTTCAGAGAGTCGGGTTTCATCCCATGCTTATTCAGTCCCAGTCCAGCTGGCCTTATACCTGTGATTACTAGGTATTGTACGTTGTTGACTTCAAGTCCTTGATGGAGCTGATAAGAAAGCTGGACTGTGTATGCAGTAGAGAGAAGATCTTAGGACTAACAAATTGAAAGCAAATTCCAGTTGTCCAGTTTTCTCTACCTGTCTCTACCCCATAAGCCACTGCAGTACTGCTTGTGATTAAAATTTTCAAATGTGAATTATTTTTCAAAACAACATAGTGGTGTGATATGATCAACAAACCATCTCACTTCATTATAAAAGATTTGTTTGTTTTACTTTTAATGTGTGTGTGTGTGTATGTGTGTGTTTACAAATGTTATGGTGTTCGCATACCAATACAGACTTTATAATAAAATCTTTGAGTCATCTTAATTATATATATCAAAAGAAAGCTCGTGGAAATCATTCCATGGCCATGTGAATCAGATAGATGTGTTGCATATGTAACTGTTATCTCACAGTATTACCCTGCTGATGAGATACTATGCACTGACAGAAACACTGAAGAGAGAACATTTCTATTCTATTTCACAGTTCAAGGTATACTCTATCGTAATGAAAGTAAAAGGAGCAAGACTTTTCAACAGCTAATCAAATAAGGTCCAGAGTCAGAAACGAGCAGTGGGTGTGTGATGCTAATGCTCAGCTTGCTTTCTCCATTCTTAAATGGTCCCTGCTCCTATTATTTATTGTTTGTTTGCTTGAGTCTTTTACATAGCGACCACAGTTCCCCCTTCCTCCTCTCCTCCCAGTTCCCCCACCAAGTTCTCTTCTCTGCCACTCTTTCATCCACTCTACCTTTCAATTCCTAAGAGGGCAGGCCTTCCACCTCCCATGGACACTGACAAAGCATGGCATATCAAGGTGTAGTAAGACTAAGAACCTTGGCTTTTATTAAGGCTGGGCAAGGCAACCAAGTATGAGGGATAGGGTTCTAAAGGCCAGTAATGGAGTCGGAAAGAGCATCAGTTCCCACTGTTAAGAGTCCCACAAGAGAACCAAGCTGTAACATAAGCAGAGGGCCTAGCTCAGTCCCATTCAAGTGCCCTCCTAGTCAGTTCAGTCTCTGAGATCATATGAGCTTAGGTTAGTTGATTCTGTTGATTTTCTTGTAATTTCGCCCTGACTGGTACAATATTTTCTCCCCCTCTTCTGTGGGATTACCTGAACTCAGCCTAATGTTTGGCTGTGGGTCTCTGTATCTGTTTCCATCCATTGTTGGGTGAAGGTTCTCTGATGACAATCGCGTTAGTCACCAATTTATGGTTATTAAGACTTCAAGTGGAGGGACTGAGATACCAACCAGCCACATAACTGTAACATGACCGGGGGCCTGGCCTGCTTGTTGGGGTTTTTGTCCTGCCCGGTACCTCACAGCTGTTTAGCCCCAAAGAAAATCACATATAGGTCTCCATAAATTATAAGCTGATTGGCCCATTAGCTAGAGGTGTTGGGGTAAGGGGGACACAGAGATTGTAGAAGTTGTCAATCAATGACTGATCCAGACTGAGACCTACGCCAGAAGAGTGAGCCCACCCCTGATACTGCCTGGAGACTGGGACCCAGAGACTGGATGACCCAGAGACCTAGGATAGAACAAAGCATAAGAAGAGATTTTTTTTAAGTCAATGAAGTGATGCCTAATAGTGTTCTCTCAGAGATGCTTCATCCAGCAACTGGTGGAAACAGATTCAGAGACCCACAGTCAAACACGATCCTCTCCCTAAAAGTTGGTAGCACAATCAGAGGGTACGCCTTCACAGCTCAGTTAATGTAATCAGGATAATCCCTTAGAAAGAAAATCCCAGACGTCCATCTTCCAAATGATTCTAGAGTCTGTTAAATTGGACACTAACACTCAAAACTAGGGCTCGTCATTTTTAACTGTCATTTATTCAAAAGACAAAAGATTTCTATGATCGGAGGTTCTCTATTTTGATATATATTGACAAATGCAGAAGACTAAAAAATGTTGAAAATGTCAAAATTTCAGCCAAAAGAAAAAGCAACAATCCTAATAGCATAGCACCACGAACAGCACTTCCTCCTGCCGTGCTTGGAGCGGATGGATCGTTGCCACTTGTAACTTTTTTAGAACTATGAGTTGTCTCCAACTTGTCTCTGAAAACATGAACATGCTATTTTCATCGCTGAAAACTCACACTCTTTTAGTGAAAACGAAGTTATGTTAGATTAAGTCACAGTTGTTCAATTCGATCAATCAGATGTGAAATGAACTTCTTCATTGATAGGAACTTATGCATTTCCTAGGCTACAGAGCAAGCTAGAAATGTATTTGTTGCCGACACAGTTTTAATAAAGGATGAGCCCTATAATGTTCTATTGAAAACTTCCCAACTGCTTGAAACTTATAATGGACTAGGATACGTTATAAGCTGGCGAGACAGATTGCTAAAACATCAGGAAAGGAATAGGAAGAAAATTTGGACATTGCTAAGAGGATATTGTAGAAATAAGGAAATAGGTATGGTTCACGTTATTCAATACATACGATGAGTCGTGCCCCAGGCTGTGGTTTTCAACCATTTTCCATTCCCCAGGCTACTTCCTTATTAATTCTTTATATCCCCACTGCACAAAGGAAAAGGTAACTATTTTTTTAAAAAGCCTAGCACGAAGATAAGCATCAGGAAAATGTTCACATAAGGTGTAGGTATAAAAAGAGTACACCATCTGAATTGTGTATAGGTTAATCTATGCATTCACTATATACTTTTGACATAAAATCATGATAACAGCTCATGTTTGTGCAATCGGGCATACAGTGAAGCATTACAGGAGTAAATTCTGTTCCACCCAGGTATAGGCCAGCATTTTTTGTTTCATTCTTTTGTTTTTAATTTTATTCTTTTATTTTTATTTGAGACAAGATCTTTCTAAATTGCTCAGACTGATCTGTAGCCCAGGCAGACAAGAGTTGCTCTCTTCCTACTTCAGTCTTCTGAGTAATTGATATTACAGGTCACCAGGCCTGTCCAACCTTTCAAAGGTGGTATTTCTCTTTCTGATATATTTTTTTCAACACTGAATATTGAACCCAAGGTCTCATATGCTAAGCAAGCTCTTTGCCACTGAGCTATGACCAGGGCCTTGGTCTTTCTAGTAAAAGAATATAGAAGTAATAGATTTAAGGAACTTAAACGATTTTTATGAAACCATATACCAAGACACTGTTGTGCAAGAATTCAAACCCAGATTTTTCTCATATAAATAGAGATGCAGTTTTACGACAGCCAAATGTGTTTCAATCAGGCCTCCTTTCTTGAACTGACTCTCTGACACCACATATCTGAAATGTCAAGTTTCATTTCAGAATGGAATTCACCTGGAAGCAAAGACTTGTTAGTGCTCTCTCCATAAAATTTTACTAATTGCTCATATCAATGGGTTATATTTGCCTATCGCTAATGTCAATTATTCTCAGAATCTTAGCTTCTAGGCATTAAGAAGATATATTTTATTTTTCATCAATTCCAAAATTCCAGACTAAATTCAGATGAAAATAAAAGCAAATAAAATTAAGCTACCATTTTGTTTTTTTGGTCTGGAGTATTTACACATTAGTTCACCATATAAATATTTCTGAATGGGTGGTATAATCTTGGAGAAAGCTTGTATATTTTATGATAGATAAAATATTTTACATTTACATGTTCCTCTAAAAAATTATAATACAATTTTCCATAAATTTATTTTTCCATGTAATGAGATATTAGGTCATTCTCTGAAGACCTATTATGTATCAGCTATTTACAAAGAAACTTTTATCAGATACAATTTTCTTACTCCTTTATAAATTTTTCTCTATACCACATAAGTAATATTTTTAGCCACAGTGTAGTCATTTTCTTACCAACAATGTATTACAAATAAATTGCTATATTTAAATTCTTCAGAAAATAATATAATAAATGGTCAGTATACAAACAAACAAACAAAAAACAAAACAAACTAACAAACAATAAATGGTCAGTATAGTAGTGGTCATATCCATTATTTGCAACTTTTGCATTGTTAGTATACCATTTAGTTTCCCCTCATATTTACATGCCTCTGTTTATTTTTTTTTCCTTTTTTTTTATTAATTTTTTATTGAGAAAAAAAAACAACGTTTCCCCCGCCTCCCCGCCTCCCATTTCCCTCCCCCTCCTTCCACCCTTCTCCCCCTCCCCCCACTCCTCTCCCCCTCCCTCTCCAGTCCAAGGAGCAGTCAGGGTTCCCTGCCCTGTGGAAAGTCCAAGGTGCTCCCCCCTTCGTCCATGTCTAGGAAGGTGAACATCCAAACTGGCTAGGCTCCCACAAAGCCAGAACTTGAAGTAGGATCAAAACCCAGGGCCATTGTCCTTGGCTTCTCATCAGCCCCCATTGTTCGCCATGTGCTTGAAGTTCTAGCAATAGCAATAAGACAACATCAGGGGATCAAGGGGATTCGAATTGGAAAAGAAGAAGTTAAACTTTCGTTATTTGCAGATGATATGATAGTGTACATAAGCGACCCCCAAAACTCCACCAAAGAACTCCTACAACTGATAAACACCTTTAGTAATGTGGCAGGATACAAGATCAACTCCAAAAAATCAGTCGCCCTCTTATACACAAAGGATATGGAAGCAGAGAGGGAAATCAGAGAAGCTTCACCTTTCATGATAGCCACAAACAGCATAAAATATCTTGGGGTAACTCTAACCAAGGAAGTGAAAGACCTATATGACAAGAACTTTAAGGCATTGAAGAAAGAAATTGAAGAGGATACCAGAAAATGGAAGGACGTCCCTTGCTCTTGGATTGGGAGGATCAACATAGTAAAAATGGCAATTCTACCAAAGGCAATTTATAGATTCAATGCAATCCCCATCAAGATCCCAGCAAAATTCTTCACAGATCTTGAAAGAACAATAATCAACTTTATATGGAAAAACAAAAAACTCAGGATAGCCAAAACAATCCTATACAATAAAGGATCTTCTGGAGGCATTACCATCCCTGACTTCAAACTCTATTACAGAGCTACAGTAATGAAAACAGTGTGGTACTGGCATAAAAACAGAGAAGTCGATCAATGGAATCGCATAGAAGACCCAAATTTTAACCCACAAACCTATGATCACCTCATTTTCGATAAAGGAGCTAAAAGTATACAATGGAGGAAAGAAAGCATCTTCAACAAATGGTGCTGGCACAACTGGATATCAACCTGTAGAAGAATGAAAATAGACCCATATCTATCACCTTGCACAAAACTCAAGTCCAAATGGATCAAAGACCTCAATATTAGCCTCCGTTTATTTTTCAGCAAAATGGAAGAAGAATAGTGCTAATTAGATGAGGTGACCAGACATTAAAGATGCAAAGGGCTCTGGAAAGTGTACAAGTATACCTTTCCCTCATGAAGTGTAGGTTAAATCTTGGACATTAAGATATCCTAGAGCTTGATCTGTGAAGCCATATCTGTGTTCTGTAATGCACATTACTTCTTCTTCATATCTCCTGAACCAATGTGATTTTGCTTTGCCGAAAGGAGAGCTATTCTAGGGTATTTCCTGAATACTATTCGTCAAATGCTATAAAATGCATGATGAGCAGACCTAGAATAGGATTTGTTTATTAAAAATAGTGCAAGAATGATGAAAACAAAACATAAGAGCTATAAATCACTTATGAGGCCTTGTATCATTTTAAGTTGCTTTTATTTTTAGCTATGTATTCACATGTGCAAATTTGTTTGTTGATGCATATATGTATATGTATAAATATGGGTATCCAACAAAGCTCATCTTTATATTTTGTAACAATATTTTTTTTCTTTTCTTAAGACAAAAGTGTTGTGTTTTCTCAGCACCTTTAGTTTCAGAATGTGGATCACCTTTCACCTTAATCCCAAGATCTGTAATTACATATGAGAAGAGCTACCCGAGCAGAAATACGATTTTATGTTCAAGTATCAGCTTAGTATTCATTTTGTGGATGTTACATGTGTTATATGCATTAGTATATATAAGGCTTATGCTCATTTCATGTTATATATAACAGATATATCTGTGTGTTTTGTTGATGGAGGTGGGTCTTGTATCTTATCTGTTGCTTTCATTGGTTAATTAATAAAAAAGCTGCCTAGGCCCATTTCATAGGCCAACCCTTAGGTGGTTGGAGTAGACAGAACAGGATTGGGGGAGAAAGAAGCTGAGTCGTGGAGTCGCCATGATGCTCCCACTCCAGGTTAAGATCCTCCCTGGTAAGCGCACCTCGTGGTGTTACAGGGATACTAGAAATGGGTTAGATCGATATGTAAGAGCTAGCCAATAAGAGGCTACAGATAACGGACCAGGCAGTGTTTAAATGAATACAGTTTCTGTGTAATTATTTCGGGCATAAGCTAGCCATGTGGGCGGCCGGGTGCCGGGGATGCAGCCCAGCCGCCCATTACTACAACATTTTGTGACATGAAACCAATCCAAACTTTCACCCATAAATGATCTAATATAAATTAGCCCAACTCCCATATAATTCATCAAGCTTCCTGGAATATGCTCCTCTATTAGCTACAAAGTTGTTCTTTGTTTCATATTTCTTAAGCCTTTTATGTGAATGTCACCAGAATGAATAGATTCTCATTTAAATGAATAACTTCCATAGTTTGATGCAATCTACCAACAGCATACCTATAAAAGGGAGGAACATAAAAGACCAGAATTACTGTATTAATAATTCTGAAAGGATATTTTAATTTGTTTGCAACTAAGTAAATCTTTTGTGCTTTTCACTCATGAAAAAGGGCATGGGTGTGAGGGTCAAAAGACATGTCACTATAATATCACCAAAACTGACTGAGGATTCAGAGATAAATGTTCAATGACACCCTGAAAAATCTCGAGTTCTTTCAATCATATTTAAATTATATTAGAATCCCTGTAAGCATAAGATAGCAGCCAATTAAAACTTCCTTTTTCAGCTTCTCCAAGTCCCTTTCCTCTCCCCTATTTTCTGCACTTAAAGTATGAATAGTCACAAGACACTCTGCTGGCATTAGCAGAGTTTTGTGAATTGTTGAGAAAAGGGTTCTACAAAGAAGCCAGAAAGAACTGAAAACAACAAACTAGCAACAGTCCCCAGTGAATATCATTCTGTTGTTTTCCTGACTTCACTGTCCACTGTAATTACTCTATGATTTGTCACATTATAAGGGAAGAGCAAAATTTAGTTTTAAGCATGTTTACAGAAATTCAATTTATTTCATTTTTTTGTACTGTTTGTTTATTCTTTACCAATTTCTGAACCTGTAGTTTCTCAGTGCATAAGGGGAATTTTTTTTTACAGACCTCTAACCATGAAATCTCATATCACAAACTCCCTTCTGGACTGACTGATGAAAATCAGGTACTTTGAAGTTCCAAGTTAATATTTAATTAAACACCTTGGACTTATGTTGTAATCTAGATCTAGGCTCTGCGTGTTCTACTAAAATTTAGTAGAATTTGTTTGGGCTTATAAGAAATGTGGAATAATAAAGATTATTTTTACTCTTTCCTAGATTGAGTTTAAAGACTATGATCTATAAGACTAACTTCTAGACTTCCAACTCTTTGGGAGAAGTGATTCTATTCACAGTTAGCATGTCACTGAACTGAGTCTATGATTAGAGTAAGAGAACAGCTATAGAAATGTTTTTATGTGAATATATGCTTAAATTTTTTGGGTGCCATGTTTAAACTAGTATTTTTTAACAGAAATTTTAGAAATATGTTGATGCTTTGTGCTAATAGACTCTTTTGAAAGCTAGTATTTATGATTATAAATGTATAAACAATAGACTTTATAAGGCATAAAGAACGTTTCTTTTCATTGTTGAGGTTTTGTGTATGTTATGTGTTTTTTATATATGTAGATTTGTAGAAGCTATGGTTTCTCCAACTAACCTTCTTTTTTTTCCTTTTTTTCTTTTTTATTAGATTTTAAAAAAATACCAATCTAAGTTTCCACTCCTTTCCCTCCTCCTATCCCTCCACATACCCTCCCACCATGCCCCCATCCAATCCTCAGAGAGGGTAAGGCACATTGCTTTGGGGAGGGCCCAAGGCCGTCCCTACTATATCTATGCTGAGCAAAGTATCCATCCAAAGAGAATATGTTCCCCAAAAAGCTAGTACATGCAGTAGGGATAAATCCTGGTGTCATTGCCATTGGCTCCTCAGTCTGCCCTAGCCAGGTAACTGTCAACCACATTCAAAGGGACTAGTTTGTCCTATGCTTGTTCTTTCCCAGTTCGGCTGGACTTTGTGAGCTCCAGTTATCTCAGGTAGACTGTTTGAGTGGGTGTACCCATCATGGGCTTGACTTCTTTGCTCATATTCTCATTCCTCCCACTCTTCAGCTGAACCTCAGGAGCTCAGTCCAGTGCTCCGATGCGGGTCTCTGCCTCTCTTTACATCAGTTGCTGGATGAAGGTTTTATGGTGATATTTAAGATATTCATCAGTCTGACTAAGGGCAAGATCAGGCCCCCTCTCCTGTACTGCTTAGGGTCTTAGGTGGGGTCATCCTTGTGGATTCCTGGGAATTCCTCTAGAGTGAGGTTTCTGCTAACCCTATAATGGCTCCCTCAATCAAGATATCTCTTTCCTTGCTCTCATCTCTGTCTTTTTTCCATCTAGACTACCCCATTCCCTCAAGTTCTCAACCTCCTCTTCTTCCTTCCTCTTCTTCTTCCTCCCTCTCTTCTTCCCCCACTCCCACACTCCCAATTTTGTCAGGCGATCTTGTCTGTTTCCAATTTCCAGGTGTATCTAAAAATGCTTTTCTTTGGGTTCATCTTATTACTTAGCTTCTCTAGGATCATGAACTATAGTCTCAATGTCCTTTGTTTATAGTTAGTATCCACTTACGAAAGAGTACCCAAAAGAGGCTCAATCATATGACAAAGGCATTTGTTCAACTATGTACATAGCAGCATTATTTGTAATAGCCAGAACCTGGATACAAATTAGATGATCCTCAACCAAAGAATGGATAAAGAAAATGTGGCACATTTACACATTAAAGTACTACTCAGCGGTAAAAAAAAAAATACCATCTTGAATTTTGCATGCAAATGGATGGAATTAGAAAACACTATCCTGAGGGCGGTAACCCAGACCCCAAAAGATATATATGGTATTCAACTAACTTTCAAAATAGGGAGGCAAGGAACTCTCACTGATTTGCCTACACTAGCTGGCCAATGAGCTCTCAGAATCTCCATGCCTCCACTTCCTTAGTGAAGTGATGGAGGAAGGTCATTGGTTAAATAAACTGCCTTGGCCCTGATAGGTAAGAACATAGGTGGGTGGAGTAAACAGGACAGAATACTGGGAGGAAGAGGAAATGAGCTCAGACTGGATAGCTCTCCTCTCTGGGGCAGACGCCTCAGCAGAGGTCATGCTCCCCTCTCCTGGGCACATGCGATGAAGCTCCCACCCAGGATGGACGTAGGCTAGAATCTTCCCGGTAAGACTGATGCTACACAGATTATTAGAGATGGGTTGATGGGGATATCAGAATTAGCCAGTAAGGGCTAGAGCTAATGGGCCAAGCAGTGATTAAAAGAATACAGTGTCCGTGTAATTATTTCGGGGCATAAGCTAACAGGCGGCCTGGGTGCTGGAGACGCAGCCCCACCGCTCCTACTACTACAGTGAAGGGATTCTATGTTAGTGACTAGGGTGTTTTAAGTTGCTGCAAGGTATCCAAACCCAGGTCCTTATGCTTGCATAGTGAACACTACAGAAAATAGAGCCAATTTGCTACCCTTACATAGGATAGCATACACTCAATATTTTATTATATGGATATATATATATAATTTATATATTTATATATTTATATTTATATAATTTAAATGAAAATGTATTAGAAATATTAATGTTAACTTTGACATTCGGGTGGACATTTTTGTAATTTTAATTTTTTTTTCATAAAAGGTCTACTTTTATTGAACACTTATTTTGAACACACATTCTAATCTGGTGTAGTACAGATTAACCCTGAATTCCTTACTCATGTTTGTGAAGATTAAAATTTTTAGCATAGAATACCACATTTGGGTATAATTTTAATATATAAATGGTGAGTTTATATTTGAAAATATTAGCCAAAATATATTAAGTGTGCTTATTTTATGCTATAAATGTGCTGAAAATTTTGCAGTATTTATGGAATGCTAAAAATTAAAGGAGATCAAATGAATGTCTATTCATCCACGCTCACTCTTAGGATAAAAATTACATTTTAAAAAGTGTATATATATGCATCTTATTCCTACATAAATGTTTGACCTCAGTAGTCATAGGTTTTTGGCCTCCATATCTGTACCTGTTTTGAGTATCATCTTGTGGAGGGTTCCCTAAATCTAACCAGAAAATAACTGATCATTCCTTTAATGTTGGTGTCACAAATTCAGCAGTGGTACCCTTCCATGTCAGTCTTGATTGTAGCTAAAAGGGCTTTAATTTTGAGGACAGAGTATTTCATTGAAACCATTGATCCCAAATTGGCTAAGCAGGTTAAGCAGTGGGGCACTGAATCCTCTTATCTCCCATGTCTAGTGCTGAAGCTAAAAGTGCAGTCTTCTACACCTAGCTATGACTGAATGTTGGATAACAAAACACAATAGTGCATTCTGAATATCAAATATTTAGTCCACAGAATCATCTTCCCAGCTCTGGTGCACATATTCTTAAGTAATCAAACATACTTATGCATATTAAAATACATATAATTCTATGACCTAGAAAAATATATCAATAAAATTACCACGGTTATTAAAAACTTCAACAACCATGGTTATTTAAAATGTAATATACTTATTTTTGAAATATATTTCTCATGTAACTCATTCTTAATATATATATATATATATATATATATATATATATATAGATGCTGTGTAATACAAAAGGCAATAATATATCATATTGGAAACTAAGAATGTTCTTATTTTTACATAAATAGCATTTTTTATCAAATGACTTCCAGAATTACTATTTTCTAAGTCATTAATAGAAGTTAGCAGGGGCTCGAAAGATGGCTCAGAAGTTATGAGCACTGGCTTTTCTTCCAGAGTTCCTGAGTTCAATTTCCAGCAACTACATGGTGGCTCACAATCATCTGTAATGAGATCTGGTGCCCTTTTATGTTATGCACAGGCAGGTTGAACACTGTATATACAATAAATAAATAAATCTTAAGAAAAAAGAATTTAGCATTATCCTTTTTTAATTTTCTGGCATATAATTTCCTAAGAAATTTAATTGCTAAGTTTATCTACAAGTTATTGTCAAGTTCCATGCATTTTGTGTTTATATATTCAAAATTCTGGCATTATTTCCCACTCCATTCACTAAAACACCTATTTTTAAAATATTTTCTCCCCAGTGTTAAAGAATAGCTTGGATATCATTCAATCCATATATGATGATATGGTGTACAGAATCCCCAATGCACAAAAACATTCATTTTAAGGGGAGTATCATGCAAAATCTTCCATTCTCCTGGAGATGTTACGGCAGAGCCTGTAAATGGGTTTTGTACCAGATGTTGGAACACCTACTGCACCTCACATGACAGGAATCTCAGCCCTGAGACTGTATCTGAAGCTGAAGTGCAGAATTAACTTAAGAAGGAAACTTTCAGTCGAAATCATTTTACATGATAATAATCTAATAGCAATGGATTTTATTGACTTACATATGACTTTTGAATGACATGAGGAATTGCATGTAAAGTTATTGAAAAAAGTTGTCAACATTTGGTGCCTAGAAATTTCCCTCTTGCAGGTAAATCTATTCAGCTTTCTATTTCTATGCTAAGGTTTATCTTGTAAACAACTGCCAGCAACAGGCATGCAAGCAATTTTTGTAGCCAAAAACTCAGTTAAAGGCTTAAGTTAAAGTATAATAAGTACTGTTTACTTTTAAATTCTACCTTTAGTATTACATTTTTAAAAGTTCTTTATTACACACAAACTCCATGTAAACTATATCTCATTCTCCATATAGTCATGAAATGTACCAAAATGATGAAAATTATTTTATCAGCTATTTTCATTTCAGCAATGCCACGATTATTCTCACTTACCTTATTTCAATACTTTTATTAGTCTCAAGGATTGTTTTAAACTATTGCTTTAAAAACCATATATAGTTTTTTTGTGACAGAGAACAGTCAGGAAAATATTTGCTTTGAAAGCTAGGGGACAAGAGGTCTATCTCTAGAACTCTGTGAAAATGTCATAGCAAACCCCCTGGTTGAGAAGAGATAAAAGCAGGTTGTTCCTTGGGGCTCTCTGGCCACCCAGCCAGTTTAACTTGTAAACTCCAGGTAAATGAGGGACCCGGTTTCAAAGGTGGTGGACAGTATTTTTGAGAATGACATCCAAGATTGTTCAACGGCTTCCACACTCTTGCATATACATGTGCAAATATATCTATACACACATTAATAAAATAAAACAAATATTTAAATCTATGTTTTTCATATATGTATATTACATATATAATATATATATGAATGCCCAGAATCTTTGTTTAAATACAATATTTTTAAAAGTAAACACATACAGTTATAGAAATTTTGCACCAATATAATGCTCCATCAAAATACTTAAAAGGTTGTAACATATTACAAAAAAATCAAAGTAACATTATTGTTAAATGTTTCTATTTATAGTCTTTTAATCAACAATAAAAATATGTGTCAGAGACAACCACTGTTCCCAAAGTTATTACTTCCACAAGAGGACAAATCTACACAACTGTAAGAGCGACTGTCTTGAATCTTTTACTGGCTTTTGGGACCCTTCTCCTCATTCTGGGTCGCCTTGACCTGCGTTAAAATATGGGTAGATGCTTAACCATACTGCAACTGAACATGTCATGTTCTATTGAGACTCATGGGAGAATGGATTGCAGGGGGTGAGAAGAGAGGCAAGGTGGGGAATGGACTGGGAGGGGGGAAGGAAGACTGCAGATATGATATAAATAAATAAGTAGATTTATTTAATATGTATGTCACTAAGAAGTACATATTTAGAGAGCATTAGTATTTTTCACACACTCATCAACACAATGATGAATGGAGTCTCCAATTATCTACTACCTTATATTCAATTTTTACATCTCTAAATGCCAGGTATAAAATTCATAATTGTTGTCTTTTTATTTTGAAAAAAAAAATTACTCTGGACCATGAAAGACAGTCTGACTTTATAAGCTTTGGGATTTGCCTCTTTATATTAACTCTTCTCTGAAAATCAGCCCAAAACATTGGTAAGTTCTATCCCTTCATGGTTCAACATACATATCCAGACATAAGTTTCAGATTTTGCCTTATACAGCAGCAATAAATGATTGATAACTGCTTTAAAAATACTATTTGTAGGAACAAACAGAAACCTTCAGGATGCTGCATCTACAAATGGCTACAGATATTTGAATGACTTCTCATTTCATTGCCTTATAGTGTATATTTTTTCATTGGAGTCTCTTAGGTAAAATTGACACAAGCATGATTAATTCAGCATATACAATCTGTCACCATAACTATGTTTCTCTAACATGAGATTTAACTATTTATTGCAGTCAATAAAAACTTCTACATTATCATTCTTTACAAATTACTTTTCCTTTTCGTAAGAGTAATTATAAGAGAAAGGAATATAAAGTTTCACCTCGAGAGAAATGTTTAACTCTGTCTCTATGGGCAACTCATCAGGAATTCTGTGAGGTGTGTGGAAAAAGGATAGTGAGAATGTGTCAGTATGAAACCCCATAATGGACTGTTTCAGAGCTCAATGGCTTGGCTACAGTCAAGAAAAAACATTTATCATTCATTTCATTTAATGCCTAAAATTCATAATGACCTTCAAAACTTGCTTTTAGTTATTGCTGCTGAGTTAAGAACAGTGGAAAATGATGACATTAGGGTCACAAAAAGTAACTTGTAACATTCTGAAGTTATTCTCTCTTGATATTTAGTTAAATGTAACATTTATAATTCTGTATGTTAATGCATTTAAATGATCTAAACATTTAAGAACAATCTCTACAAAATAAGTTCTGAAAACATTTTTATCTCTAAAACTATTAAAAATGAATCATAATTTGAATTTCATAAGTATGCAATTTAGGAAACAATGAGGAGGTGGTAAACATTTTAAGACTATTAGAAGAGATATCATGAAAAATCAAGCTATTAGCATATAATATCTTCTTTTATAAATAATTATTTTAATTATTATGTTGTAAATGTGCTGTCAGAATGGAGGCAAATGCATATAAATATCTAAGTGTATGTAATTTAACTTTTTTCATTGTTTCTCTAAATAGAAAATTGTAACTGTTATAAGTTAAAGCATACTTTTTAATTAATTCATTTTTAAAACTTTCTTTTTAGATTTACATACCAATCCCTTCCCACTCCCTCCCCTCCTTCTGCTTCCTCCACCTTCCCTTCCATCAGCTTCTCAGATAGGGTAAAGCTTCTTATGGGGAGTCAACAATGTCTAGCATATTGCTTTGAGGAAGGACCTATGTTCTTCCCACTATGTCTATACTGAACAAGGTATCCCTTCAAAAAGAATGGGTTCCAAAAAAGTCAGTACAAGCAGAAGGGATAAATCCTGGTCTCACTGCTAGTGGCCCCACAGTCTGCCCCAGCATACAGCTGTCACCCACATTCAGAGGGGCTAGTTTGGTCCTGTACTGGTTCCTTTGCTGTCAGGCCAGAGTGGGTTGGTTTTCTATTAGCTCAGGTAAGCTGTTTCAGTGGGTGAACCCATCATGGCCTTGATTTCTTTGCTCATATTCTCACTCTTCCCACCCCTTCAACTAGACTCCGGAAACTCAGCCCAGTGTTCTTCTGTGGATCTCTTCATCTGCTTCCATAAACTGCTGGATGAATGTTTTATAATTACATTTAAGATATTCATCAATCTGAATACAGGGTAAGGCCAGTTCAGTCACCATCTCCACTATTGATTAGGGTCTTAGCTGAAGTTATCCTTGCAGATTCCTGGGACTTTCTCTAGTGCCAGGTTTCATGATAGCTCCATAATGACTCCCTCAATCAAGATATCTCTTACCTTGCTCACTGTCTCTGTTCTTTCCCCTCTTGACTATCCTGTTTCTTCAAGTTCTCTTCACCCTCCCTTTATGCCCTCCTCCTGTTCTGCATTCCCTTCTCCTGCCAACCTGACTCTCCCAATTTTTTCAAGAGATCTTGTTTATTTCCTCTTCCCAGGGGTATCTATTTATGCTTCCTTGTTACTTAGCTTCTCTGTGGTCGTGAACTATAGGCTCATTATTCTTTATAGCTAGTATCCACTTATGAGTGAGAACATGCCATGTTCATCTTTCTGGGTCTGGGTTAACTCCCTCAGGATTGTTTTCTCTAGATCCATCCATTTGCATGCAGATTTTAGGATGTCTTTTTTTTTTGTCTGCTGAGTAGTACTCCATTGTGCAAATGTACCACATTTTCATTACCCATTCTTCAGTTGAGGGCCATTTTGGTTGTTTCCAGGTTCTGTCTATTACAAATAATGCTGCCATAAACACAGTTGAACAAATGTTCTTGTAGTATAATTGACCAATCTTTGGGTATATGCTCAAGAGTGGTATTGCTGGGTCTTGAGGTAGGTTGATTCTCAATTGTCTTAGTAACCACAATACTGATTTCCAAACTCATTGTGCAAGTTTGCATTCCCACCAGCAATGGAAGAATGTTCCTCTTCTTCCATATCCTCTCCAACATGAGCTATCATTGGTGTTTGTGATCTTAACCATTCTGACTAGTGTAAGATGTTATCACAGAGTCATTTTGATTTGCTTTTCCCTAATGGCTAAGGATGTTGAACATTTCCTTCAAAGTCTTTCTGCCATTTGAGATTCTTCTGTTTACAATTCTCTTTTTTTATCTGTACCCCATTTTTCAAATTGGATTATTTGATATTTTGCTGTCTAATTTCTTGAGTTCTTTATGAATTTTGTAAATCAGTCCTCTATCTGATGTGGCATTGGTGAGGATCTTTTCCCATACATAGGCTGCCTTTGTGTTTTATTGACTGTGCCCTTTGCTTTATAGAAGCTTCTCAGTTTCAGGAGGTCACATTTATTTATTGTTGCTCTCCGTGTCTGTGTCATTGTTGTTATAATTAGGAAGTGGTCTCCTATGCCCACTTCCCACTTTCTCTACTATCAGGTTCAGTGTGGTTGGATCTATATTGAGTTCTTTAATCCATTTGGACTTGAGTTTTGTACATGGGGTTATATGTAAATCTATTTGCAGTCTTCAACATACTGGCATCCAGTTATGCCAGCACCATTTGTTGAAGATGCCTTTTTTCTCCATTGTACAATTTTACCTATCCAAGAGAATAGGAGATACTTCCATTTTCTGATATCTTTTTCAATATCTTTCTTCAAAGACTTAAAGTTCTTATTAAACAGGTTTTTCACTACATTATTCATGGATATCGTGAATTATAAAATATGTTTCTGATTTCTTTCTCAGCTTTTTACTGAGAGCTACTTTTTTATTTTTTGAGTTGATCTTGTATCTTGCCATATTACTGAAGGTATTTCTCAACTGTAGGAGTTCTCAGGTATAGATAGCTGACTTGAACTAGTGGGAGCTCACTGACTCTGGACTAGTAGTTGGGAAACAAGCATAGGACCTAACCAGGCCCTCTGAATATAGGTAACAGTTCTGTAGCTTGGGCAGTCAGAACAAAGGAAGGAAGAGATTCTTAAAGAGAGAGGATTCATTTGTGTGTGTGTGTTTGTGTGTGTGTGGTGTGTGTATGTGTGTGGGTGGTTGATGGAGGAAGGTCATTGGTTAAATAAAGAAACTGCCTTGGCCCTGATTGGTTAGAACATAGGTGGGTGGAGTAAACAGAACAAAATGCTGGGAGGAAGAGGAAGTGAGCTCAGAAGTCATGCAGCTCCTCTCAGGGCCAGACGCCATGCAGCTCTCTCCAGGGCAGACATGCAGCCAGCCACCAGGTCAGACATGCTGAATCTTTCCTGGTAAGCGCACCTCGTGGTGCTACATAGATTATTAGAAATGGGTTAAGAGGTTGAAACTAATGGGCCAGACAGTGTTTAAAAGAATACAATTTGTGTGTTGTTATTTTGGGGCATAAGCTAGCCAGGTGGCCGGGGTGCTGGGGACGCAGCCCCGCTCGTTCATATTGCAACAGGTGGTGTATGTCTTTTGACTAGTATTATGATAATATAGTAGTTTTATCCTGTAAATTCATTTTAAGAAAGGCATATATGAAGAGACAATTCTGTAAACTCAGAATTCTTCACTATTATCCCCCATGGAAACATGAGGTCTAACAAATTTAGACCAGTATCTTTTACCTGGAAAGGTCAAGATTATGTTAAAGCATCTAGACAAGTTCTCAGAAATCTGTAGCATATGAAGGGTCAAGTTCAATTTGAGCACAGCAGCACTATTCATTAACTTATAGGTATGGTAGGGTATTAAAGGTTTTATTTTAGTAAAGTCATAAAAATTAATGAAGTTTGTTTTAATGTAGTCTGTTTAAATATTACCTTGTGAATTTCAAACATTAGTTAATATAGCTTCATTACTAACTTAGAAGAAAACCAAAGATGTTGAATAAGAACTCTCTAAAAAACTTGTTTTTGGCGCACGCCTTTAATCCCAGCACTCGGGAGGCAGAGGCAGGCGGATCTCTGTGAGTTCGAGACCAGCCTGGTCTACAAGAACTAGTTCCAGGACAGGCTCCAAAACCACAGAGAAACCATGTCTCGAAAAACCAAAAAAAAAAAAAAAAACCCAAAAAAACTTGTTTTTCCAAGTTAAGATATAGTAGAAATATGAAGAAAAGAAATCACAAATTCAACCTAATTTAAAGATTTTATTTAAAAGAATTATGTCAATGCTTTGAGTGATGACATAGCTTTAAAATCTTCATAGTTCATATTAACAGTGACATACATAGTATGAAGCACTGCTCTCTCTGATCATTACAAAGTAGAAGACACACCTGAAACCATGCAAACAAGCCAGCTGCATTTTCATGGCTTACATTCTATGTATGGTTTTCTTTTAATATCATTTCCCATTTCCTTATTTAATTTATACAAGCATATGTGTCATTATTCCTCTTACACAGAAGACAAAACTGAACTGACGTAGTCTATTCTGTTTGTTGTTAAGAGGCATAAAACCAGTGTCATCTCTGAACTATTGGCTGAAATTCAAATTAGAAGTTTTATTTTTGTTTTGTTTTCTCTTGGGAATATGTTTTCCTGTTTATAAAAAAAAAAAACAAGATAAAAATAGGTTCCACTCAAAATGAACTTAAGAAATTAGCAAATAAAGTACTTCTTTTTTATTTTATTTATTTTTTAAAGCACAATAAAGTACTTCTTTAACTCAACAATCTGTGTAACAAAAAGTCAGCTATATTTGAATGACAAATTGCAGCTTGAGAGCAATGTGTCAGTGGGCTACCAAATGAATAGTTTCCAAGGACAATTGTCTTTCCTACATTTACATCGTGCATATGAGGTTTACCTATTCTAGGGAGAGAAAAACCAAAACAAGGCAATTGTTAAGCTTTGAGAAGGAAAACAAAATAATGGTCAGTCAAAATTTAAATATCTACACACAAAAACTAATTTGGGTCCATTTTCAGGCCTCATATTTTTATCAGCATAGTCACTGAATACACAATTTGGGATATAGAAATTGAAATGTCATTTCTTCATTCACTGGAAATTCCTCCAAATGCAGATTGTTTCGTAAGTGTTTCAAGCCAAAAGACTTTTATTCTTTAAACGGTGAAATTCTAGAAGTAAAGCACTTCACCTGGGTCTCTAAAACTTGCCAAGTGCCTTGTGACCAGGGGACTTTGGATTTAATATTTTGTTCTGTTTAAAATGATCACGGGAGGCCTTTGCTATGGAAAACGAATGAAAGTGTAGGATTAGAACATTCTTACAGAATGGGAGAGGCAAAGTGTAAGGCTAAGTCATTCTGAATGGAACGGGTACTTGGATGCTGTTTGAATTTATTAAAAACAAAACTTAATTTGAGTAAAGTTTTAAAAAATAGTTTATCTTCATCCCTCATGTTCCCATGCCCCATGCCCTCCCTTCTACCCCCAATACCAGTTTACCTAGGAGATTTTTACTATTTCCCCTTCTTGAGTACCTTCAATCTTGTCCCTCTTAGGGTCCTCCTTTTCACCTAGCTTCTCTGGGATTGCAGACTGTAGCCTGGTTTTTCTTTTCTTTATGTCTAATATGCACTTCTGAGTGAGTATAGACTGTGCTTGTCTTTCTCAGTCTGGGTTACCTCATTCAGAATGATTTTCTCTAGCTCCATACATTGGTCTGCAATTTCAAGATGTGTTTTTTTTTCTTCTGCTGAATAATACTCCTTTATGTAAATGTACCATTTATCCATTGTTCGGCTGAGGGCCATCTTGGTTGTTTTAAGGTTCTGGCTATTATGAATAATACTCCTATGAACATAGTTGAACATGTGTCTTTTGGTATGACTCTGCATCCTTTGGGTGTATGCTCAAGAGTGGTAATGTTTAGTCTTGAGGTAAATTGATGCCCAGGTTTCTGAGAAATTGCAGTACTGATTTCCAAAGTCACTGTATAAGTTTGCACTCCTACCATCAAGAGAGGAGTGTGCACCTTACGCCACATACTCTCCAGCATAAGCTATCATTGGTGGTTTTTATTTTAGCTATTCTAACCGGTGAAAGATGGTATCTCAGTCATTTTGGTTTGCTTTTCCCTAATGACTAAGAATGTTGAGTGATTCCTTGAATGTCTTTTGGCCATTTGAGATTCTTCTGTTGACAATTCTCTGTTTAGATCTGTACCCCATTTTTTAATTGAATCATTTGGTATTTTGATTTCTTGAACAAGATGGATAAGTTGGGTGAGGGACAGAAAGGGAGGACAAATAAAGAGATATCTTATAGAGAGGGAACCATTATGGGGTTAGGGAGAAACCTAGTACTAGGGAAATTCCCTGGAAACCACAAGAATGAACCCAGCTAAGACTCGTAGCAATAGTGGAAAGGGTGCCTGAACTGACCTTCCCCTATAATCAGAGTAGAACTACCCTAATTGTCATCATAGAACCTACATTCATTGATGAACGCAGATGCAGTGATCCACAGACAAGCACTGAGTTGAGCTCCTGGAGCTCAGCTAAACAGAGGGAAGAAGGAATCTATGAGCAAAGGGGTTAAGATCATGATGGGGAAACCCACAATGACAGCTGTCCTGAGCTAGTGGGAGTTCACAGATGCTGGACTGGCAGCTGGGGAACCTGTATGGGACTGAATAGGATCTCTGAATGTGGGTGACATTATGTGACTTGATCTGTTAAGGAGGTGACTGGCAATGGTTTCAGGACTTAACCGGAATGCATGAACTGGCTTTTTGGAGCTCATTCCCTATGGTGGGATACCTTACTCAGCCTTGATACAGGAGAAAGGGGCTTGGTCCTATCTCACTTGATGTGGCAGAATTTGTTGACTCCCTAAAGGAGGCCTTACTCACTCTAAAGAGTGGTTAAGAGGTGGGATGGAGTCAGGTGTGGGATGCAGAAGAAGAGGAGGGAGGAGGAACTGGGTTTGGCACTTAAGATTAAATATATATATATATATATATATATTTAATAAAAATGCCAAGTGATGCACTTAATTTTTTAATTTAAATTTGTTTTCACAAATTACAAATCCTGACTTATGAGAAATTAATATGCTTCATAGAATTTTTCCATAAAAATAAAATATAAAATCAGCAAAAAATGCAGGATCACATCATGAGAGGGTACACAGCATAAATAACTTGTGAAGTTACCCTGGAAAACATTTTAGGAAGTTTATTTAAATTGTGTGAAAATCTTAATTATGTATCCTCCTTTGCTTCAGCTGTTGTTGGCACTATCCCAACTGTGGTTGCTGATCTTGTCTCCCTAACTTGTAGGATGCTTATGCAAAACTCCACTGAACTCATCTCCAAAGGCACCAGGCTTCGCACCCAAGGGCAGGGAAAGGAGAAGCATTCAGTCAAGAGTTCAGTGCTTAATCCTTAAGCATTGCACTTTGATTTTTAAGGAAATGGCTTTAAATGAAAAGCAATAGAAAACAAAACAAACAAACAAAACGTACTTTCTTACACTTTCAAAACAATGACGCCCATGTTTTACAAACATGTTTCACAGAACTGAAAAAATAATAAAACGTAATCCAAGAGAATGCAATTTATTAAATACTGGCTTTGTTTAATTTCATCAATTCTATTGAAACTTTGTATTTATTCACAAAGGCTTCTTTCTGTCCTTTAAGTTGAATATTTGCATGAAAATGTCAATTCCATCAAAACCAGAAAAAGTTAGAATATTATTTTATAAGCATTAAAATATATTAAGATAATGACTCTCAGCAAAAATTGCCCTATGTTACTAGATGGTGTAAAGCTATAAGGAGTACTTTGAGATAGCAAACCAAAAAGAAATGCTTAAATTACTTAAATGTCCTTAACAATGAAATAGTCAACTGGATAAGATAGAGGAGATAAGGATGAAAAACGAGTGAATAGGAAGAAAATCTCAGAATAGTAGCACTAGGCTTTAGGTATTTGGGTAATGGTTTTCTATATTTGTAACCATATTAACTATAAAACATGAAATGGCCCTACATGCACCAGTCAAAGCAGCTCTAGCCATTAAAACATTAGATTCTTTATTTTTTTTTATTTTCTGATTGGTATTGGATATGGTAATATGAATTATTGCATTTTTTAACCACATTCACAAATATAAGTTGTTTTTGTATCATTTAAGATTTATCTGCATGCAGAAGAGGTAGAGCAGAATACTCAAACAAAGGTTTTTTGAAATTTTCGGTTTTTTTAATACAATCGTTGTTACTTGTAGCATGCTTTTCATTGTATATACAGTTTCATAGTGTATTCCAGTGCCCTCTGTTATTGAGTATAATCCTCTAGAACGTGACTATTGACATAATATGAATAACTGAAAGATGCTTGCAGTACTTACTGAAACATGTATGCATTTCGGGAGCTGCTCACTCCCCTGGAATTTCCTTGGTGTTATTTCTGGAAGAGCATTGTCTCATGTTGAAAACAGAAGGTTTTTTTTTTCCACTGAACCAAGCACAGGTGTGAAGCTGCCAATCAAAGTGGAGCAAACTGTCAGACAAAACATTTTAATTGTGCTTTCACTTCTGACTTTGCGTCTTTTTATTCTACAGAGTTCCAACAACATCAATTTAGGCTAGCTTTTCTGAAAGATTCAGCTTGACAGTTCCCTAAGGAGACTGAGTTACTTTCCTGTCTCCAAGAATGTGGTCACTGCATGCGCAGGTTTATTGCTTGGCTGGTGAGACAAAATTAAACATTTAGATGGCTTGTCATCCCATGGTTTGTATTTCTGGCAAGCATGAAAGAAATTATCACCTGAGCATGTTTCTGGGTGAGATGTGGTTTCTCCAAACTAACAAAAATGGTTGATCTTTCTTGGCAATAGAAAGTGATATTTAAATAGTTAAGACAAATTTTATCTCATGGAGAAGTATATATTTTATGTAATAGGAAATAATTTGCAAGATGAAAGGTTTACAGCTTAGAAATGCCAGGAGTTTTAGGTGGGATACTTTTAAAGTACTTGTGAAATACAGTGAAAACCAAGTTCCTTTATTAAAAATAATTTATTGTAATATAAAATGTTGACTCAACTAGGTAAAATCGCTTTCATAAGAAGTTCAAAGATAGTCCATTCTTTTAGTCCCAGTAGTTGAGTCCCAGAAGCTGGCAAATCTCCGTGGATTTGAGCTCAGCTTGCTGACCATGCTAGCCAGGGTGACGCAGTAAAACAGAAAAGGAAAATTTAAGTTATCGTTTTTCATCTTAATTTTAAATTAAAGGAAAGAAACATAGAATCATTTTGAATGATATTGTTCACATATATTTATTATAATCTTGGAAATAATTTGCTTCATTTTCTATTATATTAAGTTCATAGAAGATGATTCTTAATTTTATTAGCAAAATAATGGTTGCCTCAAATATGAACACATTTTACATTTATGTTAGAAATACAGTTACACTGCTTACAATATAATTGCTTATGTACACCAATGTCTTGTGCATAAAATCAGTCTCAAGGTGACCTTGTACTTTATACACAGGGAAGGTAAGAAACGAAAAACAAACAGAAGACATGGCTGTATTACTGAGACATAAAAATGAGATGACACATTAAGTCATCAGTCCCATTGGTACTGTATTGACATACTGAATTATTTTAATCTTAATTAAAAATTATTGTGCTGTGTGTGTGATTTCTTAGCCCTTAATTAACATAAGCTCTTCAAAAACCAAAGTGGCAGCATAATAATATGTTCATAATTTATAGTGTAAATGGTAGCCCTGGGGAATATGTATTGCCATAATTCCCTTGTAGGTCGGCTGATGTCACGTTCCTTATTAGTATGCCAATCAATTAGAAGATGAACAAGGAGAAGGAAAATATTAGGCATACTGTATGCTTTTTGAAATACTGTATTTTCTTGTTTGGGGTCAGGGGTGTAAATGACTGAATGATGGTGCATTTTTCACATGCTTTTGTAAATGTCCGTTTCTTTCTGTATGGTATATTGTGGCATGCCTCTAATCAGTAAATCTAATGGCGATGGACAAGTGAGTTTGAGTGTGGTTTGAATACAGAGCTTTTATGTCCAATTTCTCCTCAGTTTCCTAATAGTTTCTTCCCCCTGAGACCATCCTCATCTGTTCCTTGCTTGATGATCTACATTGTTGTTCAAAATCCATGAAACAAATAACTTAAACTAATAGGCATCATTTAAGTAATATATTTGCCATTTTTAGACTAATGAGTTTTGATAAAAAAAAATCCACATTTGATTAATTTGGTTGAAAGTGCATTGTGACATACTGCAAAGGAATCCAAGGAGAAAAGAACGTGCTAGAACTACAGAGTTGTGTCATTCTGTTTATTTCTCTACCTGAAAAAAATTAATGCATGTTTGGTCTTTATTATTATTTTCATGTTTATTGTGAGTCATGTTGTAGGTCAAGAACTCAAGGATCATTAATAATCAAATTGTTGATAAATTTTATATGCAATATATCATAACAAACATAATTTCCTTAAAAATTAGAAAACGATTTTTTTGGTGTGTGTCTATAAAACCATGGGTATCATATTTGTCTTCAGTTTGTCAATAGAGCTGAAAAAATTTGAAACAACACCTTATATGCTATTATAAAATATCATTTAGAAACAGGGCTGTGTACTGGCTGTTTTTTTTTTTTATGTCAGTTGACATAAACTGGAGTCATCAGAGAGAAAGAAGCCTCAGTTGAGTAAATGCCTCCTTGAGATCCAATTGTAAGGCATTTTCTCAATTAGTGATCAGTGTGGGAGTGCTCAGCACTTGGGCTGGTAGTCCAGGGTTCTATAAATAAAGCCTGTTGAGCCAATCATCAGAAGCAAGCCAATAAGCAGCAGCACCCCCTCTGATGTGGGATTCCCCTCTGTGTGCTGGAATTACCATTAATGAACGTACCTAAATTCTGCTTTGGACCTATAGCAAGGCAGAACTTATGTAGGGCAGAGAAAGCTAGGCTGCCTAGGAGAAAGGAGACAGAGTCTGGGAGACTCAATGGAGTCACCGCAGGAGATAGGCACCCTGAAACTTTGCTTATAATCCAGTGCTATGTGGCAATACACAGATTAATAGAAATGGGTTAAATTAAGATATAAGAGTTAGCCAATAAGAAGCTAGAGCTAGTGGATCAAGCAGTGATTTAATTAATACAGTTTCTGTGTGGTTATTTTGGTTCTGGGCGTCTGGGACCAACAAGCAGGCCCTCCTCCTACACCCCCTCCATGGCCATTTCATCAGCTTACATTCCTGTTCTGACTTCTTTAAAGAGAAAAAGCACAGAAAAAAAGTTAAATTTTTCTAGTCACTTTTTCTAAGATAAAAAATGAGTTTAGACACATTTCCTTTAAACTCTCAATTTAGGAAAACAATGCAGAAATATACTATAATAATTGTTTGTAGCTGACCAGTCACCACAAATTATTTCATTATTATTAATGTAATTAGTAAAGTAAGAAAAATATTATCATTATGAAAACATGGATTATAATGCAATTTACTTATAAAGGTAATTTGCAGTCCAAAGAACTGAGTCATAATAAAATGACATTTATTTCACAATAAAAATGGCCATATATATCTTAAAGTGTCATTTCATTATTAGAATGTACAGCCAGAAGATAGCACAAGAAGCTGCCAAAAATGTTGTCTTCAGTTTTAAGGCTCATGTCTATGTTCAGAATTATCCTACACAGTGACGAACAGTTTGCAGAATAGCAAGTGCCTTATCAACATGTAAACAGGAGATGAATTAAACAGCCCAATGGTTCAGGATGAGTCCCTGCCATGCACAAGCTGCCTACTGAGCCTCTTTCCAATTCTCTTTTTGATTTTTTCTCATATTTGTTAGTTCTTTGAGAGTCTCACACAATGTGTTTTTTTTTTTTTTTGGAATTAGGATTAATAAAAGGGTTATTTATTTAAGGGTAAAAAACTTACAGATCACTGTTTTTTTTTATTTTTTTTTTATTTTTATTTTTATTAAAGATTTCTGTCTCTTCCCCACCTCCGCCTCCCCCCTCCCTCCCCCTCCCCCAATCAAGTCCCCAGTCCCTCGTAAGCCCAAAGAGCAGTCAGGGTTGCCTGCCCTGTGGTAAGTCCAAGGTCCACCCACCTCCATCCAGGTCTAGTAAGGTGATCATCCAAACTGCCTAGGCTCCCACAAAGCCAATAGGTGCAGTAGGAACAAAAACCCATTGCCATTGTTCTTGAGGTCTCAGTAGTCCTCCTTGTCCACTATGTTCAGCGAGACCGGTTTTATCCCAGGCTTTATCAGACCCAGGCCAGCTGGCCTTGGTGAGTTCCCAATAGAACATCCCCATTGTCTTATTGTGTGGGTGTACCTCTCGCGGTCCTGAGTTCCTTGCTCGTGCTCTCTCTCCTTCTGCTCCTGATTTGGACCTTGAGATTTCAGTCCGGTGCTCCAATGAGGGTCTCTGTCTCTGACTCTGTCTCCTTTCATCGCCTGATGAAGGTTAATATTCAGGAGGATGACATTCATTTTGTATTCACTTATTTTGTGTTCAAAGTATTCAAGAATAAATATTAAGGGTGCTTGCCAAATGCATTTACCATTGTGTATTTTCTTGGGAAATTATGTGTTAGTGAGTTTAACATTTTTATATCACGGAAAGGACAAGTTGTATCAATAATTATTTTTAGAGACTTTTGTTTTATTTGCATTCATTAATTTTTAATTTTTTTGCAATTTCATTCTTCTTGTGACTAAGTAAATGTGAGTCTATGTAAAACTTTTATTATTTCAGTCAAAATAGAGTGTGTATACATATCTCCAGTTTTGGCTAATGTGTGAAACAGTATTACCATGTAACTAATCATTTATAAGTTTAGATATGGATATAATTAACCTCATCAGAGCATCAATTATTCACAGATACATGAGTGTGAATTACACATATATATGTTGTAGAATTCAAAGTATCCTGCTTTTGAGCTGATTTTGAAGATCAACTTATAGGAAACTAAATTATTTTTTTTCTGATTTCATCTGTCACATGGAAGCTATAGTAGGCAATCCAGTATTATATTTTTTAAGACTATGTATTAAAAACATAAAATTTTATTAAATGGAAAATATGAATGCAGATAATATATTTTGAAATATTTATTTAATTGTAGAAGATATTAAGGATGCAAAGCAGCAGCTTTTAAAAGAGTTGTTACCTTTAAATGCCTCCAAAATAATTGTTCATTTTTACTTATTGAATAAGAATATTCTGTTTTAAAAAAAAACGCTGATGCATTTGATGAAGAGCAGGAGGATTTACTAAAACTTCGCTCTTTTATATAAATGCATAATTTGTCTTAGAGAAAAGACAGATAAAATGTTAGAAAAATGAAGAATAAATAAATCTTATTAGAGCAGAAAAAAAACTAAAAGATGGGAAGAAAGGAAATGGCTCAGCAAGCACTGCTTGCTGTGCACACACTAGGACCTGAGTTTGCATGCCTAGGAACTACACAAATTTGATCAAATTAATGCACATCTGTAAAGTCAGAAAGGAGGGAGGATGGGAAGATACAAGTCGATCCCTTGTAGCTCTCTGGCTAGGTGGTCTAACCACGTTGATGTGCTTCTTTCTGGTTCACTGGTGGCACCCATACACAGTTTTGTATAGGGACATGCAAAACACACACACATGAACATATATAGAAAAATACACAGCACACAGTGTGTGCTCTGTGTTGCTCTGCACTGTAATCTGATTATTTTTGCTTTCCATATAATACCCACTTATGAGTGAGTCCATACTGTGTTTGTCTTTCTGAGTTTGGATTAGGGACTTGGTCCTGCCTCATATTAATGTGTCAGACTTTGTTGACTTTCCATGAGAGCCCTTATCCGTTGGGAGGAGTGGATGGAGGGGTGAGTTGGGGGACAGGCAGGTGGTAGGAGGAGGTGGGGGAAGAACTGTGGATGGACTGTAAAATTAAATTAAAAAATAAATTAAAATTGAAAAAATAAAAATAATAAAATAAAGCTAAAGGAAAATTGGTTTTACATATTATTTCTCATGTATAAATATATTTGTTGTATTGGGGCTGAATCAAAACCTTTCGTACATGTTAGAGCAAGTCCTACAACTGGCTTACATCCCAGCTAAGTATTATATTATTAAGATTTTATTTAGCTACTTAAAAAGTCAACTATTTTCTATTAATCTGTCTGTAATATTATATTTCTCACCAATTATCTACCTACCATTATTTTTAGGAATGCAACATTTTAGATACAATTTATTCTCGTTATTTGCTGATTGCATATTTGTGAAGTAATCTATTATGTAAAATTTGTCACACAAAAATTTAGAGGTATTTTGAAGTCCCTTAAAAAATCAACAGTGAATAAGGATAATGAATCAGTTGGAAAGGTCTCTTCTGTACAAACAGAAACCAGAATTCTGATTCCTGGTACTAACTGACATAAAAGCCAGATAGGTATGGTGACCCCTGTTATCCCAGAGCTGGGAAGGCAGAGAGAAGAGAAAAGCTAGGAAACATGGTTAGCTAGAGGACACAAGTTAGTGAGTGCCAGGTTTAGTGGGTTTCAGCCTCATTAAATAAAGTAGAGAACATTCAGGAAGACCTGTTGCCCATATTCATGCATATCATACCCTTACACATACAAAAGAAAATAATTGAAACAGATAAAAACCCACATGAACAAAGTCAAACATTAACAATATAAGCATTTTATTTAAAATAAAATTATCTTCACCTTTCTTTTTCTACCCTCCAACCCTTTCCAGGTCTCTTCTTTCAATCCCTCCTTTGTCACCTATCTGCATTATCAAATTGATAGTCCTCCCTTTTTATGTAACATTTTTTTTATTGAAAAAAAAATTCCGCCTCCTCCCAGCCTCCCAATTCCCTCCCCCTCCTCCCACTCCTCTCCCTTTCCCCCCACTCCTCTCCCCCTCCCTCTCCAGTACAAAGAGCAGTCAGGGTTCCCTGCCCCGTGGAAAGTCCAGGGTCTTCTCCCCTCCATCCAGGTCTAGGAAGGTGAGCATCCATACTGGCTAGGCCCCCACAAAGCCAGTACCTGCAGTAGGATCAAAACCCAGTGCCATTGTCCTTGGCTTCTCATCAGCCCTCATTGTCCGCCATGTTCAGAGAGACCGGTTCTATCTCATGCTTTTTCAGTCACAGTCCAGCTGGCCTTGGTGAGCTCCCAATAGATCAGCCACACTGTCTCCGTGGGTGGGTGCACCCCTCGTGGTCCTGACTTCTTTGCTCATGTTCTCCCTCCTTCTGCTCCTCATTGGGACCTTGGGAGCTCATTCCGGTGCTCCAGTGTGGGTCTCTTTCTCTATCTCCATCCATCGCCAGATGAAGGTTCTATGGTGATATGCAAGATATTCATCAGTATGGCTATAGCATAGGGCCATTCAGGTTTCCTCTCCTCAGCTGCCCAAGGAACTAACTGGGGACATCGCCCTGGGCACCTGGGAGCTCCTCTAGGTTCAAGTCTCTTGCCAACCCTAAGATGGCTCCCTTAATTAAGATATATACTTCCCTGATCCCATATCCACCCTTCCTTTATCCCAACCATCCCATTCCCCCACGTTCCTCCCATCCTCCCCTTAATTTGTGATCCTAAAGAAGCTAAATAAGAAGGTGAACCCAAAGAAAAACATATAGTTATCCTTCTGGATATTGGAAGTAGACAAGATTGCTGGCAAAAAAATTGGGATCTTGGGGGTGGGGTGGGATAGGAGTAAGGGGAGATGGGGAGATAGCCCCCCTTTCTTTGATTATTATTGTTATTGTTATTATTTTTTTCTTTTTTTTCTTTATTTATTTATTTATTTTTTATTGAAAAAAAAATCCCTGCTTCCTCCCAGCCTCCCATTTCCCTCCCCCTCCTCCCGCCCCTCTCCCCCTCCCCCCACTTCTCTCCCCCTCCCTCTCCAGTACAAAGAGCAGTCAGGGTTCCCTGCCCTGTGGAAAGTCCAGGGTCTTCTCCCCTCCATCCAGGTCTAGGAAGGTGAACATCCAAACTGGCTAGGCTCCCACAAAGCCAGAACATGAAGTAGGAACAAAACCCCATGCCATTGTCCTTGGCTTCTCATCAGCCCTTATTGTCCTCCATGTTCGGAGAGTCAGGTTTTATCCCATGCTTTTTCAGTCACAGTCCAGCTGGCCTTGGTTAGCTATTATTGTGTGTATATGCACAAAAATATAATACAATCTACCAAGTCATTTCACTTGTTTGTATATATGGTCAGTTATGTAAAATATGCCTTTTAAAATAATCAATTCAGTGAAGAACAATCTGTGTGTTTGAGATTTTATTGTTGTTAACTTATTTGTTGGAAATGTCTATAAGCATTATGTTAAAAACATATCTAGCACTTCAACCTTTAACAAATTCAAACTTCTCTTATGGCAGAAAAGCGTGTCAGAGAAATTCTTTCAGATATAACTTAATTGACATTAGCTTTGAGTTCTACCATAATTAGACAGTGATGTAGTCAGTGGAACATCCTGTGAGGCCATGCAACATGGGCTATAGTGGAATAGGGGGCAAGGATGAAAAGGGGCCATATTTCTGAATTAATGAGCTTATGAGGACTTTAGAAAGTCTAGCAATTGGCCTGAATGTGAGGTTGAAAACCACAGAAAGGAATCAGGAAAATGGTATTTCTCCCACAGCTAGAGATTTATTATAAATAAATACTGAATATAAATATTTTAAAAGCAGGTGTTATATAAGATGGATTTGAGCAGAAACGCATAAAAGAATGTTGTACACTTCTAGACTGACATAACAATTTTGTGATCAAAGCTTCAAGGAAATCTTACTTTGTATTTTGTCAAGGATCAATGACTCAGTAACCTTTAATTCCATGTTCATGGTGACTTACATAATTACAGTGACTATAACTTGATTTTATATACTTTTCACCAACCAATATAGTTTTATTAAATTTTCTAAAATTTTAATATTCTGTTCAAAAGGAAGTAATAGCAATAATTGATATGCATATTAAGGTACAATATATTAAATACTTAAAAGTTTTTTTTTTTCATGTAGTACGACTAGAGGAGGTTTTCCATGTTCCTGAAAGTCGATTTCCATTGATTTAGAAATCTTTCCACAATGAGAGATGCTGGGGCCGTATTGACACACACATTCGTACTGAGCATCAGTTCTGGGCTCACATTTCCATAATAGGACATATTCATAGAATGAAATTATACTAGAGTTCATATTAAACAGCTTTGATATCTGGAGTCTTTATCAACTAACTTTGAAGTTATTTGTTTCTTGCCCACCCTTCTCCTTCTGTATTGCCTATTCTCCCTCACCTCAGTGGGTCTCCTCCATGTTAGTCTGTTTCCCACGTCATATCACTCTGATCCTGTTAATTCCTTCTCAAGATCCTCCCATGTCCCCTGCTCCCTTGATGCACAGCTATGGTCCTATATTCTCCACGTTTTAAAATAATTTCTGTTGTATCTTAAGGTTTGGAGCTAGGAATTTTGGGTGTGAAAGAACACAAGATTTAATTTTTTCAGGTCTGATTAATGCTCTACACTGTTCAGATAGGTTCAGAATGTCATATATATCATAGGCAAATAAATATAAGAAAGAAAGAGAAGACTTTATTCAGCATAATCTTTTCTATGTCCATCTTCATACATTCAAATTTAATTATTTCACCTTTATTTACACCTGAACAATATCCCATTTTATATACATAGCACATTTTCATAAAATTATCAAATTACATGTAGGGGTTGTGGGTATCTTTTGTGATTCACAGCACGTGGGAAAATAAGACCCCCACAAGCATCTTGAAAGTCGAAGACTAAAGGTATATAGAAAATACTTGTGCTTCCTGGACTAGAGTGAAACCCAATAACAGAAAATTAAGCAAAAGGCATAATTTGAAGTTTGTAATAAACAAGAAATAGTATGAAAAAAATGGTGGCACTTAGGCTTTAGAATGTAGTAAAGTGTAGCCAAGAGTAAACATTGCAAGTGGCTTTGAGCAAACGATACGCAAGGAGTGACTGACTGAGTGCAAAAACGGAATGACAAGACACATCTCTAAAATGGAAGTGCTGTGCACACAGAGCTTAGACGCTTGTTTTTCAGAAACCCTTTCTCCATGCTGTTTCATCGCAACATTCATACTGGTGAATAGAGTTCAGAAGGTTGTGGAGTTTTGAGCTTCAGAAGAAAAAGATGCTCACGCAGACATTTGATAAAGGTGGAATTTGTCATTGTGACTTACTTCGGACACTAGCTACTTGGTGGGAATGGAAAATGGAACAAGGGATTATGTTCTGTGAGGAAGTCGCTCTACACAGTGCAGATAAGTTCAGGATGTCATATATATCATAGGCAAATAAATATAAGAAAGAAAGAGAAACCAAAAGCCTCGGTAGCTGATAACTCAATTATCTGCTACTATCAGGTTCAAAGGGCTTTAAACATGTCCAAAATGTCTACCAAATTTTCAGCTGGAGTGACAGCAGAGATTGTAAGTGAGGCTAAGGAAAACTAGCATTCTTCCTAGAATAGGACTCTGACAGACTATGATGAATCACCTTATTATCCTTGCTCACATGACAAATGCACTTGATCAGTCTTTCTTCCTGGGAATAGTTGAGCATATCCAGAGGCAAAAGTTGAAGGGATGTGAAAACTACCTAGCTATCCTAGGTGTTATACACCAGCATTTATTTAAAAGTATTCAAAAGAACCTTATCAATTACTGTATATGCCAACAGAAAATGCTTTGTCTATTTTCAATATATAACCTTTTCTGAAGATTTAGTTCAGTGACTTTCTGAAGCAATGGAATATAGATGAAATAGAAGATACTTTAACTTTTTTTAAGTTCCACCCATTATGTATCTCACAAAAGATTCTCAGATATAGTATCAACAACTTTTCCATAATATAGTGGCTGCACATACATAACAACATCCCTAGTATATATAGTTTTCATTCTTTACGTATATTTATATAGAAAGGACATTGGAAGAAATTGTAATTAAGACAACTTAGAGGATTACAAATATACTTAAGCCGCAAAATAATAAATCCTTAAGCTTATTTAAAGAAGTAATTTTTTAGAGATCGGGTTTTATATTATATATTTCTTCACATAAATAATATAGCTTCTGTTGGAAAAACATACTTAAGGGTGCTGGAGAGTTGTTTTAGCAGTTTATGAGCTCTGACTGCTCCTTCAGACGTCCTGAGTTCAATTCCCAGCAACCACATGATGTCTCACAGCCATTTATAATGAGATCTGATGCCTTCTTCTGGAGGTCAGGCATAAATGAAGGCAGAATGTTGTATACAGAATAAATAAATAAATCTTAAAAAAATACTTAGAAATCAAAGAAACTGCCACAATTTTTGTGTTAATTTAATGTTACTGTTTAGGACAGGTTATAAATATACTTTTTTGTGTTTCAAACTTTTAAATCATGTACCTTGAGTGCTACAATTTTGGGTCATTATCACTTAACCATCATGAGGTTTATTTTTATTTCTTTAACATGAATATAAGGCAATCAAAATATTATGGCATCACATATTTTCCTATGGAGATATTCTAATCTCAGTCATTTATTTTTGCTTCATCATTAAGTGATATATTATAATTTGTGCTATTCCAATAACTGTGTATAATTCTTAATATACTTACTTGTATAACCAAATTATTCAGATTTTTCTCAAATGTGTTGCCACTAGTATTCCCAAAATGTGTGATATGTTCTAATGAATAAGGCATAGAGTAATCTGTCTATGACATTGTCACAACAAGCTAGTCGTCATGCTTTCTCATTCAAGTTTAATTGAAATACTGTGTATATATGCTATAAAATGAAAGATTATAAATATTTCTGAATTTTACTAATTTTCTAGAGTATAATATTGTTGAGAAGAATTGGGATACGGGTGTACAAGTATGACCAAGTTTTTATTATGAGTGACTTATTTATTGCAATAGTAATGGAACTTAAAGCATCATTGCAGAAGTGTGAAGTGAAGTAACAACTCTTCTATTTATCATGACCAGTGTTATCTGGTACCAATTATTTGGAGCATCTGGTATCTAACATAGTCAGAGAAGAGCAAAATCTAACAAATGAACACTCTGGGCTTCATTTCTTGGCGTTACTTGCATTTTCTGCTTAGTTTAGCCGCTCTTCAGTGTGTAACTTTCAAAGTCAGGGAAAAGTCAAATTCAGAGAAGATCTAAATGAAATAAAGTGTTGACCAGAACTAATGATGTGAATAAGCTTGACAACTGTTTAGAATGTAGGTTGGAGCAGGATGCACAGCGCTAACTTCCCATTCATCATTCCAGTGCTTGCTACATTAGAAGGTCAGTGCAGCACATGAAATATAAAATAACATAGAATAGACCATCAAGGAAATGATCTCAAAGTTTGTATTTTAATTTGTAAAAATAAATCTTCTGGTATTTAATATAAAGCATTCTTTGGCTTGGTATTTTTTGTTTGCTTGCTTGTTTTGTTTTTTGAGACAGGTTTTCTCTGTAGCATTAGAAACTATTCTGAAACTAGCTCTTGTGGCTTGATATTTTTTTAACCAGTGTTCATTATAGATTGATTGACATATGCTTCATAAAAGATGAACTATTGGCATTTGTTTCAATAATTAGTACACTGAAATATGTATGTCAATGAACATAGAATTACCAGTATATAATTAACAAAATATAATTTTATAATACAACAGATATAATCATAGGGTGAACATAAAGTATTTGGTCTAAAGTACTTTACCACACAGAAATTTATCAGCAAATTGTTTTAAATACACTAATTACAGTAGGAAGAGAAAATCATAAAGATAAGCAAAGAATATATATTTCTAAGCTTTTATTTAACTCAGAGAGTATAGGTATAGATGTAACTTATTTATTATTTCAATTTTCTTTCTTTCTTTTCTTTTTTTCTTTGAGACAAGGTTTCTCTGTGTACAGCTCTGGAATTCATGGAACTCGCTCTGTAGACCAGGCTGGCCTTGAACTCACAGAGAGCTTTGCCTCTGCCTCCCAAGTACTAAGATCACAGGTATGCGCTGCTACTATCCAGTATATTATTTCTTTTTAGAAAATCTGCATTTACTTTTTAAGCACAGAAAGATGAATGATGCATTTGTTTTGAAGAATTTTTTATATCCAAACACTACTAAAAACCAGTCTGATGTGTCAATTTCTAAGTCTAGCCTTTCCATTATTCAAGAAGCTTCAACCTAAAATCTTGATCAACATGTTGAGTTTTATATTTCTTGCTCCTCCCACGATGACTGGATGAGTGTCAGAGAATTTAGTTATTTTTATTCTTCAGCAATATGTTGTAGTACAAGAGGCAAGGCTGCGTCCCCGGCACCCCGCCACCTGTATGGCTAGCTTATGCCCCGAAATAATTACACGGAAACTGTATTCTTTTAAACACTGCCTGGCCCAATAGTTTCAGCCTCTTAACCCATTTTTAATAATCTATGTAGCACCACGAGGTGCGCTTACCAGGAAAGATCTTAACCTGCGTCTGTCTGGAGTGGGAGAATCATGGCGACTCCCTGACTCAGCTTCTTTCTCCCAGCATTCTGTTCTGTTTACTCCACCTATCTAAATTCTACCCTATCAGAGGCCAAGCAGTTTCTTTATTACTTAACCAATGAAACAACAGATAGAAAGATGACCCTCCTCCATCAGCAATATCCCATGTACAGAATGCATACGCCAATCTTCACATAATCTCAACATAGTAATGAAGTTAAATACTACCAACTAAGGAAGACAAATACTATAATGTCAGGAAGAACTAGTAATTTTAACCATAAGATTCCAAACATCAAATTACTAACAAAATTCTATGGTGTATATTTTTAAGTGGAGTTACTGCTTGCCAGAGTTATTAAGAGTTGCAGACATTAGCTGAAATTTGACTTAGATATGATTCTCACATTGCCTAATACGTCTCATTACAAAATCTAATTATGATTAATTACATTATGTTCAATACATAACAAGAAAGAGATATGGTACAATAAACGAAATCTCAGAGCTATTCTCAAGGCCATTGCAAGTGGGTTTCTGTCAGCATGTATTATTTCCCTATTTGGCACTTTTGAGATATATAAGATACAATATCATGATTGTGAAATTGCATATTAGAACATTTTGGTTTTTTTTCTTGCACATAACCGGTAGCACAGGTCAAAGCTTTAGGGACATCATAATTCCTATGATCTGATGGCTTCTACCTGGTGGACATCCTATCATAGAGGGATCTATGCTTGAGGCTTTGTTATTACTGGAATCAAGGTGATTGCTGGAGACTTTCAGGTGTCTTTGGGGTATTTGGAACAGGACATTGGTAGGAAATTCTAACAGTAGTAAACCACTGTTTCTCTAATGTTAGTGCTTTCAGGTCTGGTATAATGTAGGCTAAGTATTAGGCATTTTAAGTAGGTGCTATTTGCATAATTATCATGCCTACTTGGGGAGTAAAGCAAGAATCTGACACAAAGCGAAGGAGACAGATACAAAATAAGGCAACATTTCAGTTCCAGGTTTCTTTCTTTTTTACATTACCTTGTGGGTGAAAGTGAAGGGTCAGTGCTTTTCTACAAAATCACTTTCTAAGAACCCACTGTAATTGGACCTGAGAGGCATGAGAATGACCTTACAAGCTTTAATTAGAGCTAAAAGATTTCAGGGACAGAATAATTCAAAAGAGAAAATAAAACAATAGGATTTGATTGAGGCTGGGATACTGCTGGTATATCCTTATCTGAGACTGTAACTCCCATAGAAAGAGGCATAGTATAAAAGCCACTGGGCTTATTAAGAAGTTAAAAAGTGACTTCAATTTAGTAGGCTAGATGTTAGAAATTCTTACACATAAGTGCAAAGTAGGAAAGGAGTTCCATAGTGAGTAGACTAATTCTCAAGGGAAATAAATCCTTTGACCCTAGCATCGTGTGTGTGTGTGTGTGTCTGTGTGTGTGTGTGTGAACACCTGCAGGTATAACAGTAAAAGCAGTCTCAAATAAATATCTAAAATCAAGCCAAGCCATTGTGAGTTAAATTTTAACATGAGATTTGCATATACCGTCAGAATGTTGTGAATGTATTGAATCTCATTTTAGTTGATGTTATCATAAAATACATGTTTCTCTTGAAAGCAAATAAGGAAGACTGATTATCAAAAAAGTAAAAAGAACATTAAATAGAATGCAAGAACTAGTTGATCCTAACTAAATTATTCTAACCTTTACCTATTGAAATTCAAATGTGCGCTGAAGATACCAAAACATTTTCCCCATCCTTTACCTCCTCACGCATCTTAATTTATGCATGTAAGCACTGAGGAATTAATGCATAGGGATGACAGATTTATTCAGACAAACACTAGGCTAGAAATCACCACTCAGGTCTGACCTAAACTTTCTGTAAGAGTTAGGACACACAACATGCTGCAAACATAATCTCTCATGATCTCACTACCATAGACCAAATAGCACTGAAGTTTGTGTTCTGAAAGGCTCAGGTGGTCTGAGGAGAAATCTGATATTCTATTGTGCTGAAGAATACATTTCTGATCTTAGGTAAACCCTCAATAGATGACTTAACTAACAGATTCAAGTTACAATTGCCATTAAATATCGGAGCTCATGTCTATAATCTGGATTTTATTGTGATTTTTTTTTTCAACCAGGATTCTGAAAGTGTGTCCTGCATTAAGACTAATGGCTTTTAGCAGCATCTTATTTTATACGATCACACCATGGAATGCGTGAAATTAATGAACAATTTGAAAATGACATAATGCCAGTCTTTAAGAAGACTTCTGATTTTAAGCAAAGACTGAAAGAGTTTAATATGATACCATGCTCTGAACACAGTCTAGAAATTCAGGCAGTGCTGAAATTAAAATACTTTATCCTTATAATGAAGTACTCTCAATATATACAGTCAGCTTATTATAAAATAATGTCAGAATATTTTTACATTAAAGTCACAGAGTGCCAATCTCCCTATAATTATGGTAATAATTTACTATGTGCCCTCTCATGAGAATCTAGGACAGTCTACAAATAAACAACAACAAAAATGAAGCAGTTTGGGCTCACTGCCCAGATTATCTCAAATATATATAATGGCACAATGAGAATAAATACTTATAAGCACATTTGAGTCCATGGAGGGTGGTGAGAGAGTTATGGGTCAAAATCAATGTAGCAAGTAACAATAGACTTCCCATAACTCTCCTTTATATAAGCAGTGTATATCTGAGATGTCCTTCCCCTCCTGAAGACTCTTACATGGTTACAAAGGAAAATAATCTGTTTTTCGATTTGTGTGCATGTAGGAGACATGCAACTGAAGGAAACTGAAATTTACCTAAATTGTGCTGATCTGCCTTAACCATGTTAATTAGAAAATCAGCATATTCCAATTAGAAACCCTACCTCTCAAAAGAGACATTATGTAAAATGAATTACAGTTTTATTGGTAAATAGCAGTACAGAATTGTTGTGTTACATGCCCAAAATTGCCAAAAATTGCTCCTTAATGTCCTATTGATGTACTGTTCCAGTTTATTGAACTACAGAACACTGGTGCTTTCTTCCAGTTTTAATTTTAAAAACTTGAATGAATTTTTTTTGAGCTTTGCCAAGCGAAAACATACCAACCAATCATTTAAACAAAACAATCTGCCTGTACACACAGCTCCTCTGGATTTTATTGGACATCAATCCGATTCTCTAACAGTTTTTCGTTCTTCTATGTGGTTATCTCAATTATTTATTTACTTATGTGAATATTTATTTATTCTTTATTACCTATTGTATTTCTAAGACATACACACACTTTTCTCCAGACACAATAGGGGTGATACACATATGAACTCAGACTATGACACCACTCACAAGGTCTGCAAATATTCAAGCCAAATGGGATTACAGTGAGAGAAGGAGAAATGGACACTGCTAAGAAGCTATCTACAATTGTGACCTGTTACTAAGGGAAAACTTATCTTTTGCAATGAAATCTTACTGAACATATTAACTAAACTGTGTAAATCCCATGATCAAGAGCAGTTAGCCAACACAAAAGGAACTCAGTAGTGGTTTTTGTAGGTTTTTTTGACCCTTTAGCTTTGTTTAGCACTTTTTTTGTCTTACTAGTCTTTTACTTGTGTATTGATTTCTACTCTCTCTTTCTCTCTCTCTCTCTCTCTCTCTCTCTCTCTCTCTCTCTCTCTCTCT
>JABTXL010005929.1:1583117-1602301 GCA_025134845.1 Neodon shergylaensis | reverse complement strand
CTCTCTCTCTCTCTCTCTCTCTCTCTCTCTCTCTCTCTCTCTCTCTCGCTGTGTGTGTGTGTGTGAGAAAGAGAGAGAGAAAGAGAGAGAGAGAGAGAGAGGAGAGAGTGAAAGAGAGCTTGTAAGTTTATTGGTTTTTTTTTTGTTGTTGTTGTTGTGTATTTTGTTGGGGTTTTACAAAGAGAAAGGACAAAGGGTATGGATTTTGGTGGATAGGAAAATTGAGGGCTCTCTAAGGAATTCTGTTGGGAAATAGATGTAGGTGTTTTTATTGTCTCAATGCACTCAAAAGATAGCACACACTACTTAGACTCTAAGAGATGCTTTCTCGTAATCTATATTTTGAAGTTTTTTTAGCATAAACACATACTGCTAAGGAATGTGTAATAATACATATTGAAGGTTTTCATCAAATTATAACAAACTTTATCTGTATTATTCCCAATTACAACACTTGTAAGGCATTATACTGAAAGTTCTTTTTAGATTTGAAATGTCTAATCTCATCCTTCAGATAACATGTGGTGTATGCATCCATATACACCTTGGTCTTATGGTAACTCAGGAGTACTTTCAGCTGCTTTCTCCAATTTGGAGTTGTAAAGGAAAAAAGAAAATTTCCATTTTTAAGTACAATGAATGTTCTCTAATAAGCTACCAATAATTTTATTACTCAACTGTACTTTTTATTGTTTTTATATGAAGTAGGAATAGTAAGATTTCAAGACCCACTCTACATCTATGGATGTCCAGATGATTTATAGCATAGTTCTTTAGACATATCCATCAATACTTATCCTAGTTCTAAATAGACCTGCAATGCTAAGTCTCCAGGCTCATGTATTTACAAGGCTTCATTGATTCTGGAATAGAAAGAATGATGCATTTCTAGCGTAATACTTAGATCCTTGGAGAAATAACACAATTGCTCAAAACATTTTGCTGATAGTTTATATTTGATTGATTGTATGCTAGTGGTAGGAGAGAATTAACTACAATAACCATCTTCAACTGCATAAAAATATACATGGAAAGACTGTTTCGGCTGGACAGTTTCAGATACAGCTTCCCCTATCTGATTTGGTCACATCTATAAAGACCTCTGGGAAGCCTAGGAAGATACAACTTTGAAGTACAGCTGTGGTTAGTGCCTACCCTGTCTTATTTTTCCCAGTGTGAGTTTTGAAATAGTATCTCCTTGAATTAACATATTGCTTTCTTTGTCTTGTTTCTTTTTTAGGTAAGCACACTAGTTATTCCTGTGTAATCAGCCTGCACCAAGGTAAAACAAGAAAAAGTGATATATGTATGTGTATGTGTGCATATCATAAGTATTATATGCAATAATTTTAATATGTAAATACTCATAAAGTATAGAAAACTTGTTTAAAAAATCAGAACAGTTTTTGTAAAAATGAAGACTAAATATACTGATAGAAAAGTAATCATTCAGGCCTTATTTTTTTCTTATTGTTTTTTTTTGGGGGGGCGGGATTTCGAGACAGGGTTTCTCCATAGCTTTTTGGTTCCTGTCCTGGAACTAGCTCTTGTAGACCAGGCTGGCCTTGAACTCACAGAGATCCACCTGCCTCTGCCTCTGGGATTAAAGGCGTGCGCCACCACCGCCCAGCTTATTCAGGTCTTTTGTTGTCAGATGGTGCTGATGAGATTCAAAATTCATGATACTTGAAAATCTTTTATCACATATGGCTTTACAAATATTTAGAACTGAGTACTTTGTTAGGGCACTTCACATTCTAAACTCTATCCTAACAGTGTATGTTTGAACTATAATTTTAATATGCAAATTAGAATTTTTATAGCACATTTTGGAAATAAAGTGAAATATAATCAAGGTATAAATAAAAAAGGTAATTTGCAAATTTAAGCATACTTAATGCATACATTATAAATAAAGGATTGAGTTCTTAAAGTGCACACACACATGGCATGAAGAACACTTTTGAGTAATATTAATTGGAATTATTTATCATTTTAAAGATTCATTATCAACATATATAAAATAAGCCTCTTAGAAAAATAATTTATCATATTCTTAGGAGAAGTGTGACAGGCCTTTAAACTTCCTAATATTGCATTCCCTATAATAAATCAAATTCACATTTAAATATGTAGTTGGTGTGTCCACCACTAAGAGAAAGGGAAAGTGTAATCATATGACTGATAGAACACACATTCTAAACTTTTTAAAAGGTATATGTAATACTTAAGGTATTCTAAGGAATTTTTGAATTCCAAACAAAGGAAGTGTTTCTTTACATTTATATTAATTCTTTCCTGTGGAATCGGATATTAGAAGAATGCTCAAGTTTACAAGGAGCCTAACTGCTCACATTTTATGCAATATAGGCAAAGTTTTAATAAACAAAATTAGATCAACTTGTAGCAAAGGCAACAAGGTAATGGTTAAAGACCCTATACAGTTTCAGAGTTTAGTACACTTGAGTACTTGCCTTTGCGGCAGGGGAGGTGGAAACTCATTATCTCAAAAGAAGTACAAATCACCTTTAATTAGAAGAAGAGCCTTCATCATCATTTATAATGCTTTGAAGGTAAATAATGTTCTAACTGATGTGGGGAAAGCGTTCTTTATCCTCCCAGCAACTTAGCCTGGTCATTAATGTGCAGAGTAATTAAGTTGTGCTAAAAGGGTGACTTACTTTTCTTATAATTTGATAACAATTTTAGATTTAAAATTCTGAGTGTATATGGTATGTCTAAGTATTTATAGCTTGTCAGCAAGATGGAAGAGGAGTGTTCACCTTGCTGCTATGGTACTTGCTCTGTGCATGTTTGTTTTTTCTTCACTCAAAGACATTGGGAGTCTGTTAAAACAAGTGTTTCTTTTGCTATTATGTTGTTTTAAATTGAAAATGAATACTCAGTATACTGAAAAGTCTACTTCTGTGAGCATAAATAGTGTCTATAATTAAGCAAGGATGATCAAAGGCCTTAATATTTTAAATCATCCATCTGAAAAGAGTTAACAACATCTATTTGGGTTAATTAAGAAATACAAGTGCTAGATGGGTTCTCTTATTTGTGAACCATAGCTTCTCCTCCCTGTATGTATCTTTCCCTTTTTAGTAGTTTTGGTGCTGATAAGTGTCCAGGAAACTTCATAGAGAGTGTTTATATGGTTTGAAAATAACTATCAGAATCTGGTGAGCTCACCTATGGGTTCCATGCCCCCCCCCACTTTCCTATAATCTATCAGTTACCGAATCATCAGTATGTGACCCTGTGATTCCTTTCCCCCAATATCTCTGTCAGGTAGTATCCCTGATAGTCATCTGGGGACCAAATGCTAGTACAGACAGCTGTTGGGTGTTCATGATTGCCAGGCTATGTCATGCTTAATAAATAGATATGTTGCAGTCCCTCCCCTTATCTGTTAGCTCTTACCTTCTTCCCATCCATTTTCTGTAATGTTCATGAAATCTTAAAAAGAGGCGTGGGTGGGTGGTTGTTTTTCAAATCATGGTTTCTCTGTGTAGCTCTTGTTTTCCTTTAACTCTCAGGAAACTAGGCCAGTTTCAGACTCAGAGAACTGCCTGTACCTGCCTCCCAAGTACAGGGACTAAAAGTGTATTCCATCTATACACTTTATAAAATATTTTTTTGAAAGAAGCAGAAAAACGTTTATATTAGATTATCACCATCTATCAAATTTTCCACTTACTGGAAAATAAAATAATACAGGGGAAACAAGGATGGTAAAGATCTTTTGTCTAGTGCCAAGCCTTCAATTATCTTTCATTCTCAACATTTATGGAGCCATGGGTATTTACATTTGTCTCCATTTACAGAAAATAAAAAGATGCTTCTTCATTTAAGGCTCATACTAGCTTTTATATGTTGGTATAAATACATAGATTTAGTACATATAGTGCCATTTTAGGTAAGCAACTATCTCTACTAAAGTGAATAAAACCAGAAAACAAAATTATATTGAGTTAGATGATCCAGCCCTACATAGATGAATTCTTCATGCTTATTTAATATGTGTATATTTCTGTGGAGCTTCAGTTTTATATGTCTATGTTGAAGTATTTGGAACAAAAAAAAACTTGAAAGGGGATAATGCATGGAGAGGTAGGGATTGCTTTATACAATAGTTTAAAAATTAAATGAAGGTGGAAATGGCCTATGTTGGAGTTGTAAAGATTGGAATAGGAAAAAGGTTGGAAGAGCAGAAGGAGGTATTTGGAAGAGTGTCCAAGAAAGCAAAGGCAGTATGAGAAAAACCTCAGTCGACTACTATTTGGTAACCCTATTAAAAAGAACGAGTTTGAAGGCAAAACCACGCATAAACTTATCTTACAGGTCCTAGAAGCAATGAACCATTAAACAAGATATTTAGTGTTGTGTGTACGATACTTACATACAAATTCTTATTCTGGGAAACCCCAGAGACTCACAAAACATGTAAGTTTAGAAGAAGATGTAGAGTAACGACCCCATAAATGAGATAGAAGCTTTTCACTGTTTGGTAGCACTCATGGAGAAGCATGGTATCTACACAAGTTGTTCTGAAGTAAAAACATACATGTTCTTAACCAGATTTGAAATCATAAACACCAAAGCGCTAGGCCACATAGGTATAATTCCTGTACTACTTTATGGGGTTAACCAATCACTACATGATTGGATTTTGATCTTGCTTTATGGGAGGAAATCCTTGCTGTACTGTAAACTTGGTATGAAATCCATGACTGATGACAATCTAGGTCAATTAAGAAGTATTTGTTGAATATATATTAAGACGATTATACTAATATTTGTGTCATATTGGATTATGTCTCTTAAGTATTTTTTTATATTTTTCACTCTGCTTCTAGGTCATAAAACCTAAGACAAATTTTAAGAAGTAATCATAAAAATAAACTAAAACATTTCTAACTTATTATATACATTTAAAAATTCAAAAGAAATCACTGAAGAATTTGAAACAAAAGTTTTGATTTTATACTTCTTTGGCAAGCATTCAATATTTTAAAATATTTTTTCCATTTTTATATTTAACTGAAGAGCTAGAAATTTAACTTGATAATCCTTTAAAATTATAAGACATAGTGTTTATCATGTTTTACAACATTAAATGATCTTTTAAAAATCTTGAAAGTGAAAAAGTTTTTAGAGATATTCCACTCCATCAAAAATAATAAAATGAAGCAAAAGAAAAGTAAATAAATAAAATTCCAATAACAACAAAGTGTTTGTCACCTCCTTATGCATTAGCTTCTATATTGACTACAAGACATTTTTCTCCTGAAAGGTACAATTTGGCTTTAAATGTTATTTGGATTCTTGTTCACTGAATTTTTACTTGACTCAAGTATCCGAGAGGAGGAATGTATGTGTTTGTCCATTTGAAGCCCAACTTTGAAAGGGAACACCAACAATGATATTATGAGTCTAAGATTGATAGCTATTTGACTTAGTAGCATCTGTTGTTGTTTGATGTATTCCAAGCAGATGTTCATTCTTGAAATTCAGCATGCAATTTGATTTACTCTCCTGACGTGTAACCTTAGCAGATGACTACTATTGCTCTTTAGGTAGAGGAATTAGAATTAACAGTTGTATACGCCTTTGTTCAAACAAATGTATGTAGACGAGGTCAACCATCATTAACTTTTATATGGATGACAATGAGTGAACTCTTTGAATCGTTGCTCTGTAAACTGACAGAATTCTTTCATTTTTCAGGCCATCTAGAGTCAGATTTTTAATTAGCAGTTCATTCTTTTAATGCTTTTGGAGAATTGATGAAAACACAACAGTATACATTTCTAGGAAGTTCTTTCCTGAACCTGTCACTGTATTTCAAACCTGTCACATTATACAAAGAATCGTAATGGGAAAATACAGAGTCACACACTGAGGTTTATCTTAGTCTCTATTCACATTTGAGAATTTGCTAAAATAAACACAAAAAAACACAAAACATATAAAAATTTAATATGATTGTAATTGATAACTGAATTGCATGATTTATTGGGGGACACTGTGATTTAGGTTAAATTTGAGAAAGCAAACTCATCTGCATTAGAGTATTCTGAACAAAGATGTTTTTAGAAATAATTAATGAATGATAATGAAACATACGTTTGTCTTTAAAAGGTTATAAAATTGTATAATATGCTACAAGTTCACTATATTGTAATTCTAAGAAGACTAGGATGTCCAGTAATGGAGTATGCTTTTTCAAGTGAATCTTTTATTCTGTGTTAACATTCCAGTGATGTCTAGTGACCTTTTCTATGCAAATATGAACAACTTGAGGTTATCACAATCTTTCATGCACTGTTCCTTAAAGGGGCAACCTTAATTGCTTTTATAGTTTCAGTTTTATTTTAACCTCCATTACCTATAATATCATCTTTGAAGCTTGAAATTAACTTTTTTTTTTCTTCTCAATTTAAGCCCTTTATTTTGATCAGCAATGATTTTTTTATGTCACCAAAATTCTGGGGGGTTTCATGAAGCATATACATGACTAATCAATATGATAAAGTACATCTTTATTATATTAGACCATTTATCTCTATCACTGAAAGAGAATCATCTTCATTTTCTGTAGCAATCATCCAAAAGCAGGCTGTTCTTTGCATATTGAAGCAAAACTAATATTATTGGAATGGTAAAACATACACTCTTTAGACATACGTGGTAAGGAGCCTTTCCTGTATCATTGCTCCTAGTTTGCTAATGACCTAGTTCTTTTGTGATCAGTTCATAGTCATCTATAAAAGCTTTGATCTAGATATCAACACTGTAACTTTAGTGTACATAGCAAACAATATATGTAACCAACCAAATTTAGGTGGTTATATGTTGACAGAGGTTTCTGTCCTGCCCAGTACCTCTGTCATTCAGTCCCAAAGAAACACACAGAAGTCTACATTAATTATAAACTGGTTGACTTATTAGCTCAGGATTTTTTTTTTTAATTTCGAGATAGGGTTTCTCCGTAGCTTTTTGGTTCCTGTCCTGAAACTAGCTCTTGTAGACCAGGCTGGCCTCGAACTCACAGAGATCCGCCTGCCTCTGCCTCCCGAGTGCTGGGATTAAAGGCGTAAACCACCACCGCCCGGCTTTAGCTCAGGATTCTGATTCTTATTAACTCTTACATCTTACATTTTAATCCATATTTTACTCTGTGTTAGCCATGTGGCTTGATACCTTTTATCAGTGAGGCAGTCACATCTTGCTTCCTCTGCGTGCGAATGATGACTGCAGATTTAGCTTTTTTCTCTTTCCAGAATTCTCCTGTTCTTCTTGCCCTGCCTTCACTTCCTGCATGGTCTCATCCCTTACATGTCCTGCCTGACTACTGGCCAATCAGTGTTTATTTAAAATACAAGTGACAGGGTACAGGGTACAGAAAGAGCTAGATCGGTTAAAAATACATACACTGACTTTGAACTTTCTTTCTCTGTCAAACTATTTCAATGGGCCAACATGAATACACCATGCATTCTTTAGAATTAAATATTTTGTTCCATGACAAACTAATACCATCTCTGAGCTATGAGTCAATGAAAATGTCCATTTCCTTCCTCTAAAATAACATAATGAGCACTTCTTCTGCCTTTGTGTTCTTGTAATTAGGAATGGTTGCAGTTTTAATGTTTAGGCAACTGAACTTGTCATTCGTCATCCTCATTATAGAGAGGAAATCAAATGTAATTGTCATAACAGGAAATTAAATGTGTTAAGCTCATAAAAAGATAATGGGTCTTCATTCAGGACAAATTTTAGGAAGGACTCATGAGCATTTTCCTAACATGGACATTATGTGAATAACCAGTCCCTGATCCATTGTAGATTATGGCATTGAAGGGTCAGTTAGAGATTTAAAAGTACAACCATTACTATCCTATGTTAACCCTCACTGAAAAGAGCATATTTTCTCTTCCAAAATCTGTGGATAATTTATAGATATAAAAAAGATAATATGAAAACTTTCCTCTGAATAAGCACAGTGGAATTTAGAAGCTTTATTTATAAAAGCTAAAGTAATATAAGTCAACAATAAACATATATTTGAATGAGAAAATATATCTCAAAATTCCTTAATTTTATTTTTAATCCCACTATTTATAGCTGGATGTTGCCTACTGAGACTGAAAATCAAATTTCTTTCTTTTCTTTTTTTTATTTTTGTTCACATGCTCTCCATTTCTTTTCTCTACCCTTTTTCTGACTTGGTTGGAAGTCACATTTACTTGAACAATTCCCACAGAGTACAATATGCAATAATATTAATAGATTCTGTATTTTTTGAAAAAAAATGTTATAGTTAAGGCAATATGCATCTTTTCAACATTTGAAAATATATTTGTTTATTTTTAAAAATGTGTTTTCAATAAAAGAATTATAACACATTTCCCCATTCTTGCCTTTCCTCCAGAATCTCCCAGGTCCTCCCAACCCTTGTAATCTTTTGGAGACCATATGATTACGAACAACAAAAGTAAACTCAGCATATTTAACTTATATATTTGTGGACACGCATACACATATTTGTATATTTTTGTAACAAAAATAATCAAAGAAAAAGAACTTATATTCTCCATTTCTTACTAGCCTCCTAAAATGAAATTATCACTCCACAGTCTTGTCAGCATTCTATTTAAATGTAAACCATTTTCTTTGCCTATTCACTATCACAAAGCTCTCCAAGCTGCTTCTAATCACCAAAGCCCATGTCACCACCCCATTCTTCTTATAACAGCCACACCTCACTTCCAAGTACCTGTATATGTTAGGCATCTATAGCCCTGGGGAGAAAAAGTGCCACAAACTTGATGTAAAACAGCAAATGCATCATTTTCTGTATTTCTATACCCGAAGTTCAAAATTGGTGTCTCTTGGAGCAAATCAAAGGACCTCTTTTCTCTGTATGCTTTACAGAGGACTCTGTTCCTGCTTCTTCCATTGCTGTGGCTGCTGGATTTTTCTTCTTGTAGTGACCTCTTCATGCACCCTTTAAAGCTCAAACTGCCTCCTGCTCTGCTCTCTATTTTCCCTCATTTGAAAAAGAAGAATGGCATTTGAGACCTGCTCTTACAATCCAGATAATCTCTCGACTCCAAATGCTCAGTTTGCTCTCTTCAAGCATGAGCTTTCCAGTTACCCTCACATACAGGTTCAAGAAAGTCAGTCCTGACTGCCCTCTGGAGACATGTTTCACACTAGTACATTATTATTATTATTATTATATTGCTATTTTATTCTGTAAATCACCCCCATATACCTATACACTATGCAGCTGTAACCTAGATCTAGAAATATTTTATGCTTTCCCACATTCTCTTTATTAGTTTTTATAATCACTAAGTGTAATTAGAATATATTAAAATTATAGCACTATGCAATAACCTGGAGTATCAATAAAAATACTTCTTATTTTAGCCAGTGCTAGATTATAGTAATTCTCTGAAGAAGACTTTCCAAATCCATATCCAAGATTAATTAAACTATAATTTTGAAGATTAAAGGACTTCTCACCTTATTTTTACCTATTATAAATCAAGGATACTAATGAAAAGTACTTTATAATTATTTAAAAAATAAATGATATTGAACAACCATTTGCTTCTCTTACAACTCACACTCTAAAGTTTATGTTAGAATACATTATCAGGTAATATTTATTCAATATTGTTTCCTTACATTCTTGGATCATCTTCATTATTATATAATCTGGATCTATTAATCAGATTATAGTGTCCTTTTGTTTATAAAAGCATACTAAATAACTCTTTAGGTATTTTTTTTTTTACTTTTTTTTTTTATTTATTTTTTTATTAAAGACTTCTGTCTCTTCCCCACCGCCGCCTCCCCTTTCCCTCCCCCTCCCCCAATCAAGTTCCCCTCCCTCGTCCGCACAAAGAGCAAACAGGGTTCCCTGTCCTGTGGGAAGTCCAAGGACCTCCCACCTCCATCCAGGTCTAGTAAGGTGAGCATCCAAACTGCCTAGGCTCCCACAAAGCCAATACGTGCAGTAGGATCAAAACCCATTGCCATTGTTCTTGAGGTCTCAGTAGTCCTCATTGTCCACTATGTTCAGCGAGACCAGTTTTAACCCAGGCTTTTTCAGACCCAGGCCAGCTGGCCTTGGTGAGATCCCGATAGAACATCCCCATTGTCTCAGTGTGTGGGTGCACCCCTCGTGGTCCTGAGTTCCTTGCTCGTGCTCTCTCTCCTTCTGCTCCTGCTTTGGACCTTGAGGTTTCAGTCCGGTGCTCCAATGTGGGTCTCTGTCTCTGTCTCTTTTCATCGCCTGATGAAGGTTAATATTCAGGAGGATGCCTATGTTTTTCTTTGGGTTCTCCTTCTTATTTAGCTTCTCTAAGAACCCGAATTATAGGCTCAATGTCCTTTATTTATGGCTAGAAACCAAATATGAGTGAGTACATGCCATGTTCCTCTTTTTGGGTCTGGCTTACCTCACTCAGGATAGTGCTTTCTATTTCCATCCATTTGCCTGCAAACTTCAAGAAGTCCTTGTTTTTTACTGCTGAGTAGTACTCTAATATGTATATATTCCATACTTTCTTCATCCATTCTTCAATTGAAGGGCATCTAGGTTGTTTCCAGGTTCTGGCTATTACAAACAATGCTGCTATGAACATAGTAGAGCATATACTTTTGTTGTAAGATAAGGCCTCTCTTGGATATATTCCCAAGAGTGGTATTGCTGGGTCCAGTGGTAGGTTGATCCCAAATTTCCTGAGAAACCTCCACACTGCTTTCCAGAGTGGTTGCACAAGTTTGCATTCCCACCAGCAGTGGATGAGTGTACCCCTTTCTCCACAACCTCTCCAGCAAAGGCTATCATTGGTGTTTTTGATTTTAGCCAATCTGACAGGTGTAAGATGGTATCTTAAAGTTGTCTTGATTTGCATTTCCCTGATCGCTAAGGAAGTTGAGCATGACCTTAGGTGTCTTTTGGCCATTTGAACTTCTTCTGTTGAGAGATCTCTGTTCAGCTCAGTGCCCCATTTTATAATTGGGTTGCTTAGCCTTTTACGGTCTAGTTTCTTGAGTTCTTTATATATTTTGGAGATCAGACCTTTGTCAGTTGCAGGGTTGGTGAAGATCTTCTCCCAGTCAGTGGGTTGCCTTTCTGTCTTAGCGACAGTGTCCTTTGCTTTACAGAAGCTTCTCAGTTTCAGGAGGTCCCATTTATTCAATGAGGCCCTTACTGTCTGTGCTGCTGGGGTTGTACTTAGGAAGTGGTCTCCTGTGCCCACGTGTTGTAGAGTACTTCCCACTTTCTCTTCTATCAGGTTCAGTGTGTTCGGCTTGATATTGAGGTCTTTAATCCACTTGGACTTGAGTTTTGTGCATGGTGATAGATATGGATCTATTTTCATTCTTCTACAGATTGACATCCAGTTTTGCCAGCACAATTTGTTAAAGATGCTCTCTTTTTTCCATTGTATACTTTTAGCTTCTTTATCGAAAATCAGGTGCTCATAGGTTTGTGGGTTAAAGTCAGGGTCTTCTATTCGATTCCACTGGTCGACTTCTCTGTTTTTATGCCAATACCAAGCTGTTTTCACTATTGTAGCTCTGTAATAGAGTTTGAAGTCAGGGATGGTAATGCCTCCAGACGTTCCCTTATTGTATAAGATTGTTTTGGCTATCCTGGGTTTTTTGTTTTTCCATATAAAGTTGATTATTGTCTTCTCCAGATCTGTGAAGAATTTTGATGGGATTTTGATGGGGATTGCATTGAATCTATAGATTGCTTTTGGTAGAATTGCCATTTTTACTATGTTGATCCTCCCAATCCAAGAGCAAGGGAGATCCTTCCATTTTCTGCTGTCCTCTTCTATTTCTTTCTTCAAAGACTTAAAGTTCTTGTCATATAGATCTTTCACTTCCTTCGTCAGGGTTACCCCAAGATATTTTATGCTCTTTGTGGCGATCGTGAAAGGTGATGCTTCTCTGATTTCCCTGTCTGTTTCTTTATCCTTAGTGTATAGGAAGGCAACTGATTTTTTGGTTGATCTTGTATCCTGCCACATTACTAAAGGTGTTTATCAGCTGTAGGAGTTCTTTGGTAGAGTTTTTGGGGTCGCTTATGTATACTATCATATCATCAGCAAATAATGACAGTTTAACTTCTTCCTTTCCAATACGAATCCCCTTGATCCCCTTATGTTGTCTTACTGCTATTGCCAGAACTTCAAGCACTATATTGAAGAGGTAAGGAGAGAGTGGACATCCTTGTCGTGTTCCTGATTTTAGTGGGATGGCTTTGAGTTTTTCTCCGTTTAATTTAATGTTAGCTGTCGGCTTGCTGTAAATAGCTTTTATTATATTTAGGTATGACCCTTGTATCCCTAATCTCTCCAAGACCTTTATCATAAAGGGGTGTTGAATTTTGTCGAATGCTTTTTCAGCATCTAATGAAATGATCATATGGTTTTTTTCTTTCAGTTTATTTATATGGTGGATTACATTGATAGATTTGCGTATGTTGAACCAGCCCTGCATCTCTGGGATGAAGCCTACTTGATCATAATGGATAATTTTTCTAATGTGTTCTTGGATTCGGTTTGCTAGTATTTTATTGAGAATTTTTGCGTCGATATTCATGAGTGAGATAGGCCTGTAATTCTCTTTCTTGGTTGGGTCTTTGTGTGGTTTTGGTATCAGAGTAACTGTAGCTTCGTAAAAGGAATTTGGCAATGACTCTTCTGTTTCTATATTGTGAAATACTTTAAGGAGTATAGGTATCAGCTCTTCTTGGAAGTTCTGGTAGAATTCTGCATTGAAACCATCTGGTCCTGGGCTTTTTTTCGAAGGGAGATTTTTGATAACAGTTTCTAATTCTTCACGACTAACAGGTCTATTTAGATCGTTCACCTGGTCTTGGTTTAGCTTTGGTATATGGTACTTATCTAAAAAAGTGTCCATTTCTTTTGTATTTTCCAATTTTGTGGCATACAGGCTTTTGTAGTAAGATCTAATGATTCTCTGAATTTCCTCTGTGTCTGTGGTTATGTCCCCCTTTTCATTTCTGATCTTATTTATTTGCGTGTTCTCTCTCTGTCGTTTAATTAGTTTGGATAGGGGTTTGTCAATCTTGTTGATTTTCTCCAAGAACCAACTTTTTGATTCATTGATTCTTTGGATTGTTTTCTCTGTTTCTATTTTGTTGATTTCCGCCCTCAGTTTGATTATTTCCAGTCTTCTACTCCTCCTGGGCACGACTGCTTCTTTTTTTTTCTAGGGCTTTCAGGTGTGCTGTTAAGTCCCCAATGTATGCTTTCTCTGTATTCTTTAAGTGGGCACTTAGTGCTATGAACTTTCCTCTTAGCACTGCTTTCATCGTGTCCCATAGGTTTGAGTATGTTGTCTCTTTATTTTCATTAAATTCAAGGAAGACTTTAATTTCTTTCTTAATTTCTTCCTTGACCCAGGTGTGGTTCAGTAGTTGATTGTTCAGTTTCCATGAGTTTGTCGGCTTTCTGGGGGTAGCATTGTTGTTGCCTTCTAACATTAATCCGTGGTGATCTGATAGGACACAGGTGGACACTGATATTCTTTTGTATCTTTGGAGGTTTCCTTTGTTTCCGAGTATATGGTCAATTTTTGAGAAGGTTCCATGAGCTGCAGAGAAAAAGGTATATTCTTTCCTATTTGGGTAGAGTGTTCTATAGATGTCTGTTAAGTCCATTTGCTTCATTACCTCCAATAATTCTCTTAATTCTCTATTAGGTTTCTGTTTGATTGACCTGTCCATTGGAGAAAGAGGTGTGTTGAAGTCTCCTACTACTAGTGTGTGTGGTTTGATGTCTGCCTTGAGTTCTAGTAATATTTCTTTTATATAAGTGGGTGCTTTTATATTGGGGGCATAGATATTCAGGATTGAGATGTCATCCTGATGAATTGTTCCTGTTATGAGTATAAAATGTCCATCTCGATCTCTTCTGATTGATTTTAGTTTGAAGTCAGTTTTGTTGGAAATTAGTATGGCCACACCTGCTTTTTTATTAGGACCATTTGCTTGAAAGACCTTTTCCCAACCTTTTACTCTGAGTAGATGTCTGTCTTTGTGGTTGAGATGTGTTTCTTGCAAACAGCAGAATGTTGGATCCTGTTTTCGTATCCAATCTCTCAGCCTGTGCCTTTTTATCGGTGAATTGAGACCATTAATATTAAGTGATATTAGTGACCAGTGGTTGTTTACTCCAGTTATTCTTATTGTTTTTGGCAGTAGAGTTTGTGTGTGTGTCCCTTCTTGAGTTGTGCTGGTGAAGGTTCGCTAGATGCCTGAGTTATTGTAGGCAGCGTTGGCAATGTTGGATTCCTTGGGTTGCGATTTTCCTTCTATTATTTTCTGTAGGGCTGGATTTGTGGCTGCGTACTGTTTAAATTTGTTTTTATCCTGGAATGTCTTGTTTTCTCCATTGATAGTGAACACTAGCTTGGCTGGGTATAGAAGTTTGGGTTTGCATCCATGGTCTCTTAGTTTTTGAAGTACCTCTATCCAGGACCTTCTGGCTTTCATGGTTTCCATAGAGAAGTCAGGTGTAAGTCTGATCGGTTTACCTTTATAGGTTACTTGGCCTTTTTCCTTTGCAGCTCTTAATATTCTTTCTTTAACGTGTATATTTTGTGTTTTGATTATTATATGGCGAGGGGATGTTTTTCTTTGATCCAGTCTGTTTGGTGTTCTGTATGCTTCTTGAATGTTCAAAGGGATATCTTTCTTTATGTTGGGAAAGTTTTCTTCCATAATTTTGTTAAAAATATTTTCTGGGCCTTTGAGCTGTGATTCTTCTCCTTCTTCTATCCCAATTATTCTTAGGTTTGGTCTTTTTATTGTGTCCCATATTTCCTGCATGTTTTGTGATGCGAATTTGTTGACTTTGCTGTTTTCTTTGATCAGTGCATTTATTTTCTCTATGGTGTCCTCAGAATATGAGATTCTTTCTTCTATCTCTTGTATTCTATTGATTATGCTTGTTTCTGTAGGCTCTGCTCGTTGACCTAGATTTTCCATATCCAGCTGTTCCTCAATTTGTGTTTTCTTCCTTGTTTCCATTTCAGTTTTCAATTCTTGAACTGTTTCCATTACCTGTTTGATCGTTTTTTTCTTGGTTTCCCAGGGTCTCCTGTACGTATTTACTCATTTTTTCAAACTTTTTTTCATACTTCTCATCCATTTCTATAAGGGTGTTTTTTACATGTTGTTTAAGGGACTCTATTGCTTTCATAAAGTCAATTTTTTCCGCTTCTTCTGTGTTAGGGTGTTCAAGTCCTTCTGTTGTAGGATCATTGGGTTCTGGTGTTTTCATGTTGTTTTTTAGATTATTGGGTGAAATTCTGCCTTGGCGCCTGCCCATCTCTTCCTATGGATGCTATCTATTCAGTCTTTTAAAATTGGATCAGGTTTCTCTGCTGGCCTGAGGCTTCTCTTACAAATTGCCCTCGCTCTGTTTCCTGGCTCCAGGCAGGGGCCAAGATCCCTCTCACCCCTCAGAAGGGTCTTCAGGAACAGGACCCAGCACCCCGTTTGCCAGGGACCTCGCCAACCAAAGGCCTACCTCTTTGATTTAGTTGTAGCGGGGTGATCTGCTCTCAGTGTTGTGTGCTGGTCCCTGCCGCCTGCATCCTCTGCCGCCGCGCCAGTCTCCGCCGGTCCTGGCTGCAGCCTGCTTCTTGTGTTGCCCGCCTGCGTCGGTCGTCTGCCGGCGCCTCTGCGTCGGTCGTCTCTCTCTTTAGGTATTTTAAAACCACAACATTGTGTAGCATATTTTATTAGAAAGATCACACATTTTATGCCGTGCTTTCAACTGTCCCGTTCTATATTAATAAGTATGACCTCAAATTTCAACACGATTTGGAAAGTTGGAAACTAAAATTCAGCTTTAATATGGAACTAACACTGAGTCAAATCTAGGATTCAGTCATAACCTTTGCTTTGGATAAGAGGGAAATATTAAACTTCATGGACAAATTTTTGCCAGTATTTAAAAATATGAAAGAATATTTTGGAATTATACTTAAGTTTACTTGGGAACTTCTATTTTCTACTATGGATATGGTTATTCTATATAAATCAACATTGGTAGACATACTTTTTTTTTTTTTTGTTTTTTTTTTTTTTTTTTTTCGAGACAAGGTTTCTCTGTGGCTTTGGAGCCTGTCCTGGAACTAGCTCTGTAGACCAGGCTGGTCTCGAACTCACAGAGATCCGCCTGCCTCTGCCTCTCGAGTGCTGGGATTAAAGGCGTGCGCCACCATCGCCCGGCTTGGTAGACATACTTACCTATCAAAAGGAACATATACTACCACTACGGTGTGTCACTTTCTAATCACTCAATTAAACTCATTAAATACGTTAGTGACCTACTTTTCCAAGTATTTTCTATTCTCATTTTGAAAAATTAAAATAAAATTATATTCTACAACAAGCCTCAAATATTTAGGAAACTGAAAGAAATGGTTAGTTTTAGGACATGTTTCTGCCCATTTTTCTGTCGTTTTCTAGTTAGTTTTAGATATAAAATACTATTGCAGTAGTATTTTTTGATAATATTGTATTCTTTCAGGTAAATTTATCTCACAAGTGTATTATAATTTCTATTGCTATGAAGAGACACTATGACCACAGTAACACTTATGAAGAGAAAAAAGTATAACTGAGGTGGGTTGCTTGCAGCTCAGAGTTCAGTCCATTGTCCTCATGCTGGGACACGTGTCATACAGGCAGACGTGGTTCTGAGAGTTTTACATCTTGCAGGCAACAGAAATTATTCTGTCTCATTGGGTGTGGCTTGAATATATTTAGACCTCAAAGCCCCCCTCCACAGTGGCACACTTCTGTCAACAAGACCACACATACTCTTACAAGGCCACATGTCCCTCAATGCCATTCCCTTTTGGGGGCATTCCTTTTAAAACCACCGCAAGTAAGACAATTATAAAAAATGTCCTTATTTTGAAGAATTAGACATTTCTTCCAAAAGTACACCATATGTACACATCTTTCAAGTTATTATGTTAATTTTGGTACTCTAAACCAACCATTTATTGGTGTACACTTACATTTACCTTCCAATGACTTAGGTCAGTCTTTGCTGGTTACAGCTTTTTTTTATTGACACAAAATAATTTAGGATCTGTTTAACATTTGGAAGCAAATGACTGTCTGTGAGCCATTTCTTTTTGTAAATGAGTATTTTGAAAATGAAATACAATTAAAAATTCAGTAAAGTAAGGAAAATACAATTTTACGTTCCTAATTGTTACTTAAAGCACAATGGATGTTTAAGAAAAATAATCATCCACAGGAAATTTAAAACTCAGTAGCTAGCCTACATATTCAGTGATTTCGTTGAAATCATTCGTATTCTACAGGTGAGAAACTGCAACAGAGATCAAGAGATTTATGGAAGGTCCATGGAAAATCAAAACAACTCGGCAGTGACTGAGAACGTTTTTTCTTAGGCTTTTCATGCGGATCTGAAAATGCTTATCATCTTGAACCATTCTTACTGAGGGAAGTTGGAGCCCTCCCTCAGAGCTGTGAGACAGACGTGGAGGAAGCAGCTCTTCCTGCCACCACATGACCTTCACAGCGCTGCGTGGGTGATTTGGGTTCTGAAAATTTCTTCCTTGTCAGAGACCTTATTTCTCTCTGTCCCCTTTGAACTCTGGTATATTTCTTCTTCTTTTTTTAAACTTCATTCATCACTTTTTAGTTCCACTATTCTCAACATTCATGACATTCATTCTAGTTTTACTTTCCGTTTCACAAAAAAGCAGTAAATGTTACCCAGCAGTATCTTCCTTGGCTTAATTTTCCTACTTTTCTTCCCTCTTTTACTTAGCTCACTAGCTAATAGTATATATGAAAATATATCTAAATTACTCTTTAGACATTTTGATCAGTCTATATTATAGTTATTCTTGAAGTCAATTGTTTAATAGCATATATATATATATATATATATATACATACATATATATATACATTTTAGCCCATGCAATAAAGAAAGGCAAAAATAATTTAACATTTATAGTAACTTTCATGGAATAGAGGGGGTCCTCTAAAACAATCTTCAAGAAATTAATACTGAAACTTAAATGTGATGTAATAGATAGTGAAATATCAATAAATTGATTATTATTATGATGATTTTGAATAATCCTGAACAATGTTGTAAAGGATGAACTTTACAGGATATGTACGTTAAGTGTTGAACCTCTTTGGACTTCTCTGTTGTTCATCAAGAAATGAAAAAGCTTGCAGCATGATTTAGTAGCAATAAATTTTTTTGATGTCCTGAAATATAAAGTAGGAAGAAAGCTAGTGTGAAGAAATCGAAACAACAGGATTCCATGTTGATTGAGTGACAGCAACAATATGTGTGTAGTCTGGAAGTAGTGCTTGGGAAAGTTAAGGGTCAGAAAGTGATTCCATGTGATACCCTTAGATTATTGTATGCCAAATGAAATTAACATTAAATACTGTAACTGAAATTACAAGCATTAAATGAGACTCGACGAGTGCAAACTCTCCTAGGAAGAGAGGAAAAGTGGGGGAACCATCACACAGATGCATCTATTCCAGAGAGACCACCACATCTTCACTAGTAAGTGTTCCTCCCATCTCCTGTCAAGATTCTGACTATTCCAGGGATGAAGTAGTATGGAGGTAGGGACAGTCATTCACATTCTGACTTCTCTCTCAAACTAAAAGCAGAACAGCTCTAAACTGAGCACATATGTCATGTCATAAAATAAATAACAAGACATATTTTCATTTTGGATTTAATAATGAAAGGGAAAAATGTAGTAATATCATGAGAGAATTTTGATCTAAGGATACTTGGATGTAATGATAAGATTCATCATTGTCACCTAAGCTAAGGCAGATTCCAAACATATAGAGAGAAATATATATTTTATGTTTTCTAGAAACAGAGCTTATAGGCAATCGTAATTGAGAGAAATTTGAACTTAAAAATATAATTTTATAAAAATGATTATTCATTATGCAGTCATGAAAAAAAAAGTTGTAACTGTTTAGACACCACAGAGAGAAGAGAGGGAAAGATAGAACAGTCTTCCTATGCTGATATATATATATATATATATATATATATATATATATATATATATAT
>JABTXL010005929.1:1451082-1583107 GCA_025134845.1 Neodon shergylaensis | reverse complement strand
ATATATATATATATATATATATATATATATATATATATATATATATTAACTGAATTAATGAAAAACGTGATATTTGCATGTCATCCCGTTTTTCATTAATTCAGAGTCAGAGAACTAACATAGTCTAAGAGTGATTCTCATATGAGTACCGTATTCTTTGTCTTCTGTGCCAGGGAAGGACTGGTCCAGAGGATGATGCAGGGTCTCCATAAATTTTTCCTCCTGATGACCTGATACCGGAGACTCTAAGAATTATAATTTTGATTTCCAGTAATATCAACTATTCCTAAATCTACTTTACCTAAAATTAAGTTGCATTATTATTATTATTGTCTTTTGAAAAATCAAATTTTACACTAAACTTATGAAATTTTTTAAGTAAAATATTGAATTTTAAGTTCACGGAAAATTTTTAGAGTATTTATGTAGATTCATGTTTACCTTAGAATGGGTAGGCTTCCTTTTTTCCATCACCCTCCCCCGCAACATGACTTGTTCTGACATAGGAAAAAGAGACTTACAACTGCATTATCCTCATTTTTTTTTTTCTGTTCATCATTTGAACTAGTATTGCCAAACATTTTTCCTTTTCATATTTATTAGCCTTTACTGTGTTATTCACATTCAAATATTCATTTATCTCTTTCCCAGGAATTCTTTCCAGAGATCTATAATTGCATTAGGTCCAAGTTAGGCTTCCCCTTCATCCCATAGCTGTGCAGATGAAATGGCAGTATTTCAGGCTAAGTTCATTCGTCTTTTACTTTTCATGCTCAGTGTCCTCTATTATATAGTAAACAAGGTTTTGAAAGCCGGTACTGCTTGTGTTTTATGTTTCCATGGAAAAGTAAATCTTGTCGCTTTTGTTACTGTTAGGATAGAACAGTTTTCCTGTAAATATGTGTTCTTTTCATACTTCTAACAGGACTTTGGAATGTCATAGGAAGATGTCTGAGTAGGGAGAGGGAAGAGGGAGGGAGAGAGAGAGAGAATGTGTGTGTGTGTGTGTGTGTGTGTGTGTCTGTGTATGCACACAGAGTCAGGTTCTAGTTCTTCAAATCCCAACCCTCCTTATGTTAGAAATAATGGAAATGGCTTTAAAAACAAAAGATAACCTGCTGTGTAACAATGAGATAGAGTGAGAAGATGCCAAATATAGAATTTAATGAGCTGAAGCAAAATACAGACTCATAACTGGGACAGTGAATGGAAATAATTATGTGAGCATGTTTTCATGTCATATGCTCAGGAATTATTCTGCCATTTCTCTCTACATGGAAGATCACATAGTAAAACCCACTGTTTCCTCACACTAAATCCTTTCAGTTGCTTTATCCTTTATTAATATAACTTTCCTCAGGTTTCGCTGTTAACAGAACAAAATTCCTAACATCTAAAGATTCAAGCTCTACTGTAAATAGACCTGTTAAAACTATTAGCTTTCACTGTAAGATTCCTTAATTGTTAAAGACCCAAACCTGTGTTGATATATAACAATGCTGATCAAGTTAAGAAAATGAATATACAGTTTCTACAGGATCTCAGTCTATTTGGGTTTTCATGTACACATTTTTTTCTGTTTTTATACAGTCTAAGTTCCCCCTTTAGAAAGCAATTACTGAGATTGTTTTAGGCTTAGGAAGATATATCTAGAAACAGGCCCTTCAGACACCCTGCATTTTTGCATACAGCAAGATCTCTAAATCTCTGCAATATTTAACTGGACATTGCTATCTCTGCACCCTATGGCACAGCATAAACATATAAATTGCATTCCGAGCAATATGAGCTAATTTTACATAAAAAGTGTATAACAAGGTTTTCCTTTAAGATGTCGTTTTAGACTATTGAACTCACAAAAAGACTTCATATTGCAGGAAAAAAAATATCAAAATAGGGTTCTCTATGGAAAACAGCTATCATTATTCCGGTTGTTCTTTATAATAAAACATGAATTCTGGTCAAACCTTCTTCTTGTTGTGAAGTGAAAGCAGTATTGCAAAGGCCTGGCAAATACGGCCACCATTCTGAAAGTCATGCGGTATCATCTGGTGGCAGTATTCTACAATGTTTTATATTAGCAGCACTTTAATCATGGTGGCAAGGGTTATGATTTTCCCTTCCCAAATGGTATCATTCTCTGCTCTTTCAATGTGACCTTTTTTTTTTAGTCTATTTTGGGTTGATCTCTTTCTGTCAAATACTCTTAGCTAAAATGTTTTAAACAATCCATTCCTCATGATCTTTAAGGCTGGATTTCTCAGTCTTGGTCTTTTTTTTTTTCCCCTCAGTCAGGCACAGGGCATTTGCCAACATCTTAAGCACAGAAATCCCTCTGTGTTATCTTGACGGCTTACATACTTTCCACCTGCTAGGCTCTCAGGGCTCCACCTTATTTCTTCTTGTTTCTCTCCCAAGAAATGGCTCCAGCTGTGCTCTGGCGATCATCACAGTTACTCTGAGTGATATAAAATAGTTTTCCTGTGTGGTTTTCTGAGAAAAAGGCCTGAAAGAGTGCAGTTCTAGATTAACAGGAGGAAATTTCAGTGCACCCGAGGTACTGGTTAATTATATGCGACTTTAGCATAACTATAGTCACCTGGAAAGAGAAGACCTCAGTTGAGGAATTGTAGGCAGAGATTGCTCGTTTCCAGGCAGCCCAGACCCGAAAAATCACACAAAAATTGTGTTAATTACAACACTGTTCAGCCAATGACTCAGGTATATTTCTAGCTAGCTCTTACATCTTGAATTAACCCATTTCTTTTCATCTGTGTATTAGCATGAGGCTTACTGGTAAGGGTTCAGAATCTGTCTCCTTTGGCAGCTACATGGTGTCTCTTCGACTACACCCCCCCACCCCGTTCTGATTTCCTGCCTGGCTTTATTCTGCTAAGCCATTGCCTAAAACAGCTTCTTTATTAACCAATGAAAGCATACAGAGGAGACTCCCACATCAAGGAATTACCAATATGGATGGCTCTTTGAGCAAATCTTGGAGGCTTAATAACTGATATTTGTTGCAAGAGACCTCAAACTATTGTGGGCAGGGCCACCCTAGGCAGGTGGGCCCACATTCTGTAAGAAAAGCTATTGAGCAAGTAATTAAGAGCATGCTGGTAAGGAGTGTTCCTCCATGGCCTTTGCCTCAATTTTTGCCTCCAGGTTTCTTCCTTGAGTTTCTGCCCTGACTTCACTAGATGATGGACTGTGACATCAAACTGTTAGCTAAATAAAACTTTTACTTCTCCCAATTTGGTTTGGTGAAACTATAATGTCCCTCATTATATGCATGCATATACCATTTTATTTCTTTCCCTTTATAACTTGCTTAGTAATTACGAACCTGGAATTTGGAAATAATATCTTGTATTAAAATTGTCACTACTTCAGTAAATACTAGCATGGATTTGATAAACCCATTAATCTCTGTGTTTCAATCTTCTTACCAATAAAACAGAGGTAGTTACTGTACTTTTTTCTATAATTGTAGATGTGCTTCGGAAAGGTCTCTATATAATATGATGCAAACTTACTGAGCCATTGCAAATACAGAAGTTGGTCTGGGTTTTTATAGCTAGCTGCAAATGTACTCAGTAAATATTGTTGCAATTTTTTTGCCTTGTATAAGAAATAGTTTCTTGGGGGCTGGAGAGATGGCTCAGTGGTTAAGAGCATTGCCTGCTCTTCCAAAGGTCCTAAGTTCAATTCCCAGCAACCACATGGTGGCTCACAACCATCTGTAATGAGGTCTGGTGCCCTCTTCTGGCCTGCAGGCATACACACAGGCAGAATATTGTATACACAATAAATAAATAAATAAATATTAAAAAAAAAGAAATAGTTTCTTTCATCTTAGTGTTCACACTCACAAATGTGAGATTTGTTAGAACTGTATTTTACCCCTGGACTTTTGGCCTTGCACCGCAGTAAAGAAATCGGTCCCTTCTTGCTCCCTGAGCTGCTGCTGCTGGCATTGCTATCCCATCTGGAATTCATTACCTGACCTTCCAAACTATGTGGAAGACATACTTATTTCAGTTTCTTATGTGTAGGTGTGTTCCTTCATTTTATGACCCACTATTTTGGTTGATTCTTCTTCAGAATCCTACACAGATGTTCATTCTCAGAGACATCCTTAGATTTTAAATATCCTTCAAATTAATTCTATGTTTTATTATTCTGCTTTGACTTTTCCTCATTTATTCAAATATGTGGCTGCACATCTGATTGGATTTTCATGTATATTGATTTGTTTGTATCTCACCTGTCAGGGAGGATGCATTTCTTATGTATTATCATATATTGATATCTGGCAAAGTATGGTATATACCAGGCAATAAAAGTGTGGCTCTGAACAAGTGGATGCATAAAGGAAGTGACAATACCATTCTAGAAAGTAATACATGGAGGTTTAAATAAATCTGTGTGTATTAAAAAACAAATTAAAACACCTCAATACTATGTGACTTCAGAGGATTCATCCTTATGGTTGAATCATAGTTTTTTTTATTAATAATATATTTATTAAAAAAACCTCTTCATCAAAATAAAGTTTCATTCACTAGCCCTCTGCCTCATTTCTCTTTTATTTGTTCTTTATTTTTATGTTAACAGGACCTGTTTTCACGGACAAAGAATGAGATTTCACCGTGGCCCTTTGTTCTCTGACTCCTTTCTCTGCTTTAGCACTCCATTCCTTCTGTCCTCCAGGCCTTTCTGCTGTCACCTCTTTTTTCCTGTCATGCCCCCCTGTGACCTCTTTAACCACAGATCCTGCAACAGCTCTTGCTCTCCTCTCATGATCTATCTGGTATCATAGTTAAAGATCCAGTGCACAACACTTATTTTCCAGCAGATTTGTATGTGTGTGTATGTCCAAAATCCTTGAGATAAGCTAAAATGGGGAAAATTCTTTCCATTTACAATTTTGTAAGTTTTAGACCATGGTCACCAGGCATCCTTGCTTCTGAGACTGATGTAAGTTAAAATAGCATGACATGGTTCTTGAGATAGGAGAAAACTTAACTCTATAGAGAAACAGAAAAATGAAAAAGACCAGAAGTAAGATACATCCTTCAGAGATGCACTGCCAGCGACCTACTTTCTCCAGTCTTTCGGGCTCTTCAGACTATGCATTGTGGTGAATTAAAAATGGTCCCTTCCTCCTCTCTAGGCTCTCTCATCTCTTTTCAAGCCCAAATTTGTTAATGGATTAATACATCTGTGATTGTGGCAGCCTCATAATCCAATCAGTTCATTACAGTAGTGCCAGTAGTTAAAGATGAAGTCTTCAACTTAGGAATCTGTTGGGCCATTCTACACATACCAAAACAAGATATTCCTTCATTATTCCTTTCCATTCACACCATGGTGCCAATTTTTCACAGGAGAAATCTACTATCTGGATTTCCTTCTGCCCAGACCATAATAGTCCTCTAGAGCAGAACTTCAGGTTTCCTATGATTAATCGTTTTGATTCTTTTCTGTTGCCCTCAATTCCCTGCAAGCTTGTGACTAGATACGTTGCTAATTTCCTCATTCTGGTACATTATGGAATGATTATAAATGTTTTCCCTCAGCTCTGATGATGCCCCAGGAAGGAATAATTAGGCTTCTTGGGGTTCTGGTGGTTGTTTCTGTTTAAAGCAGTTTACTTTTGGGCAGTCTGAACTTGAGGAATTATTTGGAGATAGTAGCTTTGTTGATGTCTTAGTAAGATTTACCACTGGAAGAACAGCAGCTATATAGGCATAAAACAAAGGGATTAAGAGGTTGTAAATTAGTGCATATTAGCTCTTCAATTTTACTCTGGAGGATTCTATTATTTTAAGTGACTCTTTTAACAGTTCTGAGATTTTGCCTATCATGCACTTAAACTTATTTAAAATTTTTATTCTTACACTATATTATGATTATATTCTTTCCATCCCTTTCACAGAGAATGTGACAGCATGTGCAATACCAGAACAGATTAAATACAGACTTAAACCCAGCATGTAGAAGTAGAAGTGAACATGGGAAACTACCCTTACCCAAGAATCTATGTGCAATGGACGGTTTCTGGGAAAGAGTATCAGATTTTTCCTAGGGAGTGTTAGCGATTTTATCAACTACAGTGCATGGCAGGGCCCAACCTCAGGACAACACAATAAGGACTCTAAGATTTTTGTGGGGTGTGCTGTTTTTTTTCTCTCTCTTTTTTAGTACTTTTTGGCATATCAATTTTATTTGTTTTATTTTTGCCTGTTTTGATCCTTTCTGTTGTTGTCTGTTTGTTTTGTTTGTGTTTGTTATTATAATTGGATTTCCCAGCCTGTTTAAATGGCCTTCTCCACTCACATGTTTATTCAAGTTATATTCAAGTATCACGAGCCGGGCGGTGGTGGCGCACGCCTTTAATCCCAGCACTCGGGAGGCAGAGGCAGGTGGATCTCTGTGAGTTCGAGACCAGCCTGGTCTACAAGAGCTAGTTCCAGGACAGGCTCCAAAACCACAGAGAAACCCTGTCTCGAAAAAACAAAAAAAAAAAAAAAAAAACAAAATCAAGTATCACGATATCTCTTTGATAATATCTACTCTTCCTCTCATACCATGACCCTACACAATTTAAAAGTGTATCCAGGATTTACAGAAAAAATACGATGCAGCACATATCAGAAAAGCATAAATGAATGAAGCAATGCAAGAAGTCTTCACCTAAATCAGTCATCTATTGCTTCAACTTCAATGTTTCATCGGCTTTTAAACGGTGCATGATTATGCTTTTGTATTTTATAGACCACAAGAGTACAAAATAGGCAGAGTGCAGGCAGGGTTGCAGGGAGTGTATTGGTGCTGCAACTGACAAAACTGAAGGAATTATTTTACTTCTTCAGATTTACTTGCTAAGTGTTGGATTGAAGTGTGTGAGATGGAAAAGAGCAGTATCTTCAGAAGCACGTGGAGACCATTCCAGTCCCCAAGGGAAAGGGGAAAAAAAAAAGGCTTTTGTCGTTTTCTTCAAATTAAGTGAATTTCACAGATTATTGATGGTAAAATAACACGAGCACCCTGGTAGAGCAAATCACTGGTTTTGAACAGTTGCTAGTTATCCCCTCTCTACTCTAGCTTCTTACATACGGCAATCTTTATATATGTAAAGATAACAGTTAGTTGAACAAAGCAAAAATTAGAACAAAAATAACAAACAAGCAATCCCTCATGATTTTGTGATCAATAGCAGGAGAGATTGGATTTGATTGTTTGTAGTTTTACAGTCTAACCTTATGCCTGATGGTCAATCTGAATGACTCACCCATGCAGCTTGTTCTATGTAATTTCTGTCATAACAGTGACCTGAAAAAAAAACTTCTTACTCCATAATATCAGACAGAAACTGGAGGTAGATTTTTCTGGTGAAGACACTAGAGATCAGTACATAAGCCTGATAAATAGATTATACTATAGTTATAAAGTTTACCTTTGACACCTAAGTGAAAACTAATCCTTAAAATATTTTATAAAGTCTGACTCCAGCAGAACATACACTTCCTAAGATTCTGTACAAACTTTATTTAGAAGTACAATGGCATTAGGCAAAATATTGTAACTCTTCCCCAAGGGAAAAAATAAACAAGAATATATTTATGACATTCTTGTAAGTGTGTTTCTTCATGCAAAGCCCTGCGAGTCAAGGCAACAGAGAGATGAAGAGTAGCGCAGTGGGGAATCTTTACAGTGGAGGGTTGTTAGCTGTAATCGAGGGCCAGTTTAGTGATAGTACAGGAAACAGAAGGAAAGCTTGATCTTCAGCCAGATGAAGAGCCACGTACTGCAGAGGCCATCTGGATGCCTGAAGTCAGCCTAAATCCTGGTCAATGATTTTTATTTAATTTAGACTAAGTCCTTAAACTCAAATTCAGGAAGAAATCTTTCTACAGGAAGGCTGGGAATATCTCTTCAAATATCTTTTTACTATTATAAAATATTCTAAGCCTATCATTTCAGAATGCCACTGTCAAAGGAGCTAAGATGCAGAATGACATATTGCTGTTCAAGCCCAGCAAATCTGAAATCTCCATATTTACTCAGATGTGCACCATATGTTGATATTTCCCTTTTTGTCTTCTGAGCGAAGAAGTTCACTATCCACTTAGGAATATGCTGAATTTATTCTGCTTAGCTGTGTTTGTTGAAATCTGTGATGGCTGATTACTTCAATGCAATCTGTTTTCTGGGATATCAATGCTTCCCATAACTCTTGTCATCCGCTACTTGCTGTCATATAGAACCATCTTTTCTGTCCAATAGTGTGACTGCTGTCCATGAGTTGACAAACTTAAATTTAACTTAGTTCAATAAAATATATTTCACTCACTTTTTCACAATAAACTTTCCCTATTTAAATCCATAACAGCCACAAAATACATGGAAGAGTATTTTTGTTATCAAAGACATTAATGGACAACACTTCTGTTGGAAAATTCTGAGAAAGTATATCTTTTGACTCAAATATCTCCTACTGACTACTATTGAGAATAATGATTTATTGGAAAACAGTCAGACTCTTGTTGTGAAGTATTTTCTGTGACTACTTCACTCTATAAAGGCAAATTTCAGTACTTCACTAAGAGATAACAGTATCTTCCTAAGAAATAAAAATAATTGGAATATAGATTATAGATAGATAGATTAGAGGTAGATAATAAATGAGATAGATGATATAAAATGGTATACAGATAATGACAGACAGATGATAGGTAGATAGATAAAGATAAGATAGACAGACAGACAGACAGATAGACAGACAAAATCTCTTAAACCCCAAATCTAAGCTATTCTCTATAAAACAATTTGGAGTTATTATAATGAATTCTTTTTGACTGTTCACTCTCATTCTTTTATTTTCCAAATAATATATGCTTTGAGTAAATTTGTGTCAATATCCCTGCCTTTTACTTTGGGCTTCCTTACAGTATAATAGCCTATTTAAGTGCCCATTTCAGATCCAGGTAGGAAAACTTTTGTCATGGGTGGTTACCTTTGTTTTCTAGGTCAAATTTAAGTCATACATTCTCCCTGTAAGATGCTGAATATTATATTCTCTGAAGCTGACATTCCAACCAAAAGTTTATCATAAATCAACCTGGAGTTGAGAATATTGGCAATCTTGTCTTTTTGCCTGTTTGTAATATTATATAATTGATGCTCCTTATTGTGTTCTTCACTATAGTTCATTTTGTATTTATAGACTTGATTGTACTTTATATGCAAATGAACATTATACTTTAGAAAAGCAATATGTTAATTTGATTAGTTTCTTATCTTAATTTAATCTCCTGAAATGTCACCTGCCACTCAATCTACATACCAGTTATAACCAAACAACAAACATCAGAAAGACCTGAATCATTAAATTCCTCCTAATCAGATGACAGATATGACAGGCCTCATTTCACGCACATATGAATACTGAACATTCATAGATGGAGAGGTAACTCTCTGCCACCAGTCCCTTCATGAGCTTTAAATAATGATGTCTTTACAATAAAATTTCTCTTAAAATTAAACACCTGGGAATGCCTGTTCCACTTTTCTGGGTGCTTTGCAATAGTTTTTGTGAATTAGGCAATTTCTTTTTGAAATGCTGAGGGACACCATAAATAAATCATAGCCTCACAAGTATCTTTTGTTGTGATTCCTTGTATCTAACAGGATACCATCCCCTTTGAAGGAGTTTGTTTCCTCTTGTCTTTGCCTCTGGTCGTGGGAACGATGAGAATAATTATGCTGTCTACCCCTGTGATATTTGCTCTTATCTGTCTCCCTGGTAGGATGCCATATTTCCTCTTTCAAAGCAGCTTCCATCCCTTCTGTCCACTGACTCTGAGCTTTAGGGGAAGGGAAATGTACAGCATGAAACTGAAAGCGAGAATTTATTCATGAAGGCACAGAAGGGAAATTAGCATGGTGAGTTGAAAAAAAATCAACCCTGAAAAAGAAAGCTCCCGTAGATCAAGTACCTGTCATACACTAATACTGGTTATATGGCTGTTGTCGATTGTGTCCTCCTGTGCTCTGATAGCCACAACAGGTTCCTGTATTCCAGACAGTAACTCTTGGGGATTTTATATGTCCCAGCAAGACCTTGAGAAATAGGGACATATGAGAAAGATAATCATGGGAAGAAAAACTCCAGACTGTAGGAAGAGCAAGCATATTTAGAGGAAAAAGAAACACAAAGAAAGAAAGAAATTATGATTTACATTTAAGAGATTAACTGTTAGCAATGAAGTACTCTTTAGAAGACAAATGATAAAAGCTCATGAAAGTTGAAAAGATTAGTACAAAAAGATTGATATGAGGAAATTGATAACCCATACCCGAAATTCACCAGGAAAGGGACATTGAAGAATAACAGTAAATATAACTAGTAAAACCATTTATATAAATTGTAATTCTTTGATAATTCTTTAGCTGTAAAATATTCTTTTAATCTTAACTGATAGTCATGTTAACCATCAGGTTTGTGGGTAGTTAAAACTGGTTCATTTTGAATATAGGAGTAGGGATTTTTTTTTTGTGTGTGTTTATCTCTTGTCATTTTGCAGTTTACTCAGGGGTAGCTCTAACTGCCATGTCTTTCTGACTTCACTGCTTAATGTGGGGCCTTGGTTGTACCATTACTGAGAAGCTGTCCAGTGACCTTGAATAAACTTCACGACAGCAGCAGACATCTGGTTATTGGAATACTTTCTGTCTTCATAGACAACAAAGTAAGTTATTTAGTAAATATGAGAGAGAATTATAACCAGATTAGTCAAAGATTGTTAATGAGCTTTGACTACAGTATATCTTTTAATTGATGTTTATAAATAGCCTTGCTCCCTGCGGTTTTGTAATATAACATTTACCAAACTTCTTTTTTGATGGAATTTACATATGGCACATCAGGATGATTAAAAGCCAGCAGTCTTTTCTCAGCATGGCAAAAACTAGGATTTGATTTATCTTCACGCCTCACCGACCACTTGCTGTGAGGGAAGTTTTGAAATTTTAATATTATCGTTTCTCACAAGGAATTTGCTATGTAAAGTATTATATAAATAATGTTTACATTTCTGTGTATTGTTTCTGGTATGTTTATTTAATACAATATTTGTGTGATAAGTCCAAATTTATGATGAAGTCTCTGAATCAGTATTAATTTCTCAAAAGGTACTATGTGCTTTAAATTAAACAGAGTGGTATCATTTTAGCAGAGTGGCATGCTGAAATCACTAGGGTGTATGTGTGCATGTGTGTGTGTGCGAACAGCACCTGTGTGTAACTATCTGAGTGTAAGCATCAGTGTATAATTACCTGTGAAATGTAGGACTTCTGAATGAGTTAGAGTCTTGTAGGAGAGCCTGGATTAGGTATCACCTACTTGTGTTGGCCTGTGTGAGGGTCTATGTGTTCACATTACAAGACAATTTTTCTTCACAAGTAAGATCACATTCTGTTGACATTCACATTTTACTATATCAGGATTATAAGGAATTTAAATAGAATAAATTTAGGTAAAATGGACTACAAAATAGTTTTAATAATTATCTTTCTAATTCAATGTAAAGTATTACTACTTAACATGAAGGATCTAATTATTACTGAAAAGTTCAGTTTATGTTCTAAACCTGAGGAAACATGTGTGTTAATGGAATTGACTAGTAATACAGTGATTTTAGCCTACTAGTAATGGTATCAAAGTATATAAATTTATACATTGGTAGTTTTATTGAAGTTATATTAGTAATGAAATCTGGATATTTAATATTATTTTATTATTGATACTTAAGTATTTTCTCATATGTTATGCTGATATCAGGTACTTAGCATTAAGAGGAAATGTAAGAAGTGACTCCTCTAAAAGTCATGAGGCAAAAAAACTAAATGAATAAAAATAAAAGTCATGAGGCACAGTTCTAGTGAGAACTCGGGACACTTTGAGACTTTTCTAATGAAACAATGACCTGTTTTATTTATAGTGAATACATGATTTTCATGACCCATGTTCTGCTTTAATCCTATAACTTGATGAAAACTACAAAATGACAGCCTTGTTAGAGCCATAGTACAGGTTGAGACGCTCAGGTTCCTGTGCAGGGCACCTTGTGCTGAGTGACAGCTTTAGTCCTACCCTTTCTGTTTGACCGACCTGTTTCCCACACTGAATGAGAAAAAGCCTTCTTTGTTCATGTTTGTTTTATCTAGAGATGCAGGTAAATATTAAGATGAATAGCATAGTTAGAGGTCAGGGTCGGATACAGACAGTGGATTATAGGAATGTTTTATCAAGAATGCTGTGGCCAGTACAATTGTTGATGTAGTGTCCAATCTGGTCATAATAAGGCTGCGGTGTGGAAATGACTCCATGTTCACTGATCCTGTGGTAGATTTCAGACCATTGGATGTTCTCAGGCTTCTGTCATTTGAGTCTGATGTGGGAAGCGAGGGAGGTGATGGCTGGGATGCAGGAACAAGTGCTTAATCAGCTACACTGACCTTTAAGGACTGTTATGTTGTGAGTTGAATACATTATATTGTAGAACTATATATAACATGGTGCAGAAGAGATATTAGCATTTGAAATATAAGCTTTTTAAGACTGGAAGTATTTGTGAAGTGGAAAACCTTCCTAATACAACAGTAAATTTTGAGGTCCTTTGCCTACTTCAGAGAATTCTCCCTTACAGAAGGTTCTGAATCAAAAAGTCCCTTGAGGGGTTCTTAAACGCAACTTCCTTGATGTAGCTGACATTTAAGGAGTTGCATGCATAACTACAACAATAGAAGTCAAAATTATTAGACTTGCATTGTTAATATTTTAAATTTATGTTTCTGTTTTACTTTAAGTGTGTGTGCATGCGTGCATGTGTGTATGTATGTTTGTGTGTGCATGTCAACATGCCTGTGATACAGAGTTCATGTGGTAACAAGAAGACAATTTGCAGTGTGTTTATGTGTGTGTGTGTGTGTGTGTGCATGGGTGTGTGGTGTATGCATGTCAGAATACCTGTGTTACAGTGTAATGTGGTTATAAGAAGACAACTTGCAGGAGTCAGTCCTCTCTGGCCATCATGTGAGTTTCAGAAATCAAAATCAGGTCACCAAGCTTGGCAACAAGTATCTTTTTCTATGTGTATATTTGCTGTGTCAGGGTGATATACTCTAACACACCAGCTTAATAAAATAGCAAGATAAATATATAATCAAAAATTTCTAACAATTTTCAATTATTTTTGTTCAAATATAAAAGTATTTGTTGATTAACTTAAATGTATACATATAGTGTACTATTATACAGAAAAAATATGATATATTTGTATAAATACAAAAAACATGCACATATACCTTAATACACAAACATTTATACAGACTATATAGTTCTAAGAATGAAAGACGATGAAATATTGTGACTTTTTATTCATTAGTTTCCCATGTAACCAGAGTACCTAGCCTCTGATGAATACATAGATGTTTCAGGTCGAGCCTAAGCATATGTATTCCATATTCTTGTTTATATATGGAATTTAGAGTTTATATATGAAGTTTAGAGGGGAAAACTAAGTAGACTATATGTTATATCATAAACAGGCAGAGTATTGCGTGATGGTAGGTGCCAAGCTCTAAAGTTATATAAGTCAACATAAGTCAAAGGATTGTTAATGAAACCCAATTAACATTTAGAGAATGTTTTGTGATGAGAGTTTGTTGGATTTGCTGTTTTCTTTGATCAGTGCATTTATTTTCTCTATGGTATCTTCAGAATCTGAGACTCTTTCTTCTATCTCTTGTATTCGGTTGGTTATGCTTGTTTCTGTAGTCTCTATACGTTTACTTAGATTTTCCATGTCTAGCCGGCCCTCCGTTTGTGTTTTCTTCCTTCCCTCCATTTCGGTTTTCAAGTCTTGAATTGTTTCCATTATCTGCTTGATTGTTTTTCCTTGGTTTCCTAGGGTATCATTCACTGATTTACTCAATTCTTCAAACTTTCTGTTATACTTCTCATCCATTTCTATAAGGGCGTTCTTTACATGCTGTTTAAGTGTAGTAAGTAGGGTCGGCTGGGCTGCGTCCCCAGCACCCGGCTGCCCACATGGCTAGCTTTGTACCCGAAATAATTACACAGAAACTGTATTCATTTAAACACTGCCTGGCCCGTTATCTGTAGCCTCTTATTGGCTAGCTCTTACATATCGATCTAACCCATTTCTAGTATCCCTGTAACACCATGAGGTGCGCTTACCAGGGAGGATCTTAACCTGCGTCTGGCTGGAATGGGAGCATCATGGCTACTCTCTGACTCAGCTTCTTTCTCCCCCAATCCTGTTCTGTTTACTCCACCCACCTAAGGGTTGGCCTATCAAATGGGCCTAGGCAGTTTCTTTATTACTTAACCAATGAAAGCAACAGATAAGATACAAGACCCACCTCCATCATTTCCCCTTTTTCTGTTTAAACAAAAAAGAAAGGCTTTAACTTTAACAGTAAAATTACATATAACAAAACAGTTATCAAGTAAGAATTACAGTTACAATATTTATATCTATTTTATCTCTTATCATAACTAAGGAAAACTATAACTATTTATTCTTCAACTCCATCAAAGACTCCAGAAGGATATAATAATACCTAAGTAAACAGGAAGTCCAAAACTCTAGAAATGACAGAGACATCTCGCTGCCTGGACAGTCACCCAAAGTTCTTTTGTACCATTGGGGCATCCATCTTCGGCCTACAGGCCCACGGTATCCAGAGACATTTCCATGAAGCAGGAAATTTTAAAGGCAGTTCAGTCATTGTCTGCTGTGTCCTGCAGAATGTCTTGCAGACTCTTTCATGAGTCAGGAACCCCGAAAGATCATCTCACCTTTAGGCAAGTTCAGTAGTCCTCTCTCTGCGGGTTCTCTGTGTCCAGTTTATGCAATAGTCCAAGCAAGAGCAGTTTCTTGCCCAAACGGCTATCAAACTCCATAAGGATCCTCTTCGATGCCCATCTTTCTCTCGAAGTAGATTGGTGCTGCCAGGAGCAGACGTGTCTCATTGTCATGAAAAGCCCTAAGTTATTAAAACATTTAAATGCCATATTCTGCAGTCTTTGAAAGATATGAAGAATGCCTATCTAATTAAAATATATCTCTATATATCTAGAAAATCTAAGTAACATGACTACAAGCTTTACCATCATCGATGATTATCCATTAGCAACCTATATTTCCTATTATACATTACATTTTAAATGAACTACACAATCACAATACCTTAGTCAAGAACAGAAATACATATACATATAACAAAATTGACCTTAAAATCCATACCAATGCAAATTATTCATATCTATATCATATCCCCCTTTAAATGTAAAAGCATATTTATAAACAATATTTGGGAACATGGGCGCAGTTTTTTCTGTCCAAACTGCTTCCTGCTGAATGGGGGCGCTGTTAATCATATCTTTCATGGGGTAACCTGTGTGCCAGGTTCATCTCAGTTGGCAGTTGAGTGAAGTAAATTTTTTGAAGATGTTCACAGCAACCTTTCAGGAGGGCGAGGTCTATCATACCAAATCGGAATAGAATCAATCCACAGCGTCTGGTCCTCTGTGAAAACAAAAGAAGACCCTCTCCAAAGCATCATATCCTTAGACCCAAATTTTGAAATCGTAATACCCTTATATCCATTCTGGTTTAGCTTGGCAGCCCATGTAATGAAATGTCTCTCTGTACTTAGCTCCTTCACAGTCAAAAATTTTAAAGAAAACACAATAATACAAAGAATCCAGACTCTCTGTGAATTTTCCATTTTTATGTGGCTTATTTTTCTTTATTTCTTTTAATTTATAACTATCTGTATTCTGTCTCTTTAAAGACTTTACCCTTTTTTTAAACCATTAACTTTATTCTCTATATTCTTTTTCTTTTCTCTCTCAAGCCTACGTACATTCATCCAACAGTGTGGTCTTTTATGCCTGAATCTGTTTTATTGTGAATCTGTAACATTTTTTTTACTATCCAGGAGCATTTCTTAAAATGTTAAGCATTTCTTAAAAACTTAAGTTGCACCATGTACAAGTAATACGGTACTGCCTGTGTCCTGCCCAGTCTAAACCTTAACTGCGCTGTTATCACAGTAATTACGGTAGTTCCTGCCTGAGGTCAGCACAGTTTAGCATGGAGCAGCCGCTCCTGCCTCAGAGCCTTTTGGTGCCCCTGAGCTGAGCACAGTTCCAGGCACACAGCAAGTCCACATTGGCGCCAAGCAAGCCTTAGAGCTTTATTTCAAATGCTCTATTTAAAAGCTCTGTCTCCCGCCGGAGCCAGACAGAGATCGCAATGGCGGCACAGCCCAGAAAGCCGGCATTTTAAAACAGCCAGTTTTTTCCTGTTGCCGAGTTAGGACAATTTCTTTGCGGCAAGCAACCCAGAAACAGCAAAAAGCTGTCTTAAATTCTCTCTTTATCCTTTTTAAGCCCTCTCGGGTTTTATGTGGAGTTCATTAGCACGTTGGGTGCCACTCTGTAGCAGTCTGGGGCGGCTGGGCTGCGTCCCCAGCACCCGGCCACCCACATGGCTAGCTTTGTACCCGAAATAATTACACAGAAACTGTATTCATTTAAACACTGCCTGGCCTGTTATCTGTAGCCTCTTATTGGCTAGCTCTTACATATCGATCTAACCCATTTCTAGTATCCCTGTAACACCATGAGGTGCGCTTACCAGGGAGGATCTTAACCTGCGTCTGGCTGGAATGGGAGCATCATGGCTACTCTCTGACTCAGCTTCTTTCTCCCCCAATCCTGTTCTGTTTACTCCACCCACCTAAGGGTTGGCCTATCAAATGGGCCTAGGCAGTTTCTTTATTACTTAACCAATGAAAGCAACAGATAAGATACAAGACCCACCTCCATCATTTAAGGGCCTCTATCACTTTCATAAAGTCAATTTTTTCTACTTCTTCTTGATTAAGGTGTTCATGTCCACATGTTGTGAGGTCGGTGGGTTCTGGTGGTTTCATGTTGTTTTTCAGATTGTTGGGTGAATTCTTGCATTGACGCCTGCCCATCTCTTCCTCCGAATGCTCCCCTATGGGTCTTCTTTTACAGGATCAGGTCTCTTTGCCCACTGATGTACCTTCCCAGTGATGTCACTCCCCAGTGATGGCTCTCCTGGTGCCTAGATCAGATCTCTGTGCTGCTTGGGTAGCTTGTAAATAAAGGGCCTACCTTGCTTGCTGCAGGCAGGCTATTGAGACAAAGGAACTACCGCCCTCCAGGTTGCCCTCCCGATTCGGATTCGGTCCCAGGCTTGAACAGGCTGAGCTAGGAGATGTTATGTGACCAAAGAGGGGAGGGAGGCCGACTGGGGGGGAGGGTTCTGGATGCAAGCTGAGTGGGATAGGAAGAGAGAGGAGGTATTGGGCAGTATAGCCCCTGCAGGAAGACCAGGAAGTATAGGAGGGATGAGGAACGTCTGTGTTCCATGTCCCTGGCTGCTGCCGCGGGTCAGAAACCCACTCACCCCAAAGATGGCTCTCCTGGTGACCAGATAGGATCTCCGTGCTGCTTGGGTAGCTGGTACACAAAGGGCCTGCCTTGCTTGCTGCAGGCAGGCTATTGAGACAAAGGAACTACCACCCTCCTGGTTGCCCTCCCGATTCGGATGATATGTGGTAATATATTAAAGGTATATATAAATTGTTATTTCCAAGGTTGGAAGGTGACAAAAAAGGCCTAAGTATTCCTTATTATTTTATTTATTTGAAGTAACTAGAAATAAAAACAGAAAATATAACACTTAAAATGTGTATTTTTAATAATACACAATAATCTTTTAAAATGCCAACCTCTCTGAAGGTTCCATTAGTGTGGTGTGACCCTCACTTAGTTGCCTTAACTGAGACACAATCTAACATTTCCTGGAGTGGTTGATTGCTGTCTACCTACCCTGATTTGATTGCATGAGAGCAGCTCATAAATTTTGCTGCTTTAAAAGAAACTGGGACATCCCTGTGGCATGTTCCAGGTTGGAGAACTGTCTGTCACCTACTGAGCTACAGGAAGTTAACCTCCTACATTGGAGCCCAGGAAAGACAAGAATCTCTGGACCCCTGAATGCATCATATGGGGACAAAACATCTTTTCCTGAAAGAATCATCAGTTCTTTCATCAAGAACCTGTACCATATCCCAGATAAATGTTCAATTTAACAGTAATGACATATTTTGCTTTTAATTGCTATTTATTTATTTTTAAATAAATATATAGTAATTTTAAAAATAGTAAAGATAAACATTTAAGGAACACCTGAAACTATACTACTTTTCTGGCCATTATTTTGGACAAGCAAACAATAGGACCTCTATTTTATCCAATTTAAACCCATAATCTTAGACTGAAAGCTAATTTTCATTCAGCTCCCAATTTAAGGAGAACTCAAACTTCCTAAGAGAAGTATTTGTTTCCTTTAAATGAAAAACGAATTATACTATAGATTTTCCTAACATGATTAAGTGAACCACCTACCTGCAGCAAAGGCTCTTACGGATGTACTAAATGGTACTGCTACTCTGCCTTTATGGTCAAGTTCCAAAGGTATAGATTTTCCCGTACCTAAGCAGGTGATCTGATAATGATGGTCTTCAAAATTCTAGCGTCCTGCTGAGAAAAGCTTGGGTAAACCCATTGTTTTTCAATCTTTTCAATTCTTTCATTCTTTTAAGGCAATTAATCACCTGCAGAGTTATTGAGGTTTGGCCACAACATTTACATTTTGAGTAGCTTCATTGATTTTATTTAAATAGAATTTCAAATAAACAATTAAAACATTTAGTCATGATACCTCATTTTACTTCCCCTAATGAAAGATAGGTGTAGTAGAGAATGATTCAGCAGTTAACATCATTTGCTGTAATGGATTCGGGGTCTAACAACCATTTGGGGTAAAACACAACTACCTCTATTTCCAGTTCCAAGGTATCTGGTGTCTACTTCTGGCAATCTTGGATCCTCACACACTAGTGCACAAATACACACACACACACACATACTTAAGATTAAAGGTTTAAATAAAAATAATACATGGAGAGTTATTTTCCCCTACTTCCACTCTTAGTCTTTCATTTCTTAATGCACAGTGGTAACCAGATAAGGTGTAGCATGATTGGTACAAATTCAGGGTCAGGAATTGGGGTTCAACTGCAGATCTGAAAAGCTAAACAGCCAGCCACTGACTCTTATCTCGACCTCAGTCTGAAAATGATGATCTGGTGTCCAGAATCTCAGAATGAGACTGTGTATTCCGAGCTGTTTCCTCCCATTTCATAATTCTCTCTAGGGCTGGGATTAAAGGCATGCACTGCTCAGTTTCTATGGCAACTAGTGTGTCTACCCGAAATAATTGTTTAAAATTAAGCTCTCTCAGGTTTTACATGGATCCAGTTTAGCACGTTGGGAACCACTCTGTAGTGAGGTACTGCGGGCTATGGTCCTGCCATCCCAGTTCCTGGCCGCCAGCTAGCTTATGCCCCGAAATAATTACACGGAAACTGTATTCTTTTAAACACTGCTTAGCCCATTAGTTTTAACCTCTTATTGGATAGCTGTTACATATTGATCTAACCCATTTCTAATATTCTGTGTAGCCCACGAGCTGGTTTACCAGGAAAGATCTTAACCTGCATCTGTCTGGAGTGGGAGAATCATGGAGACTGCCTGACTCAGCTTCTTTCTCCCAGCATTCTGTTCAGTCTTCTCCGTCTACCTAATGTTCTGTCCTATCAAAGGGCCAAGGCAGTCTCTTTATTTAACCAATTAAATTAACACAAAACAGAAGACTCTCCCCCATCATTATTAAAGGTGTATGTTACCATAACTTGGTCTGTAAGGCTGACTGGTGGAACTGTTTTACTCTCAGATCTTCAAGAATTCTTTATTAAAATACAATTGAAATGCCACTACACTAAGGACACTTTTAAATTAAATGATATTCATGAGCAGGAACTTAAAGATGATTATACATGAAGATGACCATAACTGAATACTATAGGTACCAAAAGGATAGAAAATTGCACATAATACTTTAAGCTCCAGAGATATCAGAATACTAGAATGATACCTGTCTGAGTGACATTATCTATGCATAATGACTGTTCTCTCTAAGTGTGAGTCACATATCCATGTAGAGTGAAAAGAACAAGTCAAATGAAGCCAACAAAGGTTTCAGGATTTTTAAATAGAAAAATATCTCAAGACCAGTCAAAACATTTCCTATTTAGCAGAATAAATCTGTTGATGAGCATCTCTTGCACATTTAAAAAATAATTGACATTGTTTATATATAGTGTTTATTCATTATATTTTGTAAACTTTTGATGATTGAAATGTAAAATATAAAATTAATGTTCTTTTCATTTTTAAATTTAGAAGTAGACAGTCCAACGATTGTGAAACATACATTGTGTTGGATATATATTATTTGGATGCACATATGTGGATCAGAATTACTCAGCTCCTTGGAACTATGTTTTGCCATATCAGGGCAGGACTCTATTTGAAAAATTCCCCTTCTTCAAGCTGGTGATGGCAGATCTGTAATGCAATATCTGACAAATGGATAGTTCTTTGCAAATATTTGTATAGTGCTGAGCACTTAGAAATTTTGGCATGGTCATGTCATAAAATTCAAGCTGCAACTTAAAATTGTTTGAATTATACAGTGCAATGGATAGCAGCAATTAACGGAGAAAATATGAAGTGAATTATCCAAATAATCAAATCAGAAGCTAAGCTGTAATTACATAGTGGAAATCCTCTTGCAACATTTAATAATTCAGCAAGCCTTCCTTTATTTTTATCATCAAAAGCACTCTGCCATTATGGAAAGAATGCTGATTCAGGAATGGCGGGCTCTTCTGTCCCTTCGGAGCTAACCCACTCTGTGTCAGACTTTAATATAAGTGTTTTTTACTTTGAAGTATGAAGGAAATTGGTGTGTTTGTTTCTTGCCTGCTCACAATAATCCTAGGAGTGTTTAGAACAGTGGTTGTAGCTTCCGGGACAAGGAGAGTCATTTTTCTGAAAAAGTCTTCCCTCTGGTAGTATGACCATACTGCAGTGGAAATCCACACATCCCTGGACATATACGGGCAACATGAAGCTGACGTGAAGTTTGAAAAAGTAAAAGAGAACACTACGTTGTATAGGAGGAAAAGGGATGCAGAACTGGAAAAAGTTGAGTCGGGGCAGGGGGCAGGGTGCAGTTTGTGAATATTACTGAATGCCCTGTGTGAAATTCTCAGACAGCTAATGCAAATCGAATAGGATAAATTACTAAAAAAGAATCAAGGAAAGTTCAATGACACTTTAACCATTGTCTTGTGAAATGTATGTAAGTAATTATTGATACTCAATAAGATTCGGAAAGGTCATTTTGATTCATTTTAAAATCCCCAGCAAAATTATTAAGGTGGAGATGATGTTGCCTCCATTCATTGTGCTGGTTCTTAAAGAATATTAACACTGGGATGCCTTGATCAGCTTTGATGCAGTGGGGAGTGGCTTAGTTCTTTCTCAGCTCAGTATGCCAAACTTGTTGACTCCCCAAGGGAGACCTTACAACCTTTGAGGAGTGGTGGTATGAGGTGGAGGTGAGGGGTATATGAGAACGGGAGGGAGGGAGGATGTAAAATGAAAAAAGAATACATATTAACCAAAGCAAATAGCAACAGATACCCAACACCTTTCAGTAGGAAAAATTGGGAAGACTGAATCTTAGGTCAATGTTCATCACATAAGGTGGAAATTAAAATGGTACTTGTCTGCTCTTTCTGAACCAGATGTGTGTTGTCATACCTGAGTTGGAGACTAGCCACTAATGCTTACTATGCTAGATGGAAATGTCTACCTTACTATTATAAATTTAGCTTCTCTACCCAAGAAAATGGATAGAGCTTTCCAGAATAAATAAAAAAATATGCTCTTCTTAGTGTACTTAACACCGAGCTTGCCAGGCACAGCAAATATTAGAATTCATTATTATTTTGATGAATGTGTTGCTTATGAGGCTGAAATATGCTAAGAGATAAGGGGTACATGACGTGGATAAATTAATCCAAATGTGCTCTCTGCATATCCTCTAAGTGATTGCTTAGCTGAGGAGACTAAATCCCAGGAGTTTCTGGTGGTTTTATTTGTTTGTTTCCCACAGGGAATTGGCATAATTCCATTTGTTTGCCTTTTGTGCTTTTACAAATATTCAAGAGTAAACTCTTAGAGTCTGGTAGGTGTGTGCTTGCTCAAGCTCTATGCATTCTTTTTAAGTGAGACCAAACAGCTTATCTTTGTTTCACAGGATAGCACACAGTACAGAGAGTGCAGACTAGTACAGAGAAATCCTCCAGTGCTGCTTGGGAAGATTAAGACACTGTTGAAAAATGAACCCTTTGTCTAACCACAAACCAGAGTGAACACAGTGCTCAAAAATCCCCTCCTTGCTGTCTCTGCTATCGCTCTGTGGCCTGCCCAAAGGGCACCGCCACTCACTTACCATCAAATGCTGTTCTGGTCTCGTCTCTAAAGCAGCACTGCAGCGTGACTGATAATGCTCTACTACTGAGCAGGAAGGGGGCCAGTCCTACTGCAATGATATGCCTGTCTTGTGGGAAAACCCAACCAGGACAATCCTCCAAATATTTACCTATAGCCAATAGGATGTAAAAGATGGAGGTTCATTTCAATTACATTTTGTTGGATTTTATTTTATTTTTATGATTTTAAAATGTCCATAATGGACAATTTTAGGATTTAAAAGATGACATTTTAAAATAGGGTGATATTAACCCTTGTTTTATTGGTACACTGTAGGCAATGCTTTGTGTGAGCAGGCAGACCTCAGACCTCTGTGTCACGGTTAAAATCAACAAGTTCCACCTTGTAAAATCACAAGATTTAGATTTCAACTTGCTGACATCTTGCTTAGAAGGCCCTTTTACTCTTCACAGTTATCCTGAAGGGCTGCAGATTCCATCAGCTTTCATTGGGTTTGAGCAATTTCATGTTATGACCTCAGAGATAAGATGCCATTGTCTATGATGCTTAGTTAAGAGGAAACTTGTAGCCTGTGGCTCTGCCTAAGGATAAGCGTGAGTCACCCTGGCCAACATGAAGGGGGAATTTGCAGCAGTGAGAGTTTGACAGTCTAATTCATTATTTAGAGGTTTTGAGGGGAAAAGGAAGTGGAGTCCCAGAGTTCCCATTTGTAATACATTTAACAATCGGAATAATAAGAAAAAAGCAGACAGTGACTGTTCTGGATGTCTGGAAATATGCAGGATGTAATTTGGGGGCCCACGTTAGAAATAACCTAGGATCTTACAGACAATTTCAAGGCTGAAGGTTACAGGAAGACATATTTTTGTGGAACTGCCGTCCTATGTTTTGCTCCTTTGTCTTTATTTTTCTATCTTGAAATGTCGATGGGACTTTGCTTCCTTGGTTCCTAAATTGCCTTCATGTATTAGAAGTCTTTGGCTGAGCATATAATTAAGAGAGTCCAAATGTGAGCACCGAGGAGAAAGGTGTCTAATAAAGTAAGTGGCAAATGTAAATTTATTAAAAGTAGGTCACGTCATACATTATAATAACCTTCCCTAGCCTATCTCTCAGTGTGGAGATAAAAGTAATGAAAGCATTCTGCACACTTAGGTCTGAGAAAGGAATTCCTTGCAGTTCTACATAACAGATGCCTATAAATTAATTGGATAAAATACCTGGGAAATAAAAAGCTGGTCATGTAAATCGAGTAACCATAATCAATAAGTATGCAACCTCTAAGTGGAAGCGCCTCAGGGGTCAGTACTTGCAAGTGTAAAATATTTTGTTAATGACATGCCCACATATGGGTAATGCATTTTATGATAGCAGAATAAACCTTCAGAGGGAGAGGCACAAAAAATGCAGAGTTAACAGTAGTGTAATGAAAGTGATGATAGATACCAACTAATATCATATTATAGAAAGACAGAAGACAATGCAATCATAAAAGCCAGTCTTACTAACATAGAAATGAATTCATAGCGCACATACGTGTTGCATTTATGTTTTTTATGTTTGTCTATTTAAAAGCAATTACATGCAAACAGGTAAAAGAACAATAGGCATATGCATATAGTTGCCTACCAGTACTTTGCAGTATAATTTGCCATAAATAAGCAGGATGCACATTAACAAATCAGAAACAGCATCTCAAATAGCTAGATACTTGGTGAGAGAGAAAGCACAATAGCTAATATCATTTCTATTTTTATACTCTGTGGTTATTGAAGAACCTTGAAGGTCTTTTATTGAACAATAAGAGATCAAAAGGAATAGTCAACAATATCAAAGACATGCATAATGCTAAGTATTGTGTTAAAAAATGATACATTAGCTCATTTCATAGCACATATGAATAAGTTTGTTAAATAAGGAAAAATTAAATCATAGCTGTTTAATGATATAGTAAGATGTAGTGAGTAAATATCCGAAATAGAAGTGTATGAAGAATCTCTATTATTTGCAATCCATGATAATCCAAAGATTTTTGGAAAATGCTAGCAGAGAAGCAAGAGCAGCTTGAGGTAAAATATGTATCACTCCCCAACTCAGACATGCTGCCTAGGAATTTGAGTGTGGGGTCTCACATTCCATTCCTAAAGTTGCTACGTGTGATGAGGATATGGTATCAAGTCTGGGAATCACTATTGTAGACAAGTGATAAATTGGGGGCTGCAAAGTAAAGGCTATTTTATTTACCTAAGGTTGTATACAGGATTTACAAGTAACTAACCGGGTTAACGATTTTATAGACTTCATTCCACACTGAGACATTGACTTTATTATCAACAAAAGAAAAAGACTTTTGACTTGACCTAAATTATTTCATTTCTTCATATCCCTCATTTTCTCTCGGGATCCACCATGGAGTTAAACTCCTCCATGAATTGTATATTCCAACCATAAACTGTCAAAACTCTTCTGTCCATACAGTACTCTGTGGATTTTGTATCCAACTTTCCAAGGTTCAAATTAGACATTCTCTACTAAACCTCCACTCAACCTGAACATATGAAGTTAATAACCATTTCTTTAAAAGCCCTAAAGCTTGAAGGATTTTTAATTTGAAGACTGCTTTCTGGTTTTACTTGTATAATTGATGAAATTAAAATCTCCATTCCTGATGAATTGTATGTTCCATTTCAGGAGACTATCGTGTCCTATGATCACATGGTAGTTTGATAAATAAATGAATATATGTATCTATTATCCATTTCATTTCTTCATAATTGTTATTCTTTATAATTCTAACTATATCCATATATTCATGTACTAATTGAAAAATTTATTATCTACAATGTGGGTCCAAAATTTTAAAAAATATTATTCACAGTGCTATCCTTGTTTCCTAGCATCAATACCAATACAGTGCAACACTTTTGCAATGCCTTATTGAAGTTCTAATGTAAATGATCATTCAAAATCATTATTTAAAGGGCTAGGGAAATGACATAATGTGTAAGAGCACTAGCTTTGTAAACTTCGTGAGGTGAGTTAGAATACTCAGCATCCACATCAAATTCCTGCAGGTGTTTAATACCCTAGCATTGAAGGACAAAGTTGGGCTGACCCCAGGAGGCTGCTTGTTAACCAGCATAGCCTTAATAGTAAGTTTCCCACTCAGTACTAGACCCTGTCTATAGGCCTCCACCAAACACCACACACACACACACACATACACACACACAAAAACACACAGTTTCTTCTACCTCGCATACCATTTCAAAAATGTCTGGAACTCTAGGTAAAATATTTATTCTACCCTATTCTGAATTATATTTAACTTATTTTTTTTCAATTGATAAAAACGGTAAGTTAACACAATAAAATGATTTCTAGTTAACACATACTTTTTAAGAAACGCATTAAAAGTTTCACAACTGTCGTCTCCACAAATTCTGCTAGAGAAACAATGCAGTCATTGTTTATATCACACCACAGTTTCATTTTTCTCACTTTTACGCAATAGTGAATATGGGTGTAATTGGTGAATGTCACTCTGTGCTACTGCAACTTTAGAAAATCAAGGGCTTGAAAACAACTGTTATGAACGTTTTGCTTGAGGTTGACAGAACTGAACCTACATTGTCTCATTAAAGTTCAAACAAAAGCAAAAGCAAAGACAAGACATATAGATTACATTTGACCACACTTTAAATGTTAGCAGAGAAAAATGTACTGTGCTAAATTGTTGAAATAACCAGACAAGCTAAGGATGAAACAATTATATTTTATTTATTATAACAGGAAAAAGCTCACAAAACAGGAAAGGAGAAATCCAAGCACAGCAATATAGCACAGGAAATGTGTAGAGAGCGTGCACACAGAGGTGCACACATTTGACCCTGGGTCCCAACAAAGCCAGGGCTTAATTAAGACCCACCTTTTAAAGATGATTGGCTAACAAGTTTCCCTATCATCTCCCCCTTTTGTCTAAACTAGAGCAATCCAAACCCAATACAAAACTATAAACAATAGGAACTGATATAAAGTATAATATTACAAACATCATAAGCAATATTAAGCAGGGAACACATGACAAATGTTTTAATAACCATTCTATTTCAAGGAGTCTAAATCATGCATTGGAAGTAAGCTTAGCAAAATCATAAGAAAAAGAAAACTACGGCAATGTCTAACTTCTACAACATTTACCTCTCCAGAAACAGCCTTCAAGTTTTTGGTGAAAACAAAAATAAACAAACAAAGAAAATAATTTTCTTTTACCTACCACTGAGTGTTAGCAGCTGTTAGGAATTCCATTCAAGGACTCAGCACTAAGTATTTCAATAAACACGTTTAGGTAGATCTGTGTGCTTATCATTAGGTAATACCAAAGTATTATTTTAACTTCCATTTTGTACCTCTAGGCACAGCTACTGATAGGAATAAAAAACACTCATGGTGATGTTTAAGCAAAGAAGTTTCTGAGTAAAAAAAAAAAAAGCCCTGGTGTATCATAGTGCAGCATCTGATATGGTAGATATATAGTATATTGGCTCACTGACTACTTTTATGATCATATCTGTGACCCAGTATGCCATTTGACACATCTTAGTAGTACTTAACATCTGAGAAAATCAAAGATACGAAAAATGAATGAAAGAAGCTTAACACAGTTTGGAAGTGCTTTATTTATATTTTAATAAATTAGCATTACATATGGAAGTATAGGATGAGAACTGTCATATTTTCGCTAAAATATGCATGCAATAAAAGGGCGAATGAGGACTTTTATATCTAGTCGGTTTTAATATATAGAAACTTTTATTCTTGTTCTGTCTTCCAAAATATCATCTCTGGTTCTGTTATTCATCTTGGAATCTGGAGCTCTGTTTTCAAGTTCTAAGTGTGCAACTGTTTTCTCTGTTTTTACACATACATTAAAATTTAGAGTTATGGAAATTCAAGACAGTGTAACAATTATTTATAAAGGAATTATAGGTGCATTATGCTAACTAAGTATGTGTCAGCTGTCTTATATAACTGTCAGTGTACTTGACACTTTCCAACAATTTAAAAAGCCATATATATTTCGATCACACTCCTGCATCTTAGAATTTGCAAATAAAGTAAGAATTTTCTATAAGATACGAGATACTTTTGATTGTGAGTTGAATTAGCTACCTTAGGATATGAACAAACAGAATTAGAAGCCAAGGAATATGAACCAAGGTATCAGTAGTTCTTGTCTTCCAGTGGTGTGAATCAACTGGCTTAACAAAAACATATAAGCCAAAGTAATAATGATGTGGATAAAAGCAAGAGAGAAATGAATTTACTTTGAAATATGGAATTGACTTGTACACTAATTTTGCCTCTGCCTTTTAAATTGTTCAATATATTTTCCAGGAAAAATACATTATATGAAGCATAAAATACTTTATAATTTCCCTTTAAATATGCCCTTGGGTTCTTATTGATTTGAGAGATCTTTCAAATCGTTTCTTAAAGTTACATTTTAGACAACTTAAAGCAATGAAATCAAAGTTTAATTTATTTGGCTGGAGAGAGGGTTCAGTGGTTAATGCACCTGCAGTATAAGCATAAAGAGCTGATTCAGGTCCTAGAAGTCATGCAAGACAGGGTATGGCGGCAAGCATCTTTATCCTGGTGCTCCCATGACCACTGATAACCTGAACGCTACCTATCCTGTCATTCACAACAGTGAGCAAGAAACAATGTGGAAGGGAGAAACTTAGACTCCAGGCTACTCTATGACTTCTGCATGCGTACATGTACCATCACTCTCAGAAGAACACATACATACACACACTGACATAAACACAGGCACACAACAATAGAATTGCAGCTCTTTTGTAAAAAAAATTAAACTGTATATATACTTCAGAGATGCTGCCTCAATAGTATACACACAAACACACTCACAAAATCACATAATTGCTTATAGACCATATTGTAATTTTCATTTCAGAAACTGGAAGAAAAATTTAAGTATATAGAGCCAATAGTCATAAGTGTATTATAAAATATAACCTAAATATGGTATCCTGTATGCATTTTAGATATAATCACATGTTATGATTTTATATTAAGTAATTTAATATAAGTAAGAAATATTATGTAAATTTTAAATATTCCTGGAATTTTTTAATTTACCTGAGAGCAGATTGCTGTCCAGATTGTCTTAATATAAATTAAAGGAGGTATAAAATATCAATAAATTATGAAATTATTTGTATCTTAGAGTGAGATCATTAAAAATTAGTTTTATAATCAAATGGAGCCAAAACTGATTTCCAAAGAGCATTGTATTTTTCATCAGCTTGCTAGATAGAGAACACATTTTGCTCTAGGTCAGAAAAGAAATGATTTATTACACCATCGTGGCCTTCTGAATAGCTTTATAGTCTCTCATTAAGTGCAACAGTACAGAGAGTCATTTACTGATCATTTTACAAAGACTACAACATCCTGTGACTGCTTAGGCAGCTGTATAGCGATTTACAAATCAAGACAGGCATCGGAATTACTGAACATAGAAACCAATTCACAGTGTCAATGCAAATAAATGTTTTAGATTTTTGACAATATATTTAGTCAAATAAAATAAGGTCCTTTATTCATGAACAAATTTGAAAGGTATTCAAGCAGGACTCCAAAACCATTTATTCAGAATTATTTGCCTTATTATCTTAATGCCATTTTCCTGTCACTTTGTAGTAACCTTGTGATGGCATAACAAAACAAGAAGAAAGTGACTAGCAAAGGGCTGGATGAGTAGTACAAATCAACAAATGTATTTCTTCTTCATTGGTGGCAAATGCCTTTAATGAGATTCTGAGTAGTATAATCTACAAAGTGAGTCCCTGTCTTTAAAAATACAAATGTCATAGTAGAAATTCATATTACAATCTGATGTTTCAGCCCATAAATATAAGACATATGTAAGCTAACATAATATATGGAAAGAATAAAATGCCTATTGTATAGAGATAGACAATTGACATATTTTGTATATTCAGGGTTTCATCCACAGATACAGCCAATAAGTATCCAAAATATTCCGGGGGAAAATGGTCTACACTAAACAAGTCCAGACTGTTTTTCTCTTCTTTATTCCTGAAGCTATTTGCATAAAATTTATGTAGTATTTAGTGTTATAAATTTTTGAGATGATTTAAGTATATGGGAGAATTTTCACATGGTTTATGTAACATTTTATATAAGTGGCTTAAACGTCACACATCCTGATATCCAGGTGTAGAGGGAAGCCTTAAATCCAAAATGTGCGAAGCCTGAAAGATGCTTCCAATTCATTCTGGCCTAAATGAAAGGTCTGGGAGATGCTGGTGAATATAGACAACAAAAACAGAGAGGAAAAGCCTGAGAAGAAAAGAGCAGCAACAGAATAAACCAACATTCATTGAAATATAGAAAAACTGAATAATTGTTTATCCTGTTAACTTTATTCTTTTAAATCTTTTTTTCTTGTTCAGAACAAAAATTGCTAATAAAAGCAAAGAAAATTAAATATTTAGTTTTATTAAACAAAATGTTTTGATTCCCAAGAGTAGGATAGATAATGAATTTTGAAATTCATTTTAAAGTGAAATAAGGAGGAAAACAGAAATTTCCATTATTTTCAAACTTGAGATCTCTATTGTGCAATAAGGAGGCTACACATTTCACGTGTAACATCACATGAAATAAAGCATTCTGCTGTAATATGGTTTGTTACATTTCTGATGAAGATATTGACACACAAAGTTTTTGATGTGGTTGTAAGATAAAAGTATATCACATTGTTTTTAAATGAAATCACTAATTGAATCCCACTCGGACACTTGCAGGCTTTTTGCTGCTGTGTTTCACTTTGTCTCATGTGACATGGCTCTGGTTAAGACCCTGCTTAAGGACATACTCCACAATTGTGATGGTGATAGAAGTAAAAGCTGTAATTCAATTTCAACTTCATGTTTAAGTCTATAGACATAAATCGACATTCATAAACACAGTGACTGTCTAGAGATAAAGCATCCAGACATCAGAGACAGGATGAGGTATCAATCTGCATGCACTCCTTTTTTTCCTTACTTACCTTGTATGTACAGAACACAAGCCATCTGATCTGTGTGTGTGTAGGGGTGGATATTTCTGAGGGTGTGTGAGTGGAAGGCAGAGCAAAGAAGCAAGCCATTATACTGTATTCTCTACATCACAACAAGTTATGCCTCTAAGTACTAAAGTGATTCACAGTTGCTAGATATGAATTATATTCATAAACATAAAAACATCTTAAGGAAGAAGAATGACTTTATAGGTTTACTATGTGCATTTTTTATCTTAAATGAATGATGGATCAAATTAATGATGTCTATCAAACATTGGCTAGGGTAAGTGCTTGGCGTTGAGAAAAACAGAAGAAAAAATAATAACTATATAAACTGTGTGATATAAAATGCAAGTTGAACTTCTTTCATGGTGATTTTCAAAATACTACCAGTGTTGTTGTTAATATAATGGTATCTAATTTTGTATCCATACACTATTTATAATGTACACAATGAGTTAATTGAGAATACTACAATATTGATTTCATAGGTTAAATCATGTCAGAGTTTCCTAAAGTAACGTTTTTAGAGTTATTTTCTATGCTAAAGTATGAATAGTTGTACATTATATTCTAGAAGCTACATGACAAAAATAACTGAGCTTTCATTACCCAGTTTTAGAATCTATTTCTACTCCAGTCTGGAGACGTGTTGACTGAAGAGTGATCCCAATATTTAGTATGTATGAGGTCCCATGCAGGGTACAGATGGCATCTTAACCCCATCCATATGTTTAAAACATCTCCTTCATTTGCAAGTTTTTCAGGCACCAAAACTATCATGGAGTGAAGTGGTCTTTAAATTTTAATATTACAGAATAAACCAGATCTCTTGTGCAAAAACCTTCGCCAGCTACAGAATTTCTTCAACAAACAGCAAGCCAAGCACACATAAGGACCAAAAAAAGAATAATAAGTATGCATTTAATTAATAAGATTGAGTGAATTATCTTTTGGGGGCAATAATACTTTTGCTGATGTATTTGGTTTCTAGACATTTGAATACTTTTCATATGACTTCAGCCTGTTCTATGATCATTTGGAACCTACTTTCTATTTATTATGATATTCTATTTATTATGTGTTGTAAATTCATGAGCATATTATAAATAAATACAATTCTTATTGAATAATTTTTATTTCTTTTACATAAAAACCACAGTTTCTTTCCCCTCTCTGCTCTTCTCCCATTCCTTCCCCCACTACCTTCTTTCTACCTTCCCCCACTCCCCAGAAAGGGTGAGGCCTCCCATGGGAGTCAACAAAGCCTGACATATAATGTTGAGGTAGGACCCAACTTTTCCCTCTGCATCAAGGCATCTCACCATAGGAAACAGAACCCAAAAAGCCTATTCAAGCATCAGGGACAGATTCTGGTCCCACTAACAGGGACAGACCAAGGTACACAAATGCCACCCATATGGAAAGGGCCTAGGATGGTACCATGCAGGCTCCATAGCTGTCTGTCTAGAATCTGTGATCTCTCATGATCTTGGGTCAGCTGTCACCATATCCCCATCATGATTTTGAGCCTTCTTGCTCATAAATTTCCTCCTCTCTCTCTTCAACTGTACTCCTGGATCTCGAACAAGGGGTAATATTTTGAAAGTGTTCTCTGGTGCCAATGCGTTCAAGTGTCCTTCCCACTTTCTCTTCTATAAGGTTCAGTATGACTGACTTTATGTTGAGGTCTTTGGTCCATTTTGACTTGAGTTTTGTTCATGGTGATAGATATGGGTCCATTTTCATTCTTCTAGATGTTGATATCCAGTAATTCCAGCACTATTTTTAATTTTCTTTACATAATATTTATGTTCACATGACTTCTTAAAGAAAAAAGCCAGATGTATACATGATCTCCAGAAACACTAATGATATTTTTCACTTCTCTGTCAATTTAACATTACTATTATTTTAAAACTCTGAGTCAGCTTTTTTGCTTACTATGGAGCTACAGAAGACAGAAACAGTCATTAAGATCCAATACTTAAAATAAAAAAGAACAGGATATTCCTGATTTACACAGTTGGCAGCTAGTGACAGAAAATGAAGCAAGGAATCTGAAGGATTTTGCATCAGTGATTAATCTAGCCCAAAGGACAGTCATGCATGGTGATTGACAGAACCCTAAATAATGAACCAGGAGTCCGCAACAAGAGGAATCTTTCCAATTCCTCAGACTGTGTTTTCTGTGCCAGAAGAAAGTATGTGAATCACAGACTCTTTGTTTATATTCAAATCTTAAATATTTTCAGGAATATTAAGAATGTCCTCTTAATTCATTTTCAATTGATTATGATTTTATATTTGTAAATTTCATTCAAGATAGTTTTATTTCGACAACACTGTCCATTCTCCAACTCTTTCTATGGTCCAGCTAAACATTTTCCAATTCATGGTGTCTTCTTTATTTATTATTGTTACACAAACATAATTATCTATGTACTGCCTATCTGCCACCTATATTTCTAACTATCTATGATCTACCGTCTGTCAATCAATTGAGTCTATTAGGTACTACTCTAATGTACAGATTTTAGGGCTGACCACTTGAGATTATATAGCCTGGAAGAGAGTTCTTTCCTAGAGAAAATATGTTTTTCTTTCAGCTACCATTGATTGCCTGTAGCTCTTCATCTAGTGGTGGGGCCTTGGGAAACTTACCCATCCATATGACAGGTAAATTGCTAGTCATTCATGCAGGTTTTCTGTAGGCTACCACATGTTGAGAGTATAGATACATCTTCTTGGTCATGACTAGAAGATAGTGCTAGTACCATGTGCCCTGGACCTCTGGCTATCAATTCTTTGAGCAAATTTTGAAACTTAATTGCTGTATTTAAATAGAAGACCATGATATTTTAAGACTGTTGTTGTTTTTTCTTAAAATTTACGGTGTTTAGACCCCTTAAACTGACTTAAACTATTAGTTGAGCATTCATTTGAGTAATTATATAGTACGAGTAACTTTCCATCCCCTTACAACATTTAAAAATTTTGGCAGGTATACATAGTAAAAAAGATTTTTATGAATTTTAAACAGCTTAATTATAATTATAATAGAAACCAGCAATATCGTGGTGAAGTATGCACGGAAGTTCTACAAGAGTATCACAAGGATTTGGTCATGGTCCATCAAATGAAGAGTGGAGATAATTCCATCAGCTGTCATTACTAACTCCTCAGAGCTCTACATACGTTATTATACTGTCTGCATATATTGCTAGAGTTTGAAAACTTACTATTTTTTTCCTATATTTAACTGTACAATTTGGTTATTTTCATGAAATTATATTTATATGTCTATTTCTAGTGTATTTGATCATTAGAAATTTTAATATCTATTTATTCTTATTTACATGATTTTTAAACTAGGGAGAAATATTGATGGATCCTTTATAAAGTACTGATTTATTATAAATTATGGGAAAAATAAAAAAATGAGCTGTATTCAGTACAAGTTCACAAATACAAACTGAAAATGACCTTAGGGTACTAAAATGTAACTCATCTGGTGCTTGAGGTGTCTCAGTAGGAAAAGCATGTTTTCCACATAATCACAGGGACTTGAATTTTATTCCCAAAACTTGTATAAAAAACTGAGCATGGTAGAGTACTTCTATAACCAATATCTGTGGAGATGAAGACAAGAGAATTTGCATGTCTCTTTGACTAACTATTGACTGACAAGTCAGATGGACTAGCCATTAGAAATTCAGAGTCAGTGAAACAACTTGAATATATGTGCATATTTATACATATATGTTTAAACAGAAACATATATGTATACACACTTATGTTTAAATCACTGAGAGAACTGATGTTTGTATTCCAAATAGAGTTTACACATATTTCATAAATATGGAAACATATTTATGAATGCACCACAGCTGTACAAAGATAACATAAATAAAACACCTCACCTCAGGAATAACTTTTAAATATAGATTTTGAGATTTGGAGACTCTATATCAAATAAATATTTGATTTAAGTGCAGAGAATTATAGCATTAAAACAGACCTTGACGGTTCTGTACATACACAAGGCATGTACCTCAGAGTTACATGCAGCATAGATCTAATATATGCAAATTTATGGTATCTCTGAAGTGTATAAGAGACAGCAAATATAAGTAAAAGTAATTAGCCACTATCCATCTTAATAGTATTTCTAATTGCGGATGGCCCTATGCTAATTTGACCGGAAGCCAGAGTACTTCAGTTTATGTTCTTGGTAGTCATGTTCACAACTGCTTTCAGAGATGTTTAACTTCACAGATGTTTTCCTTCTCAGATTGTTCCTTAATCTCCAACCTGTTCTGAGGGGAAAAATACAGTGAAATAAAATGTAAAGCCCATTTAATTTATTTTCCTTAACTGTCTAAAGAAGTCTTTAGATTATTGAAAGACATTGACATTTATTGTGCCATCTTTCATGTAAGAAAGTTTTATGTTTGTCTCTTGAGGCTTCTATTTACATAGGAGTAAAACTACAATGTGACATTTAGTAATAGTGTCTGTCAAAGGAATGCAGCATCTGCAGAGTAAATCTATCACATAAATTATGTCAGTTATTAATGTTATAAATGATACCCTTTTAGAGTAGAAAAACTTTTAATTTAAGAAAATGTATTACATTTGATGGATGTCAAATTTTCTTTCTAAAAATAATTCTCAGCTTTTACAAATTTTCATCAGTTTTTATAAATCAGACCTTATGTTCCATAAAGAGATTAAAAAAATTGTACAATTATCACCAGCTAGTCTAAGCTCAAACATGTAAATTCATCTGCTCTAAAAACTTATCCTATGATTTTAGATAGTGATGGTAAAATGTTTCTTTTTTCTTTTTTTATTTTTTAAAATGTTTCTTTTGAAAATCTAAAAAGAATGGGTACTGGATGTGTTCAGGAAACTGTTATAGAAAACTAAATATTTGCATTAAAACTTCATAATTATTTCATATTTAAGGCACTATTCACCCCTTCTTGTATATAATATGTATTATATACAATATATAATATTGTCCAATATACTATAATATATAATACTTTTATGTTGTTTTGGAAATGAAAAGGAAAAGGCATGCAGAAAAAACACGTTCACAGGGTTCACTTCTAATGAGAAAATTGTGTTGCCAGTAATCACTTTCATTTGTTGAGCAGTCTATGAGTGAAGCAGGAAGGAATCTGCCTACAGTTTAGACATATGCCACATGAGCAGAGGACAGAAGAAAAAAATAGAGCCGGGCAGTGATAGCGCAAGCCTTTAATCCCAGCACTCGGGAGGCAGAGGCAGGTGGATCTCTGTGAGTTCGAGACCAGCCTGGTCTACAAGAGCTAATTTCAGGACAGGCTCCAAAACCACAGAGAAACCCTGTCTCGAAAAAAACAAAAAACAAAAACAAAACAAAAATAAACAAACAAACAAACAAAAAAAAACAAAAAAAAGAAGAAAAAAATAAAGCAGAGGAAACAGAGACAGAATATAAAATGTCTAAAGTCTCTCTGCTGAGTGTCTTTACATAGAATTCTAATGCATGTGTACTTGCTACACATAAATGTATCTCAATATTGTATAATAATTATTTACATGACATTTATATAGTAAGCTTAATGTGAGATGCTGAGATGATTTAATGACGTGAGAAGATTGTATAATTTAGAATCAAATGCATATATTTTTTATGTGTGCTAATATCACTTGAAGATTTTAGAATTCAAAGAGAATTCTGATACCTTTTAGATATTGAGAAATGCTTGTAATTTATGATTTGAGTGTTAAGTTTAGGAAATGTGATACATATAAATCAGTTAAAGGTATCTGAAGAAATAAAATCAGCTTTTCAAAACAATGAGTGATTAAATTTCCCTAAGCAGCTTGGGAGAACTTTGTTCGGTTTCTGTATCACTACAATATTGTAGCATTAAAGTTCTCTTAGATTCTCATGTAACTTTTTCAAGCATTTAATATTTTTTGCAGCCATGAACATAATCTTTTCAAACTGATTTGGAGACTGAAAGTGTATTGAAAATGCATAACCTCATATAGTAATTGGCTATAACTTGTGCACTAAAATCTTTGTTTTACATTCATGAGAATAATATAGAACTCTAGGATATTCCTTGGCAGATAGTTTCTAGTGCCACAAACCTGAAAGTCAACGAAACTTCTTGGGAGTAAAGAAGAATTCCTCAATAATTTATCATTCATATCATCTTACAGTGAGAGCACTCAGACATATGTATAGGTCCATCAATGTGTGTTATGGACTAGTAAGATTGCTGCTAAGGAAGGGAGAGTTAATTCAAGATTTTAAGTTTATGTGAGGACTGTTTTAGTATCATCCAAGCAAATAATAAAAATAGCACAATTGTTTATTGTTTTATTCTTATAGTTAACATGGAAACTAGGGAATAGTATGTTTATTGATGGAGATATTGCTGAGACTTTCCCTGTTTCTGTTTTTCCATCTACTATGCTAATCATCTACTATCTTGAGTGTTCCTATCTTGTTCTGTTTGTATCATTTTGCAAAATAATTGAGCATAAATTCTTCACTTGACATAAACTCTCCTTTTAGATACACTCTGCACAGTAAGATTAAACTCATAATTTCTTTTCTGAATGTATTTTCAAAAATATATATGAAAAACTTTCCTCAAAATTCTTTTTGTAGTTGACTTACAAAATTTAGAAAAATAGTACCATGGTCTTTGAGTCAGACATTTATGAAATTTTGATTTATATTTTTTCAAGCTGTTTTCTTGTAAGCTGAAAGTTTGTAGATCCCTTGTCTGTGGAACTCTTACCTGTGTGTGTCTACCATTCATTAGAGACGAATGCAGGATGAATCTTAAAATTAGAAGGTAATTATCTTAAAGGCATTTAATCTTTTGTTTTTAATTATTAATGATACTTTGTTCATATATTAATGTTTTAAATATTGGGATACAAAGACATTGCACATATGACTCTTATAACAGTGTTTATGTTTTTCATACTATGTTACAAACTTGCGGTGGTGAGATCACTTCATAGTTATCTTTTTTACTGAATTTATTGTCCCTTGAATTCAGACATTTGTAAGCCATAGGTAAGTTCTGCTGTGCAATGGAGACCTGACAAGTTTCACACCATGTGTTAGTTATACAACAAAGATCAAGCCCAGTTTATGAGAACATAATTAAATTTTTATATGAATTTTCATTGTTTGAGGTTTCAAATAAAATAAGAATATAAAAAGCTTTTAAGTTTATGCAAACAGCCATACATACATTTAAATATAGCTCTATTTAATGAGTGTATATCTCAATATATATTAGAACATTTCTGTTAAGAATATATTTTATTTCACTATTTATTTATTTATTTTAATGTTTACGACTGAACTCAGGGCTTTGTCAAGTAGTTGTCCCCTGAGCTAAATCCCCAGTCTCAGTGAAATATTAACTGAATATATCACATTGCTTAAATGGGAAAGTTGTTTAAGCAACAACAACTTATTTCATCATCTAACTGTCCACAGCAGTGTAACCTATAAATGTAACCTTTTTGTGATCTTTTAAAAAAAATATTTTTGAGTGAGCCTCTCACTTTATGGCCAATGCAGCTTTCAAATTTGGAACCTTCCTTCCTCAGTCTCTTGGATGCTGGGATTGCGGATATTTGCAAAGATGCTCAGCTAAAATTTGTGATTTTAATGGCTATGTTATATTATTTGTGACTAGTATAATATCATGAAAGCCAACAGATTAGAAATATGCTGACTATTAGTCTAGGCTTTTAGTTTCCAGATTAATGTGAAGAGATCAGATACTTAAGATAAAATACATTTTCGGTAGCTTGAAAACCTTCTCTATGCCAATCTTACTGTATTTTGATTCACCTGATTTAGAATGTCTGTTTATTCATAGTTAATAACTTTAGATTGGTTGTCCTGATACTGTCTACCAAAAGAAACAAGGTTCCAATAGTCCCACCATATCACAGATACTCATTAAGTCTATTGTACAAGCATCAATGGACAATAATTATCTGTTTAAACTCATTTTCTCCTATTCTCAGATATCCAGAATAAGGATGGATTATTTCAGATTATACCCATTATACATATCCATCAAAGAATCCAGTGCATTTTTCTTCTCATCCCTCTGCTCATCCTTCTTCCTAATTTCCTAAACCATGAATGATTTCATTTTGAAACCTAGTCTTTGAAGTCACCCACATATTTTGTCCTAAGTCTGGGCAAGGGTGTTAGGTCTGGACAGCCCTTATACTTTACGCTAGAGATGGGAAATAGGATCTTGATGATACCTACTATCACTCAGATGTTAATCATAAACAAAGGAAGTTTGCTTTAGCGATCCAGTTCACCTCTGTCTCTAATTATTGTACCCTTGGCCGAACTGCTAAGGTAGCTAAATAAAAAGGGGGAATTTAGTTTCTAAAGAGGACTTTAATATGGAAGGATACCTTGCCAAAACCAAGCTGTATTTTCTGTATTTTCAGTCCACTTGCCTTCAGTATATTACAGTTTCCAGTTCTGAGAAGTGATGCATAAGCACCAGGAGGTCTTCCTCTTGTGTCTTTAGAGATGATCAACAAAATGTGTTCCCTGAATGAGCCAAGCACAGATCAACAACCTGGTTTATTTTTGTGGCATTCCTCCTAGTCTTTAAAGACCTACTCATCTCCTTTGAAAGCATAGAAATATTTATCTGTACCCAGTTTAAACAAATCAAAAATCCAACTTGGTATAATGTGTAGTACAAAACATGTTTTCAGAAACCACATTTATACATGCAAAATTTCTCCTCTTTTCCCTGTATTAACAAGACTAATCATGACGGAAGGACTGCTGCAAACCCCACCCAGTCCAAGTGCTGGGGATTCCCCTAGACTGGCCCAGCCATGGGGTTGTAGAGGCCTGTGTGCCTCAGCCCTGGCCTCTGCCCACTGCCAAGTACAATGACCTGTCCTCTGAAGCATCAGTGTTAACCCACATCCCTGTCTCAGCATGTGACTGGTCACTCCTGGGAGAGACTCCACCCACAACAGCCCAAGTCCACAGTGCCCCAGGGTGAGAGGGCTGGGGGTGTGTCCCCTGCCAGCCCACACCCCACCCCTCGCTATGGTTTGTGCTTTTGAAGAGTGTTAAATTATGGAAGCCCCCAGGGCCCTCCTTGTCCCCCCTGTACCTCTTATTTATACTAAAGTCTTTGTTTGCACAGTGAAAAAAAATATTCATCTGTACCCAGTTTAAACAAATCAAAAATCCAACGTGGTATAATGTGTAGTACAAAACATGTTTTCAGAAACCACATTTACACATGCAAAATTTCTCCTTTTTTCTTCTGGATGGATCCTGCGAAAGTGTCCATCTTTCATACTTTCTATTCAAATGAATTGCTATCTGGTGCCCAACCAGATAATCTCAAAACTTATTCTTTCAGGGGAAATCCATGGCTCTAGCTGGGTACTGCCAATTACTCTGCATACCATTACTTTCAGAGCTCAAAATATGAGTTTTGAACATTTCAAACTCCAGTTCTCTAATTTCTAGTGTTTGTATCAATTTCTTTTAGAGCTCTTGGGATTTTAATATAATCCATGGGAAGAGTCTACATAAAATTGACATTTACTAATAGGGCTTTGTATGATTGTTTTTATAATGAAACATGAAACAAACTGATAAAACTTCTTACTTTGTCCACTTGTAAAGCTCAAAGATAGGTGTTACAGAGACCTCTTAAGCTTGCACAAACTATTCTTTTTAGCAGTTACTTCCTTAAAGCAAATATCCTAACTTGTTTTATAATTATCTGCCTCAGGTGGCAGGCAAGGCTGTCATCTAGTGTCTGAACCTCAGAACTGCAGACATACAGTCCTCAAACCTGAGAAAAAAATGCAGCTCCTGTAGACAGAACAGATTTGAAGACCAAAAATATCTGGCAATTACTGGGCCATATCAAATGTGAATATCTCTTTAATGTCCTGTTCTACTCCCGAATATGACATGTATTCAAAAATGGGTTTATAGTACCTTTTCTCCAAACTCACAATGTAATGGTATCATGTGAAATACGCCCCCCACAGTAAACTCCAAGGTATGTATGTCATAACCAAGAACTAACTTTCCTGTATGAAATACAATTTTTAAATAAATTTGAGTTCATTTTTGCATTTAAATTTACTCTCCTAAATTTTCACATTGATAAGTTGCCAGTCCTATTTTTTCCATACTTTCTTACAGTTATATTTTTTTCTGTATATACCAACATTTTGATAGGATCTGATTCAACTCTCAGATCATTCAACTTTCAGAAAGCCAGTAATTTCAACTGAGACACAACTATTAAAGTAGGTTTACCACTCTTTTTCTATTCTCTCTTCATGTAAAAAACAACCTTCATTGTATTTTAAAATGGACGATAAGTATTTGCCAAGAGAAACCTAGAGTAGACACCACTGAATAGAAAGTGTTAGGAAATATTTTAATTAATGAAATTGTTCACAAAGACTCAATTCTTCTGGATAAAGTAACTAGGGAAGATGTTTCTCTTTATCACTGATATGGTTTTTAGTAAAAACAAATATACCTAATCTGAGTATTTAATCAACTGTGACTCTATTTTTAAACTTGTAGTGAGTTATGTAATTTACAGTGTAGATTAATTCTTCCTAATTTACTCATACTGTGGAGCTACTGATAAAAGATGAGTTTTTACTATATCATTAAAACATATAAATACCTTAAAATTAGCACGATAATCTGTAAAATCTATTTTTAAATAAAATTATAATTTATTTTAATAATCACATATCATTTTAGTTATTTTTGGCACTGCAATAACAAAATGCTTGACAGAAGAAATTTCGTGAAGAAAAAAAAGCAGTCTACTAGAGCTTACAGTTTGAAGGGACACATTCCATCATGAGAGGTGAAAGTACAGTGGCTGGGTTAAGAGGTCAACAGCTGCTCACACTGCCTAACAATCAGGAAGCATAGGATCAACAGCCTCAAGATCTGCTCATAGTGACCTACTTTTCCCAGTAGATGAATCAGAACCTTTTCAAACTGCACCACTAGATGCGCCTGCGGGTAATGTTTTGCATTCAGACAACAACATATATTCTGTACCCATTCTTTCATAGACTCCTGTGTGGGATCTGTTCATTAGGAAACAATTTTACAGAATCTATATTATGTATAGGAATCACATATTCTGCTTAATCTTTCTCATTCAAGTCTTCCGTTTCATTGAAATCTCATTCTCAGACATTAAAAGATTAGATCAAACATCTCTGTTCATCCCCTCTCATTTTCCACTCATTTGTAGATTTCATGTGTGTAAAAGTACCACAATGGCACTGAAAATTTTGATGACATCAAAGCTTAAAAACATCAATAAAAATACGAATGTGTGATCTAGATGATAAGTCAGGTGGTGCCATAGTCACCTTCTGTCCTCTGCCACTTTAATGAATCTTTGGCTCATAATTTTAATTTCATATATAGTTTAGGTATTTGGTTTCACTTTAAAATAGATTTTCATACTAGTATGGTGGGAATGTATTGTAATGGGAGTGAAATGAGGTTAAAAACAGGGCAAAGTAATGCTTTTCTTTCTTTCTTTAAATATTATAAATAGATCAAGACTCTGGAGTTTTTTTTTTTTGAATAGCACTTCCAGAAGGTAAATTTATATGCAGCTCAAGTATTTGAATGGATAATTTATTCATCAGCATCACTTTCTCAAGCTATTCTTCATAAAATATCATCGTGATACTCTGCAGTGGAATTTGATTGTGCAAACTGATATTACTCAGCTGCACTGATAAAGAAGGAAGTGATGATTGTATTCTTATTCTATTGCATAATAGGAATTTAAATTTCAATTACATCAGATTAAATATTCAGTTATATGCCATCTTTATTTAACATTATTTCTGATTAGTTTCTAATTTCTGCTGCTATTGATAACAGCTTTAAACCTCCCCATCTGTGATTGCACAGTAGAGACATTCACACATTTTCATTTTATTTATTTGTATTTTGAATTTTAACAGAGTTTTGAAACTCTTAAAAATTAACTAAGTGCAAAGCATTTCAAATTAAGAACCACAGTTTTATAAGTATTAAAGTACAATCTGGCTTACTGAAATCTACGGCTGACAAAAGTGCGAAGAAAATCTTAGCTGTGTTTTATTTTCTCCTTACAAATAAATGAGAAGAGAGATGGATCTGCCTTTCAAGTACTTGAAACAGAAGATCAATGTAAATGGAGACTGCTCTTTCATTTCCCAAGTGCCCAGACCTGAATAATCACATAGAAGCTACATTAATTACAACATTGCTTGTCCAATGGCTAGGCTTCTTATTAACTAACTCTTATATATTAAATTAACCCATTTCTATCAATCTGTGTGTCGCCACGAGGCTGTGACCTAATGGCAAGGTTCCTAAGGTTCCTGTACATCCTTCTTCTTCTGTAGCTACATGGTGTCTCCCTGAATCCATCAACTCCATATATATTTTTTTTTCTGTTAATTTTTCCAACCTGACTTTACTCTGCTAAGCCATTGGCCAAAAAAGCATTATTCATCAACCATAAAAGCAACACATATACAGAAGGACATCCCACAAAATCTGCTCCTTTCTGTATAAATAAAAAGTAAGGTTTTAACTTTAATATAGCAGCATCATATATAACTAAACAGGTTTCGGGGAAGAATTACAGTTACAATATTAAGTCCATTTACATATGGCAAATTAAGGAAAATATTTTATCATCTATCCTATTTTTATGAGTCTCAAGTTTCATATCTAATTTATCTTTTATCATAACTAAATAAAACAGTAGCTAACTGCCTGTAACTCTTCAAAGACCTCAGAAGGATATTTTACCTAAGTAAACAGGGAGTACATTGTAAGCAACCTCCAAAGTTTTAGAATTGACAGGGACATATTGCTGCCTGGATAGTCACCAAAGTTCTGTGATGTTGGGACATCTATCTTCAGTTTGTATGCCCATAGTATGTGACAGACTTTTCTGTGAAGTAGAAAATTTGAAAGACTGTTTCACCTGTATTGCAGGTTATCAGTTACTTACTTCTATGTGCTATAGAATGTTTGGCATAGTCTTTCATGAAGCAGGGATCCCAAATGGTCATTCCATCTTTTAAAAGTTCAATAGTCACTTTTCTGTGTGTGAAACATGTCCAGTTCATACAGCATACCATCAAACAGTTAGGCAAGAGCAGATTTTGCCTAAATGGCTAGACTTGTATTGAAGGTAAATTCCATAACAAGTTTATTCAATGCCCAATATCCTCTCTGAAGTAATGAAGACATATCTCACTGTCAAGAAAAGTCTAAGTTCTTAAAATATTTAAAGTGCCATATTCCATTGTCTTTGAAGTGTTGAAGATTATTTATCTAACTGAAATATGTCTCTACATATCTAGAAAACGTAACTAACATGACTACTAGTATAACTATTATAAATGACTACTAGTTTGTAATTTTTAATTATACATTACATTTTTAAATGAGGTGTATAACCATAATACTTTAAACAAGAACAGAAAAACATACACACAGTATAGCGAATAGACCTTAATTTGTATCAATAGACTAAGATCCATACCAATGCGAACTATTCATCTCAATATCATATTCCCCTTTAAATGAAAACAAAAATTTATAAACAATTATTTTGGGAATTTGGTCATAGTTTTTTTCCAAACTAATTCCTGCTATTTGTTGAACAAAATATTTTTAGGGTTCCCAGAGACATTTGGGGGGTCTTGTTTTATCAAACCACAGTAGCCTAGAAAGAATCCACAGGTTCTCATCTTTTTGGAAACAAAAACAGCACCTCATTCTCCAGTAAAAAACTCAATGCATAATATATAATCCAGAATCTCTGAGTATTTTATATCTTTAAGTGGCTAATTTTTTAATCATTTAATATATGACTGTACTTTTTATATTGTTTTTATTGTTTCTTTAAAGACTTTGATTTATTTTTTAAACTTAACTCCTTTTATAACTATCTATACTCATTTTCTACTCTCTCTCAGGCCTACATCATTTGTCTGACACTGTGACCAATTCAGAGTTCATTTTTATCTAAATCTGTCTTTATTGTATATCTATCATCATTTTCTGACCAGGAACACCTTTTCTTTTGAAATACTGAATGGGCATGGCTAGGATCAACTCTGCTGTGGCCCTGCCTATTTGTTTCACCCAGTCCATCATGGCAATGTATGTTCACCACCTCTGTGAGCCATGTGCACCACCCTTGCTCTAGGGACACAAAAGGTCTATGTCATCATTAATCAATTTATAACATGGTGCTCACAGAACCTATTTAAGTACTTTGTAACTACACCAGCATGGACTAGGAAGCCAGCTCTTATAGGTCTCATCAGTTTTTGCTGCTAATGCTAAGTCAAGAAGCATTCTCTTAAAGGAATCTTGCCCTTGCTTTCCTCTGATAAGCAGAGCCCACCCAAGAAAATGCTGCTACCAATAAGCCATGTTTAATTCTATTTTTTCTGTCTATAATTCCTTCCCAAACTCTCTTAGGTTTTATGTTGATTTAGTTACCCCATATTGGTTTGCCATTTTGTAATTGGAGACTGATCATTTTTCCCTAGCTGCCCAGACCTGAATAATCACACAGAAGCTACACCAATTACAACATTGCTTGGCCTCTTATTAACTAACATTAACATCTTAAATTAACTAATTTCTAACCATCTGTGTTTTGCTACGAGGCTGTGGCCTACTGGTAAGAGTTCTAAGTTCCAGTGACTTGTCCTTCTCCTTTGGCATTTACATGACATCTCCTTGACTCCACCTACTCTCTCTATTTGGTTTTCCCACCTGACTTTTCTCTGCTAAGCCATTGGTCAAAACAGCTTTATTAATTAACCAATAAAAGCAACACATATACAGAGGGGCATCCCACATCAGATCAAAGACTGGATTTCTTATCCTAGCCTCCATCAAGCTTTGAGGTGGTCATAGCAACCAGTCTATAATTCCAGAACTGGAATAGATATTGAAAGAGAAAGCATAGGGTTCAACAAGTAAAATGACTTTCTAGACTAATGGGATTAAAATTAGAGACTTTCAATCAATGAATGTGGTGGAGATTGAATGAAGACCTAAGTCAGCTTCAGGTATATAATATACACAGACACTCAGACACAGAGGTTCATGTGCACTCACATGTGTGTTCACACACATGCAAACAGACACACACCACACAGAAATACATACAAAGAATAATAAATAAAAACATTAAAATTTCTCTATATAAGTTTGGATAAAATGGGCAGTATAAAAAGGAATCCATTCACAGTGAATAAGGTTTTTAAGAAGATTCAGTCATCTAGATATGAGTGATGTAATTACATCATTACTATTGAAATTCTTTTTTAAAAAATCAACATCCCTGAAACTTCATTTCTCTTCATTTGTTCTTTTTGTCATTTTTTCTTTTATTTTTTTTAAACTCCAGTTCTCCACTGACTCCAGGACTCTTTTCTCACATCTTTTCCAGTCTTCCCCTGATTCTGTTGTGTCTCAAGATACTACTTTAGTGTAGACTCCTATTTTACCTTATTGTGTCCTAAAATTACTTTCTACATAGCCCTTGTTCCCAGAAATCTCATCTTTTACACTCACGTTAAACTACTGTGTCTGAAGTGTGAATTTAGTCAATTCATTCCATGGTTTCTTGTTGCTTAATGGTTAGTGTCAAAAGTATTAGAATTGCTATTGATTTATTCTGGATAATTAAACTTTTGATTTTCTTAGTGTAATGGCAAAATCAAGTTCCTAAAATTTATGCAGTGAAACTTCTTCTTGACAAAGATCTTTAAACTAGTGGATAGACCCTCTACATACGTGTTACAGTTGTGTGGCTTGGTCTGCTTGTGGAACTCCTAACAATAGGAACAGGGGATGTCCCTCAAACTTCAGTTGCCTCTTGGGAATCTATTCCTCATATGGGTTTCCCTGCCCAGCCTTAATACAAGGGTGGGTGCTAAATCTCACTGCAACTTGATATGCCATGCTTTGTTGATATCCATGGGAGTCTGTCCCTTTCTGAACAGAATCAGAGGAAGAGTGTATTGATGTGGGAGTTGAAAAAGGGAAGGAACTGGGAGAAAAGGAGAGAGCGAGATATGGTTAGAGTATAAAAGAAATAAATAAAATTTAAAATCATAATATAGACTCAGTAATTTTATTAACACAATACACACAAAATTATATGCATGTACACATGCTAATAGAAATATTTAAGTCTTATAGTATATTTATCTATTTCCACCTTGTAAGGGAACAATTCATGGTATAGATTAATTAACATAAATGACTCGATAGGCTAATGTTTTCACCCAGCTAAATAATCATGAGTCTCTATATACTAATGTCTTGAAGGAGCCAGGAAATCTGTCCCAAAATATTTTTATTTATGTCACTTGTATAAAATTAAAGTTTTTCATATTATTTCTAACTGTAAACCTTTAGAATCTATCTATCTCTCTTATTGGCAGGAGTAAATTTTTAAAGTCATGGTCTAAAATAGCAAGTTACAATTAAGTTGAAATTTGTCCCACTTTTATATATGAAAACAATGTGCTTAAGGGAATGCATACAGTTGTTTGATGTCACTCATCCTGAGCACTTCCTTTGCTCAAGAAAGGCTGAAGAAACAATCTTTTTAGTCCATCTTGGTTTGTGGGAAACTGTGGGTGGTAGTTTAAAGGGTTGTGTGAAAATTATCCCTTAAGAAAACTGTAGGTTAAACAACTTTCAAAATATGATTGAAACTAACCCAAAGGTGTTGGAATGGAAGGTTGATGCGGGTGGTAAAAGGTGGCTTTTGGCTAGAAACTAATTAGCATTGCATAAATTACTAATCGAATTTCCTTTTTCAAATATAGGTATGATTTATTCCAGGGAGGGTCTTGATGTAACTGACCTAAATATTGACCTATTTTTGCTATCTATCTTGGTATCAAATAAAAGACATTTGATAAATGGGAATTTGTCAAGAGACATTTCTAGTTTATTTCATTAATGAATTCATTTTTTTCACACTATAATGCAGAATGAATCCAGTAACAGCATTTTGCAAAATACTGTTTTATTACTGCCTTTTGTATATATCACATCTAGATCGTAAGAATGAAGTTAGCCTGTAAGAAGTATCTTACAAGGTATGTCAAATCCTAAATAATCAGAATATATTTCTTGTTAATTTTATATCTCTATTCATTTCAGTATCCTAACATACGAATTTCTGTATACAATCAAATTAAGAGTAGACATTTATTAGAAGTCCAATTGGCTCTTATTTGTTCTTGTTTATTTTGCTTATTTTTAATTTATTGCTGTTATTGAACAAAAATAATCATTAATTGGAGTCTTCTTAGATATTTTGAACATAATTTCCTTTCCATTTTAAAGAAATATCTATTTTTATGAAACAATTCCAATCATGTGAATTTATATTATATATGACTATTATAGAGATAAATAACATTTTTATTTGAATGTTCTTTATAACTTCAAAATGTTATTCTATCCCTTAGAGCAGCTAGTAAATAACCAAGGTCTTTCTTATTATATAAACAGATCTGTGCAAACATATACTTATATTGTTTCAGACAAAATACTAATAATGAAAATGCAATGCAAAAAAATAAAATGAGTTATTCTCTTCTGATAAGTGAGAAAGGTAGATAAGTAAGTATTAGAATAGAACATTTTGAGGAAGTCCATGTTTTCAAAGAACAGCTCTTACTGGATGTATACATATTTGTAAAGTATAAGAATGAAAGACTCTTTAGGGAAGATCATCTTTGTTAACAAATTGTTAAAAGTATATTTTTTCCTTCTCTCTTTCTTTGCATATCAAACACTACCAAAAACAATCCTATGTTAAATTGTCTTTAACTTAGCAAGGTATAAAATTAAAACTGCAACTCTTAAGAGCTAGCATGGATAAGAATAAACTTTTTTTTACCCAAGGAAACCTAGGCTAGCATTCCTGGACAATCTAGTGTGTTTACAATTACTCAAGAAATTTCTACAAGGAGAAAATATGCTAAGGGAAACAAAATATTGAAGATTCAGACACAGTTTCTAAACTAAAAGCTTGAACTATGTGGTATTGTATAATAAATTTAAATCATGTTATTTAATTCTGTGCTGTTCCTATGCAAGCACTCAGTATTCTGGGAGGAAAACAAAACAAAACCAGTAAGTTAAAACAAAGCATGAAAAGTCACAATGGGACTGAAATTATAATTAAGTGAATAAACTTCACTTTTAAAAAGTTGTTCAAGCAAACAGTAATTGATTAATTAGTCTCCTTTGTTAACAGTGTATTTACAGTGATTCATTGCTATAGAAATAAATGTGCATTGTCTCAGACAGCTCATAACGATGCTAAAATATGAGAAATTCAGTTTCTCACAGTAGATTTTCTCCAGCTTCTGGTGCGAAGAGAATGGTTTTGATGGGGCTCTCATTCTGGCTTGAATATATCTGTCGTATCATAGGAACTGATGAGTTAATAAAAGCCCAGGTTCTGTTCTTTTTAAAGGCACTGAAACAACATGAAGGCATGCTGGTTTATCTAAATTTGCATTTCAAGTTTATCTCTTCCAAGACCCTCTTGATGTTCCCTACATGTTGGGAAGCCACATTCATATCATTTAAACTTATTTAAAGTAGAGTCATCAACTCTCTTTCATGGAAATTATTTGGACAAAGTTTGGGAAGTTAGTAGCAAAGTATATGGTTTGGTAGAATTTTTTACTTGACATTCTTTCTCTAGTCTATTGCTAGGTCAATTTTCCATCTACCTCGAGTACAAGTTTCTTCCTTGGTAAAGTCACAGTAATGGTAACTTAAAATATGTTTAGGAGTGAGTCAATGAAATTTTGAATAAAACCCTGTGGATTCTTTTTTTTTTTTATTGAAAGAAAAAAAAAATTCTGCCTCCTCCCAGCCTCCCATTTCCCTCCCCCTCCTCCCACTCCTCTCCCCCTCCCCCCACTCCTCTCCCCCTCCCTCTCCAGTCTAAAGAGCAGTCAGGGTTCCCTGTCCTGTGGAAAATCCAAAGTCCTCCCCCCTCCATCCTGGTCTAGGAAGGTGAGCATCCAAACTGGCTAGGCTCCCACAAAGCCAGAACATGAAGTAGGATCAAAACCCAGTGCCATTGTCCTTGGCTTCTCAGCAGCCCTTATTGTCCGAAAAAAATTTTCCACGGAAAAAAATATACAATAAATAATACTATATCACAGTCAAAACAGAAAAAAAAACTGTGGATTCTAATTATAACTGTGATGACTTGACAAAACAATGGGATGGTGTGAGTGGATTATTGAATGTAGGTGACCTGGTAGTTTCTTACTATTATGTGTCTACAGCACAGCAGATGTAACTGATACATGACCTTGTCAGCGCTGCATGTGTTTTAGCAGACCTGGAACTCTATTGTTTTAAAGAAGTCTAAGGTTGCTCATTTAGTCAATTGGTATAAGTGGTCTTGGAGACCCTGAGCTGGATCCTTTGTTAGATCATGAATGAATTTTTTAAAAGTACTGATAATATGACCGCTTTCAAATGCTAAACAGGCACTATTGTGCAGAATTGAACTTTCCTAAATTAAGGACTTTAGCACGCAATGACAGTTCCACTAAAGGATTCACTAGTGACCAAAAGTGAGAGAATATTAAAATGCTTTTGCATATTTTAAAGGATTATCATTAAAAAAAAACAGTAAAGATTAAAACCTTAGAGGAAGTAATGCAATGGTCCATATTTCAGAACCATTTAATTGAATAAAATTAAAGTCTCAAGCCTTAAATCTTTTAAGTCTTATAATCTTTGGATTATAGAGAAAGGTATTTATTTTTGAGGATAATTATTAAATGCGAAAATAAACTTTTCAATAACACATGGAGAAAAAAAAGCAAATTTTGTGAAGGGTCATCTATCAATGAGTAACAGAATTTCTAATCATTTTCATTATTTAGGATTCGCTTGATACTCTCTCCTTCCTCCACCTCTTCCCTGCATGATCCCTCCTGTTCTCATCCTCACCAGCCCTCGTTCCATCAACAAATCTATTCTCTTTCTCTTTTCCATGTATCTTTCCTGAGCCCTCCTTGTTACTTAGCATTTCTGGGTCTGTAGATTGTAGCATGATTATCCTTTACTTAACTGATAATGGCTATGTAAGTGAGTATATTCCATGTTAGTCTTTCTGGGGACAGGGTTGCCTCACTCAGGATTGTGTTTTATCTTGTTCTATCCATTTGCTTGCAAATTTCATGAAGCCATTTCTTAAATAACTAAATAAAACTTCATTGTGTGGGAGAGACAGCTGCTATGTGGGATAAACTTGGGGGTCAATGCAGAAACCTAGTGCAGCGGAAACTCCTTGGAATCTACTAGAGTGACCCATGTGAAGTTCCCTAGTAATGAGGGTAAGGAGCCCCATCTGGTCGTGTGCTATAACCAGGCAAGGCTCCCAGCCGTGGGACTGGGATATTAATCCAGTCACAAAACCTTCAGTTTACAATCTTTCCTGCTGTCAAGTTCTGCAGGGGTAAAAGTGACATAGAACAGGTGTAAGTGACAAACCAATGGCTAATCCAGCATCAGACATACTCCATGAGAGGGCAACCATGCTTGGCTAATCCAGCATCAGACATCCTCCATGAGAGGGCGACCGTGCTTGGCTAATCCAGCATCAGACATCCTCCATGAGCGGGCAACCATGCTTGGCACTGCCAGGATTGCCAGGAAACAGAGGCTGGACCGTCCAGAGACTAAATAAATTTGCAAGAGGAAAGTCAATGAAATGATTCCTAATGATATTCTGCTATACTCATAGACTGATGAGCAGCCTAATTGTCCTTAGAGAGAGTTCCTCCAGCAGCTGTTGAGAGTAGATACAGAGATCCACAGCCAAATACTAGCCAGAGTAAGGGTAACCAATAAGAAGAGGGCAAACAAGGATTGAGGGAGCCAGAAGGGTAGAAGATATCACAAGAACATAGCCCACAGAATCAACTAAGCCAAGCTCAAAGACCTCACAGAGACTGAAGTGATGATCAGGCAGCCTGCATGGGTCTGAACTCGACCCTCTGCATATACGGTTTGGTTTTGTAGCTTGATGTTTTTGTAGGACTCCTGGTAGTAAGGGATGGGGGAATACCTCTGATTCTTCTATCAGTGCTTGAACCCTTTTCTCCTACTGAGCTGTATTGTCCAGCCTTGTTATGAGGGTTTGTGCCTAGTATTATTGTGATTTTTTTTTTTGTGCCATGGTAACTTGCTATCCCTGGGAAATGTGCTCCTTCTTTGAAGGGAACCAGAGGAAGAATGGATTTGGGAAGAGGGGAGGTTGTGGGAGATTGGGAGATGTGAAAAGGGAGGAAATGTGGTCAGGATGTAATGGGTGAGAAAAGAATTTAAAAAAAGAATTAAAAAATAAAAGACTTGCTTGTATTCTCCATTGATAACAAGAAAGTCTTTTATTTTTTAATTTTTTTTTTAATTCTTCTCGGGAATTGATTGGGGGAGGGGGAGGGAAATGGGAGGCAGTGGCGGGGAAGAGACGGAAATCTTTAATAAATAAATAAAAATAAAAAAATAAAAATATAAAAAAATAAGAAAAATAAAAGACTTAACCTGAAGTTTGTGCTTAAATGAATATTAGGAGGAAGCATTTCCTTTTCAAACAGAGTTGTTGAGAGTCCTACTAATGAGGTAGAGATGAGTATATATAATCACAATACATACGTACAAGTATGAAATTCCTAAAGAATTTTTAAACAATTATAATGATAACAAAATGAAATTTGAAGGTGTCCCATATTTTTCCAATGTATTTGCCATCCAAATTTTTGAAAGTATGTGTTCATTTATATAACTTAGTCTGTTATTCTGGATATAGTAAACATCTGACATGTATTTTCTGTTTTTTATTTGTAATTTTTCCAGCATATAATTGAAATTACACAGAAAATTGTTTTAATTGTATGAATTGGGAGCTCCTTATATTTAGGCTAAATTCAGCCAAATGTTCATCTGGATTCCACATGCACGTAACACCACATAAACTTACAGGTGTTCAGTCACAACATTTAGGGAATACTCTTTTTGGCTTGCCTCATTTTCTCTCTTTTGATACAGGTTTTCATTATGTAGCTTTAGCTGACTTGGAGCTTGCTATGTAGAACAGGCAGACTGACCTTGAATGCACAGATACCCACCAACATCTGCCTTCAGAGTGCTTGGATTAAAGGCATACACCACCACACGTTGCTTGATGCATTAGTCTTAATGGTTTCATGTCTATTTTTTAATTTAAAATAATTTCTTTCATACAGTATATCTGATCCCTTGTCTCCTCCCATATTATTCTCCTCTCTTTCTCTCTTTTTAGAAAGCTATCAAGCAAATAAAAGCAAACAAATCAGATTTTAAAGAAAGTCTTGAGTCATATACGCAGACACACACACACTCAATAAAAACACAAAGTCACAATATACATACAAAGGACCACTAAGATAAAATAAAAATGTTCAAACAGTAATGTGAGACAAAAAAAAAAAAAAAAAAAAAAAAAAACCTCCCAAAGCAGTTGCCAGCTGGGGATAGTTCTTTGGTTAGTGATGGGAAATCATGTCTACTTTCTCCTCTTACTTCTGAGACCCTAACAGGATCGAACTTATTCAGGTACTGTTCATGGCTCCACAGTCTCTGTGAAATAATATGTAATTCAGTTCTGTGTCTGAAAGACACGGTTTCCCTGGTATTCTCAATTTCCTTGCCTCTTAGAACCTTTCTTCTGCCTCTTCTGCATAGTTTTCCGAACACTCAGTAGTCAGATGTAATAAATAGATCCTATTTATGTTTAGTATTTTAAGGTCTCTCAGTCTATGTACATTGTCCAGTTATTGGTTTCTGCATTATTTCCAATCTACTGCAAGCAGAAGTTTTTATAATGATGACTGAGCAGGACAATGAAGTAAGAGCACATCAGAATGTCATTAGGAGTCATTTTGTTGCTACTTTCCTTCTACAGAAGAGTAGTATTGGCTTTCCCTGAAGTCCATGGCCTGTCTAGTCTCAGATTCTTGCCATTGAAAAGGTCACAGGTGGGTTTTATCTCATGGAGTGGCAATAACTTTAAGTTTAAAACAAATTATAGTGTCAGGAGGACAGTCTATACCACACCGGTAATATGACTCTGAACTCATTTTTTTTCTATACTTCAGTCTTTGTAATTAATCCCTATATCTTACTGTAACTACTCAAGGTCCTTTATATACTACATTTTCAAAGTGAAATACAACAGTACATAGTAAATTCTCTTGCTAAACATTCATCTACTATTATATGAAGTAGTTTTAGAATTAAACCACTTCATCCACACTATATATTTTATGGTACATGTTATCAGAAGAAGGTTTTCCATGTCTTCTAAAGACATGATACTGAAGTTTTTAGAACCTTACAGACCTTGATAACATCTGTACAAAACTGACAATATTTCCTTTTGTATGACATGTTCACATGGGTGAAATTTGAAGAAAGAAATAAAACAGAAAGAGAAACAGACATCAAGCAAAAAATATTAATTGTTCTAATATGCATCATTCTTCTGAGGGAAAAGCATTATTTTTAATTTTGTTTTATGTGTGTAGGTATAGTGTAGGTTAATGAATGTGGGTATGTGTTTAATGGTGTCCCTTGGCACCCATTTGGGGATAAAAGAACACCAGTTATTGATTCCACTTTGACACACAGGTCTCCCTGTTATATGTAGCTGTGTGCATCATAAGCTTTCTTGTCATAGAGCCCCAGAGAGTCTCCTGATTTCATGTTCTATGTTGTCATTGGTGCTCTGTGACTACATACTCATCTGCCACCCTACCTGGCTCACATGGGATTGGGAGCTTGGACTCAGAACCCCTGCCTGACAGGCAAGCATTTACACACTCAGTCATTCTCAATCCCTATTTTAAATGTTTTAAGAATCTGAAATACATTGGCTGTCTTACTCTCTGAAAGCATCAGCTTGGAAGTCCCTAAAATTACAGCAAGAGTCTGTAATTTTATGTTATTATGCCTGACATTCAAAGTTTGAGCTGCTTCTCAACTATGTCCTTGTGGGAACTCTAAATCTTTTAATCAATTTCATTTTATTTTTATTAGAGAATGAACTTGAGAAAAGGTTTACCAAATCAAACATAATTGTTTTTATATAGTTATCAAAATCCGGGGTGTAGAATATCTTGAATTGGAATCAAAATTATTTCTAAAATGATATTAGCAGCAAAATTTTGAAAGATTTGGAGTTTCAAGCATGAGTTTGGTTCCCCACTCTTAATTACCATGTTGGATAAGTCGTTTAACCCAGCTGAGCCTTATGATCTTATAATATGGGGGGAAATAAATGCCTCATTTATCCCGCAGTTCCGTTGTTAAGATCAAATGAGATAATGCATGTGTGAGAGCTCAGTAAAACTTTATCCATGGAAACATAAATGTTATCACTTCTTTGGTCGATATGATACTGCTTAATGAATCATATCTAAAATGTTGTTAAAACCAGCTACACATCCTTTATGTAGCTCATTCTGCAGTCCGATATATGACTTTTTTTTTAATTGGGAAGCCAGTGCTAATTAAAATTGGTTGATGTTCATGCTGTTCACATTTGTCCAGCTTTTTCACCTATCAGCTACCGATAGCAATTCATGAACATTTAAAATGTACAGCAGCATTCTGCTGCAGTGTGGCCTATCTCACATCTCCCTGACTCACGCTGGGCTTTCACAATGGAGCCTGCTGAGACAAAACAGTTTCACAGTCGTCTTGGGGTGAATTACTCTCCATTTATCCTGGGTAAACCAAATTTTAAGCAATTCATTGCAAAAGCCTAGCTTCAAAAGTGGAAAGCAGAAAACAAATAAAAGCAACCACATAGCAGACAGCATACAAATTTTCTTTGGAAATAATGTTTCTTTGCCTCAATTTCTCTGATGTAAGAGTAAATATGTACAGGTAAGATAATTACAAGGGTGGTTTCTTTATATGGTACCCATTTAGTTTCATGAGTTTATATGAAAAAAGTGATTCAAAGAATAACTGGATACATACACATGGACTCATACAATATTTACTTTGTGACAGTACACATAATCATATTTGGAAGTGTCATTGCTATAAAAAGAACCTACACAGAAGATTAATTAAAACCTGCATATAGTATAAAGATGTAGACTAGCCAAGTCAGTGAACTTTGAGTTCATACATAGGTGGAAATGGATCAAAGAAGGCATTTGATGTCAATGTTGGATTCCTTTCCATGTGCATGTAGATGCAGATGCACTTACATTCACACCCACACACAAGTACACATGTGAGAATATGTATAGCCACATGTACTCACACTACATATATGTAATGAATGAATGAAGGAGTAAAATTTCTGAAGTCATAATTTTAATATCACAGCTGGTATTATTGCATTGTAAAATGTTGAATATTTACACAGGGAAACTTACATGGTACAAAAAAATTAGTGTAAATATAAGAATTATATACTCATCCAGATAGGTAGAATCTCATTCTTATCCTAAATGGTGTGATTTAGGGATAGAATTCAAATGTCAATTTGTTTAGTAGATTGCTGTGTGTGTATGTGTGTGTGTGCATGTCTGTGTGTCTGTGTCTATTTCTCTCTCTCTCTCTCTCTCTGTGCATATCTGTGTGCATTAGGACTCTTGGTGGGCACACTGAATTGTCATTTTCTCGTTCTCAAGTGTGTAGAGCTTTCCTCATCCTTTATGTCAATCTAGTACCAAATGACTGTCACCTTTCTATGTGATTATTTTACGTCCACCAAGAGCTTCTGCTGTGAAATATTGACAATGGCAAGAATAAATAGTGTTGTAGTACACGTGTATGAGTGGACCACAGGTCAAACTTAAGTTTTGATTTGAAAACTGTGCAATGACTTTGGTTAAAAAAAAATTAGTCACAAGTGATGATGGATCCATCACCAAAATAATTTTCACAAAATTATTTGGGAAGAAAATGCAAATCTAAGCAAGAAAAAGAAAAGATCTGGTTAAAAATTTGATCACTCTTGATGCTTCACAGAAAAATAATCATTTTAAAACTCCAGTATTTATTTAGTGGAGCTGGAAGGTGACCGGCATAGGGTTAAGGATGCAGAAATGATGTCTAAAAAGCATGCCTTCTAGTTGATTAGAGAAGGAATGCTCATGCCACACTGACAGTTAAGTTTATGATTCCAATATTGCAGAAGGGAGGAATGCAGACAAGCATCAGTAAGAGCTGGTGGATATGCATTAACATTTTATATGCTGAATTTAATAATGTATTCTTCATGCTAAATAACTTTCTGAAACTTATTTCATTTGATTTGAGATGTGATTTGAGAACTGTCAATATGTTAGGCAATCTGCTACAGAATTGTCTGTCCTCATCTAAGTAATTCTGCGTCATCCTTAGCTGCAAGGCCTACCATTCTTTTCATGGCAGCCATACTCAGCAAGTTGGAGAATGTAAACTTTCTAAGAAAAACAGTAAGATAAAAAAATTGTTTTTTAGGTACATTTGCAGCCACTAGGGTACTAGAATCTCTTCGAATGTATTGCCTGCACAGAGAACAAATCAGATTCAACTCTGCATTGAGGGGGGACCTGCCTCCACAGTAGGATTCCCAGAGTCTAGGAAACTCTCTACAGTCCATTCACTGTTGCCTAAAAACTGTTCACTAAAAACTTTACTGGCAAAATTAAAATATAAAAGTATTCACTTTGGTCTTAAGTTTCTAAAATGCTATTCAAGCCCATGGAGATTTTGAAGAAGGGCTGAAGAGAGGAGCATATCTGCCAAGAAGAGATGGCACTATGTAATGAACATTCAAATTTACGACCTCCCTGTTTGACTAACTTTACAGAAGGGAGTGTGGCAGCCTCACCTATTAGTTACCTAAATCTAAACTGTGCATCAAGTTTTCTTCTGGAAAGCAAAGGCAATACGATAGAACGTGTCAAAAATATTATCTCTGTGTTGACCAGATTTACAGGCACCAATATTTAAAAAGAATTGAGCTGGTGGTAGGGAACTTCCAAAAGTCACACTTGTTTGGCCACATGTACCAAGGTTACAAGTGCCACGGATACCTTACATGTTAGTGTACCACTGACCTAATGCAGGATATAAATACACTATCAACTGACTACACACACTTAACACCTAGAAAAGGCACAAAGAAATGATTAGCTAATTTATATACAAACACGTCTTATTATAAAACCATAAATGATTTCAAAATGCTAGTATTTTAAAGAGAAACAGTTGTAAATGTGAGGTATATGGGGACAAGGTCAAATCACACTGGAGGCTGAGACCAGCGAATGACATAAATGACAGTGAACACAAATAATTGAGAATAAATTTATTAAAAACATGTTTACCGAAGAAATGACTAAAATATAGCAGTGGAATGACGGTGACTGTAGGCAGTTATACTCATTAACATTGCCAACAGTGTTTTGTTTTTGTTTTTCAAATTTATAGAGATTAAGGGGAAAATCACAGTAGTGATTAAGTTGGACCGAGAGAGAGAACTGGGACTTATGAGTATTTCCAAAGCTATGAGTAAAAAACAAGCGTGACTTAAAGTCTACCTTCAGAGAGTTTCAGGAAGAATACACTTGAAAATAACTCACAGGATGCATATTTTTTAATTGAGAATAAATACAATAAAAAACCATTAGATTTCTGACAATTGATGAATCATGTTTAAGGACAACATTAAAAGCAAGTTAAATAGATGGCGGGAATCACCTCCAGTAGAATTTACATTGTTAGTTACATTAGATAGAATTACTCTCTGGCGTATAAACAATGACCATGTTAAGGTCGAGAAAATCATTTGTTAAACATATTGAAGGAAGTCTTGAGACAACAGGTGAGGAGATATTGAGGATGTGTGAATGCTTTCCAGTGTTGACCACAAAGATCCACTCCCTGAATAATTCAGAACTTTAGATTGAAAGCAAGAAAATCACACAGACAGGTAAATGGACTAGAAAAATAAACACATGGAATATAAGAGTAAGTTGGATGAAAATAGCAAAGAAAATCTCTTATAAAGAAAACACACTTTCATTACTGAAGAATCTGACAACAAAAAGGTTAATTATACAAGTCGAATTTTATGTAAGCTTTTATAACTTATAGAATGAACAAAAACTTATGCGGACAAGAATTTAATAAAAGGGCATTGAGAACTAACAGGTGACAAGGGTCTGGAACTCAGGTGATAAGAAAGTATTTGTGAAACACAAAGGAATTGTACCATATGAAATAAAAAATGGTCTGCTAGCAAACACAGTGTCCTCCTGGAAAGCTAAAATAATTATCTTCAACAGTAATTAAATTGAAAATTTGGAGCATCCTCATAATGTAGAGAGACCTAGGCAGACATGTTATACTATAGATGGCATTTTATAAAATAAAGATCAAAATAAAATACTTGGAAACTCAAACTTCCTTTGTTTACCTGGTTGATTGTGTTGATAGCTATTTGAGGACTTTAAAACAGAGTTATTTATAGGGTTAACACAATAATTCTGTGTGAGATTACATCATTCTTCTGCTCAGTACTCCTTTAATGTAATTCCTTTTATTGAAAACCACAGTATAATGTGAGATATTTGGCTAGATTTTCTGGTTTTAGAGGTTTTGAGTCTGCTGTTCCTCCTGTGAGAAGTCCAACCTGTTTTCTTGCCTTTAATGCCAATGAGACTGAACTTTTTCTGATGCTAACATTTGTGTATGTTACATATCTGTGAAAATTAAAAAGAGCTGAACAAGTAAGATATATTTAAATGCAAATATTATACTTGAGATGCTGAAGTAATTTTTATTTGGACTTTAGTTTAAATAGAATTGCCTTCCATTAAGGAGCAGTTGGGTTGATCGTGTAATAAAAGCTTGGTTTATCTTTTGCAGATTTATGAAACTAGGGTTTTGTTTTGATCTTGTAGTATATAAGAAAATTTCACAACCATCTTTATAATTTGCGGAGCTTCTGCAGCAACATTTGTAAACACAAGGGGATGTTTTCAGTTTTTAGTAGGGGAAGAGCAGATGGTTGGGACTAAGAGAATCGCTCCTTCGTGTTTAATAATGCAGCAGGGAAGGAAATGGCAAGCTAGCTTTTCACCAGGAGAGGATCTTTGTGCAGGGCATCATGGGATCTCTTAAGCTAGAATGGCGCTCCTTCAGAAGCATGCCATCTGCATTGGGATAAGACACAGCAAAATATCGAATAATACCCAGAAAACACACTTAGTTTCCAAGGAATTTTACACGTGGAGGGGAAATAATATCCATAATAGATGGAGAGCAGACAATAAGTACCGGACTGGTGGAAAAATTTCCGTAAAACGGGAAAGACACAGACAGCGAATAAATCATGAAACCAGAATCAAAAAATCAATACAGTTTTGGACCCATTGCACTGACCAATTTATGTCTACTTACATAGAACAACAGAGACATTTGAGAAGAAACCCTAACTGAGAAAATGCAATATTGGGCTGTAGAATACTCTGTAAAACAGTGCTTCTCAGCCTTCCTAATGTTGTAACCCTTTAATACAGTTCCTCATGGTATGGTATCCCCAGTCATAAAATTATTTTCATTACTACTATTTTGTAACTGTGATTTTGCTACTCTTATGAATCGTAATCCAAGTGTTTTTGGAGACAGAGGGTTATCAAAAGTTGAGAACTACTTTCTTCATTAGTGATTGATATGGGAGCGCTTATCTCATTGTGGGTGCGGCCGACCTGTAATTGATGGTTCTGGCTTCTGTAAGAAAGCAGTCTGAGCAAGCCTAGAGAAGCAAGCTGCTAAACCACCCCTCTCTAAGGAATCTGCATCGGCATCCGCCTTCAGGTTCCTGCCTAGTTTGTGTTTCTGTATTGACTTCATTGGGTGATGGACCATGATGCAGAAGTGTCATCCTAATAAAGCCTTTACTTTCAACTTGTTTTGTTCACGGTGTTTCATCCCAGTAATAGAAACCCTAACCCAAGCACAGTGATTGCATATAAAAAGAATTAATATGAAAGAATTATATTAAAAACATTTTTGTGTAGTTTTGTCAAAAGTTTTGTTTTGATTTATTTTATTAAACATATTCTTTTCTTATACAATGTAATCTGAACAGAGTTTCCATTCTTTACTTCTCTCAATTCCTCACCACCATCCCTCCAATCTGGATCCATTCCTTTTCTGTCTCTCATTAGAAAAGAACAGGCTTCTAGCAGATAATACCAAAATAACAAAATGAAAGGAAAAGATAAAATGAAAATCATCATATTAAAGTTGGACAAGACAAGAGAAAAATAAAAGAACTTCAAGAGAAGAAAAAGAACCAGAGACCTACCTATTTATACTTTCACGGGACTCATAAAAGTACTAAACTGAATACTAGAGTATATGTGCAGAGAACCTGGTACACTCCCATGCAAACCCTGTGATTTCTGTTTCAGTAAGTCTCTGTAAGTTCATGGGAGCTTTTCTCAGTTGTTTTACAGGGCTGGTATGGGATTTCCCTATGTGTGCTATGAATATGTTTTATTACTATTTGTTAATATAGAAGCTGCTTTGGCCTATGGCAGGGCAGAATATAGCTAGGTGGGAAATCCAAACAGTGATGTATAGAGAGAGTAGGTAGAGTCAAGGAGAAGCCATGTAGCTGCCAAAGGAGAAGGACAAAACCTTACCAATAAGCCACAGCCTCATCGCGATACACAGATGAATAGAAGTGGGTTAATTTGAGGTATAAGCGCTAGCTAGGAATATGCTTTAGCTGTTAGAAAGTGTTGTAATTAATATAATTTCTGTGTGATAATTGGATCTGGGTGCTGGGAAACCAAGATCAGTTTCAGTTCCCACAGGGCTGAGTTCTTCTTGTGCCTCACATCTCCTCTGTCTCACATTCTTTCTGCCTGCTCGTCCTTGGAGTTCCCTTGGCTCTGAGGGTAGGAATTTGATGGAGACATTTTATTTAGAGATGTTGGCTGCAATGTTTCTTTCTCCTTGCATAATTTTTGACTGAAGATCTCTTTACTTGTTTCTCTCCACTGCAGGAGAATGCCTGAGGATTGATAAATAAGGCACTGATTTATAAGAAAAGAAGAATATCATTCACAGTCATGTTATTGTTTTCTTTTAACTTCACTAGTATTTGGCTTTTACCCCAGGTCTCTGTGTTATTTATTTTTTGGTTCTTGGTCACCCAAACAGTGTTAGATATGGGTTCCACATCAGGGAGTAGGCCTTGTGTCAAATCAGACATTGGTTGGTTACTTCCACAAGGTTTATGCCACCACTGCCCTAGTTTATTTTGCAAGCAGCACAGATTGTAGATCAAAGGTTTTGTGGTTTGGTTGGAGTTTACTTTTCTATTTTGATAGTCCTCAGAGTACCTTTCTACATCAAAAACACTAGAACATTGGGGCAAATATTTCAGGCCGGCAGTAGCTTAATTTATCCATGTTCAAGAAGTAGTGTGGAGTTGTCTTCAACAATATGAGCTTTCTGTAAGTTTGTGTAGCGCAACCTTTTGATTGAGACAAAGTTTTAGTATTTGATTCTGCCTGGTCTTGATCTCTCTATGCAGACCAAGGTGGCCTTGAGTTCATAGATATTTAGTCTTATCTCTGACTCAGAAGTACTGGGATTAAACGCAGATGCTACCACAGACAATGGAAAGCGTGTTTTCTTTTTTGTTTTTAGTGGGGATGGAAAGATAGCTCAATATGGAGAGGTGTTTGTTGTGAACCTTAAAGACATAAGTTCTCTCCTTGGATCCCACATGTTAAGAGGAGAAAAATCAACCTTCAGCACTTATCTTCTCATCACCCATGATATTCTTCCAAATAAATAAAATTATAAAAATTTAAAATGAATGTTATTTAAATGTCTTATAATATTCACCTAATGGTTATGCATTAACATTTTTAAAGAGAAAAATTCATTATGTGAATCATGGTGTATTTCATATAATCTTATAAGATAAATCATTAGTAAAATATAGTATTAATAGCTGCTAATATGTGAAAGAAAAGTTTCAGAGATAGGGTACTAAGTACCGGTATGTAGTTCTAAGGACTACAGATTTTGTTGTGGTTGATTTATAGTGCAATCAATTTTCTATATTGATCACCAACCACCAATCATTCTTAGAACAGGCTAGAACCCAATCTTAAGGGGAAAATGTAAATTCAACCAAGAGTTTGATGATCATATTAGTCCATATGCAGAACATAAAATTCCACAGAACATGCTTTTAAGCCAGCAATTTTAAGATTATAAGGTACAATGTAAGCTCAGAATTAAACACTTAATGGAAAATGACCTGTAGTCATCAAAGACTATGGGAAAATTTTGAAAATCTTTTCATTGTTTGGGGCCAGTAAAACTGTTTTATATATATATATATATATATATATATATATATATATATATATATATTACAAACACACACACACTTATATATGTGTGTGTGTGTGAGAGAGAGACTATATATACACTGAAAGTGATAGTCTCATAAGTATGGATTTAGGCAAGACAATAGTTATAGAAATTGTCTTATTAAGAATTTTAATACAAATTTTATGAGTCATAGTTTTTAAAGGAGCTTCATCGTTACCATCTCCTGTTAACCTTCAATTCCCTTACTAGTAATTGAAGGTTAGTAATCTTTGGCTTCTTAGTTGCATACCTTATTTGCCCACTTTATCTGAGCAGGACCTTGCATTGTTCATTCTTCTCTCTCTGTATCAATATGTATTTTTGAAAATAACACTTTTTTCTGTGTAGAAATAAAGTCAATAAATAGAGAAAGTCCAAACAGGAAAGCTTTGAGCACTAACACTGTCAATTAAAATTGGAGGGACCTGGTTTTTGCATCTATAGAATGCTCAGAGTAAGTGCAGTAACTATTACATCATTACCACCTTTTAAAGCTAGTATTTTGGCATACATGAGGGATGAGAATTCCTCTTTGTCTTTGTGGCCAGTTGGCCATCAGTCCATGAGGACAAAGGGACAGAAGCAAGGGCAGGTCCTTTTAAGTCACGTGAACTTTATAGAGGCAGCCTATCAGGAGACAGACTTCAATTAATCAGATCAACTTTATTCTAGTGTATAAGTATATGTAAGCTTGGGGAGCCTGGGGACAAACCCTGATTTTCATTAAATGACATGTCCTATCATATGTGGCAGTAGGATCCTATATAAACATCCTAGCACAAGTCTTCTAGCAGTAGTCTGTACCAAGGGTAAAGCTAAAGATAAATAAATTGTCTGGTGTAGAGACAACTTAAAATCAATAATCCAGATCCATTCTGCAGATAAGGGCATCAAAGAATTGTAAGGGATCTGCAAATACAAATATGAAAAAGGCATTTCATTTATAAACAAAACAACTGCACATATAAGACAGACATTGTCATTGGTGTTGCTATGATAATAGGATATTTTAGTATCCCCTAAAATATCTGAGATTTGTCAAATGTTTTATATTTAAATAGAGATTTCTAGTATATAATACTTTGACTTCTGCATTGTAGTGCGCTAAACGGGATGGAATAAAATGAGAGAATTTATATTATCTGTTAACTGGGTCAAGGACTCTTCCCATATACTTGAAACATTTCTCATTGTCGCCTTTTTCCTTCCATGAACTCAGGGAGGCAAAACTGCAGAAACACAACGGGGATTATTTCTGTTAATCATTAGACAGATTAATATAGGTTAATTGCTGATTAACACTGGAGTTGTATCAATTCAATACAGTGCAGAGAAGAAATGTAAAGCAGATTAATGTTAAATATCCCAAGAATGTAGTTTATATCTCGGTTCCTATTCTCTACATATTTACTTATGTAAATTATAAAATAATAATTATGTCAGAAGTTTGAGCTTTTTACTTTAAAATATACACTCTTTAGACCAGATTCTGTATTAATATGAGAATAGTGCAAATGTAACCCCAAACAAACAATGGACAAATTCTGTGTGGGTGTTTTACAGACCTTTTCTTTACCTTAAAAAAAAAGGAATTTTGTGCCAAGGATGGCAGTGCATGCCTTTAATCCCAAAGGGAAGACAGAAGCAGATGGATCTCTTTGAGATTCAGGGAAACCAGGATGACATAGAGAGATCCAGCTCAAAAAGTAAAAAAGAAAAAAAAAGAAATGGAGTGTAATATGTTAGGACTCAATTTGTCTCAAACACAAAAATTAGACAACATAGACAGGTCTAAGATTTATCACCTAAATTTATTTAATTAATTCTTCTGCTATCTTAGGTGATCTTGCTTGATACTTTAAATACTTAATTACATATTTCATGTTTTAGAGAGATGCTGTATTTCATTGCCCCCTATGTAGCAGAGTTGATGGGAATGAATACAATTGGAAATGCTTTTGAAAATTAGAAGCGAATTAATTTTTCGAAGTATGCTTATTTTATTGAAATGAACAATATGAAAGAGAACACATTTGCATAGTCTCTATATACTCTATTAAAGATTATAGAATTCTAAGAAGATAATCTATAACTAGAATAAAAAGAGTGTAAACGATATAGCTATCTCTCTGTGATTAGTAATATATAATGTATACATAATGTTTTTTATGAACATGAGATCTTAAAATATTTTGTTCATTAAACATTGTGACAAAGAAGCTAGCTGCTGAACTGTGTTGTGCTTGAAATATAACCTGGGGCTGTGGGCTTGCATATTAGCTGTGCTTAACGTATGCTTGTTACTATTTGGCACGGTTGGTTTTAATGCAGTTTTTGTTGGCTTTAAACACTGAAACAAATAGAAAACAATCAGGCTCTAGTGGCTTAGAAACCTGGATGGCAGCCCAGCTCTCATTTATTAGGACCCTGGGAAAATGAATTTGAAAGGGGAGCATTCTCAAGTCTGCTTTCAGGTTACATTTAACAAGTATGCCTCCCAAGGATCTCCATGCCCTTTCCCTATGCGTTAATTCTGCTAGCTATAACATAAACACCAGTAGGAACTACTGTTCAAATGTCTATCAAAACTGTTTGGGACCTAAATTTAGCAGCAGTAGTTACAGCGGAAATCATAGGGTTTGAACTGCGTGAGAAGTTTCAACTAGGTGTGAAATGCCCCAGGATTCACCACTAGAAATCCTTCTAGTGTTTAAATTGATCTTCACGGCCCTACTTGATCTTTATTGTGAAAAGCCATTCTTATTTCAGTTGAAGGTAATGGTTAGATTGGTAAAATATGGAAACACCTTAAAATAGGTTTAAAATTATATTTTATTGTCATTATTTTAGCAGTAATACTACTGTCTGAGATTAATTTTTCAAACTGCATAGTGCAGGTTGGCCTTGAACATATGGCAGTGCTTCTGCCTCAGACACAGAATGAGTGCAATGGTGAATCCCAAGGGAAAATCATCACATTTGCCTTAAGTAGTATTTTGTTCTTGGATTGTTTTCTTAGTTGTGTGAACATATGGGTGTGCTTTTTCTTTTCTTTTTGTGTGTTGTCTTTGGGAAACTGTCTCTTGAGGTCTTAGGAGTGCTGTGCAAATTAAGTGAGAAAAAGTGCGAGAGCAGCCGAGTGTGGGAATGGCTCTTTTGTGCTTCAGATCTTGATGATGACTGCCACGTTTTGACCTTAAGACAAGCAGATATGATACAGTCTAAATTAAATTAAAAAAGAAAATTTAAGTGTAATATTTTGCTCAATATTGTTTCAGAAATTCTGATAAATGTGTTAAATTCACCATTTTTTTTATTTTGCATTTTTGTATAAGGATCTAATTATCTAAAAAAATAAATATACAATTTTGGTATGGCTAGTGTTTTGTCTTTCTGTTGTCTTATATGCCTGCTTTTATTAGTTCATTAATTTAAATTTTAGACATAAGTGTCCAATTATGAATACTCTTTATATTGGGACAGTACTTTAATGTATAGCCTCAGTGGGACTGGAACTCACTATGTAAATCACTTTTGGCTTAAATCACATAGATTTTCCTGCTTCTGCCTCAAGTGTGGAAACTAAAGTTTGTGCCATTCTGCCACCTGAGAGTAAATTTATAGTGTATCTTAGAATCATATTACTCCATCTAGATCTAAGTTTATCATTAAGTGAAAATTCAAATCAAGTGTGGAATATTTTCGGTCAATCATAAATTTATTTATTTTGTTGATAATTCTTTGAATAAGGAGCTTTATATAATGTATTATAAGTATATATGAAAACTATCATGTGATGGTGATATGCATATATATATATACACATATACATTTACAGGGTAATTGAGTTATTCTATAAATTGTACTTGATAAATAAATTTGATATATATAATGTACACAATAACTTTCATTCATTAAAGTGTCACAAGTAATAAACATATTTATCTAATTTCTTCATATCATTTTGTGTGTTTGTATGACTGTGTGTTTACACATCTGAACATTAGACTTCCTCCAAATTTTTCAGTTTCACAGGTAGTTCTGTCATCTCTAGTTATCATCATGTTGTTGTACATACAGGGCATTTTAAAAGGAAAATATAATTTGTTTGGGCTCATGATTGTGAGGGCCAAAAAATCAAATCTGGATAGTTGCCCCTGGTGAGAGACTCATGCTGCATCACAACTTGACCTAAGCTATCATTTTATCAAAGAGTTCAAGTATGAAAATTATGTTTCATGGAGCAGGGATTATACTGAAGCCGAGGAAGCAAGAGAACAAACAGATGAAACTAAACCCCTTTTGTAACAAACCATCAACACAGTCACTGAAGTAGGGCCATGAAAGCCACAGCACACAGGCAAAACATTCATTCTTGTAAACATTCCCATCATCTGTCTTGCTTTGCGTATCTCCTTCCCAGCATAAAAATATTTGGGAGACTAACCACAACCAAATTCTCTTTGCTGTACAGCAGATCTCTAGAACTCCATCTACAAGTACAGGTGAAACATTTTAGCCATTGAATAAAACATCCCGTTTACAAGACATACGCTAATCAGGGATGTAGTTACCACTGTCATATAGGTTCAGAGCCATTCAAAGAGTCATGAGCTTGTGGGTAGGTGTGTTACACAGTAAGATCCAGACTATCCTGGAAATTATAGCAAGACTTTCTGTTTCTATTTCCTTCTGTCTTTATGTGTATGTCTCTCTCTTTCATACACACAAGTAATAATATTGATAATTATCATTAAATAGGAATCATATGTGTTTCTGCATGTTGACTTAAATGTCCACTTTTACTTATCTATTGTATTCTTAACATATGTTATAGTAGATAATGAAATTTTCCTTTGTGTATTAAATGTGGCCTTCTATTGCTCTATATTTTCATGATATCAGACAGTGATATGATTTTTTTGAGATAATAGAGAAGAAAAATAATTTATATGACATTTTTATAAAGAAGCACAGCATTTCTGATATGTTTAAATACTGTATAGAAGTAATTCAATACAGGAAATTTGTAAAGCTCTCAAATCCACATGGAACTTAAAAGTTAGGTACACTCACAAATTCTAAGTCTGCTCAGCACTGCAGTCATGCTATACAGTTTAATATGACTGTACATTGATGTACCTGCCTAGGATTGGTACCTATCTCAACAATTTTTTATTAATACAAATCTATATAAGATGCATACATTTATCTCTTTGCTAGTCAATTTTACCCTGCATCTTTTCTGTATGCATTATCTATGTAATGCTGGTATTTTAGTTTCCCACTCTCCAGAGATTGCAAGATAGTGGGAAACAAATTATCAAAGCAATTAAAATGTTTTCATACCTACAAGAGCTAGAAATCTGTGCTTTTAAAATTAATTATTAGTTTCAACTCTTGAAATGAAGACACAGCTCCAGGTACTCAATCAAGCTGTTAGAATGTGCTATTTTAAATCATAATGAAAGACCTTTTTGTCATAAGTGTGTCTTAATATGTGAAGCTATCAGAAAGATTTATTGGACTTCAATTAAAAAACATAAAAGCAGCAAGATTGATTAGACACTTTTTTCATCTCTTTGATAATACGATACACACATAATCACTATCTGCTGAAACCTCAAATATGTCTTTTAATAAGTTTATATTTCTTATAATCATCTATCTGTGGTTAATATGCTTTTGAAAAAGATGTATGTAAGAATAGATGAACTGTAAACATTTACCATAAAATCTTTGAAGCGATGGATTTCTTTTTTTAATTAATTAATTTATTTTTTAAAAATCCTTTCTCATTTACATATTAAGTTCCCAATCCTATTTCTTCTCCCACTCCATCCATCTTCCCCCCACACACCATCCACTCTTCAGAGATGTAAGGCTTCCAAGGCAGGGCCAAGACCCTCCCTTCTATATCTAGGCTGAACATGGTATCACTCCAAAGAGAATGAGCTCCAAAAAGTCAGTTTAAGCAATGGGGAAAAATCCTGGTACCAATGCAATGGGTCCCACAGACTGCCCCAATCATACAACTGTCACCCACATTCAGAGGGCCTAATTTGGTCTTATGCTAATTCTTCCTCTGTCAGTTGGGAGTCAGTGAGCTCAATTAGCTCAGATAAGCTGTTTCTGTGGGTATCCCCGTCAAGGTCTTGACCCCTTTGCTCATATTATTGCTGCTCCCTCTCTTCGACTGGAATTTGGCAGCTCAACCCAGTGTATATCTCTGCTTCTGCTTCCATCAGTTGCTGGATGAAGGTTCTATAATGACAAATAAGGTAACCAACAAGCTGATTAAGGGGAAGGCCAATTCAGGCGCCATCTTTACTATTGCATAGGGTCTTACCTAGGGTCATCCTTGTGATTTCCACAGAATTTCCAGGTTTCTTACTAGTCCCATAATGGCTCCTTCAATCAAGTCATCTCTGTCTTTGCTCTCCATCTCTGTTCCACCTCCATCTCAACTGTCCAGTTCTCTTATGTTCTCCTTCCTCCTCCCTTTCTACCCTTCTGACCTCCCTTCTGTCCCCTACTCACACACTCCCAATAGTCTCAGTAGATCTTGTCTATTTCCCCTTCCCATGGGAATCCACGTATATTTCTCTTGGGATTCTTCTTGTTATCTAGCTTCCCAGAGTCATGGACTATAGTACAATTATCATTTGCTTTACATCTAATATCTACTTATGAGTGAGAAAATAGTGTGTTCGTTTTCCCGAGTCTTGGTTACCTCACACAGGATGGTTTCTTTCTAGTTTTATCCATTTTCATACAAATTTCAATATGTTATTGAATTTTGCTGCTGAGTAGTATTCATTGTGTAAATATACAACATTTTGTTTATCCATTCTTTGGCCAAGGGGCATCTCGGTTGTTTCCCAGGTTTTGACTTTTACAAATAATGCTGCTATGAACAATAGCAGCATAATTGAACAAATTTCCTTGTAGTATGATTGAGCATCTATTGGGTATATGCCCAAGAGTGGTATTGTTGGGTCTTGAGGTATATTGATTTCCAATTTTCTGAGAAATTACCATACTGAGTTCCAAAGTGGCTCAACAAATTTGTTTTCCCAGTAGCAATGGTAGAATGTTCCTCTTACACTGTATCCTATCCATCATGAGCTACCATTGGAGTTTTTGATCTTAGCTATTCTGATTGGTGTAAAATGATATGTCAGAGTCATTTTGACTTGCATTTCCCTGATGGCTAAGGATGTTGAGCAGTTCCGTAAGTGTCTTTCAGCCATTTGAAAATCTTCTGTTGTAAATTATCTATATCTGTACCTACTTTTTAATCAGATTATTTTGATTTCTAGTTTTTTAGAGTTCTTTATATGTTTTGGAGATCAGTCCTCTGTCCTACGTGGGGTTGGTGAAGATCTTTTCCCATTAAACAGGCTGCCTTTTTGTCTTATTGACTGTGTCCTTTGTCTTATAGAAACTTCTCAGTTTCAGAAGGTCCCATTTATTTACTGTTGCTGTCAGTGTCTGTGTTACTTTTGGTGTTATATTTTGAAAGTGGTATCCTGTGCCCATGCATTCAAGCCTACTTCCCACTTTCTCTTCTATGAGGTCCAGTATGGCTGGATTTACAATGAGCTTTTTGATCCATTTGGGCTTGAGTTTTGTACATGGGATAGACGTGGATCTATTTGTATTCTTCTACATTCTTGACATTCAGTTATACTAACCCCATTTGTTGACAATGCTTTCTTTTTTCAATTGTGTGACGTTAGCTTAGTTGCCAAAAATCAGCTGTTCATAGATGTGTGGATTAATATCAGGGTCTTCAAATAGATTCCATTGGTTCACCTTTCTGTTGTTATGCCAATACTGAGCTGTTTTCATTACTGTAGCTCTGTAATAGAGCTTGATGACAGAGATGGTAATGCCTCCAAATGTTCCTTTATTGTACAAGATTGTTTTGGCTATCGTGGGCTTTTTGTTTTTTTTTCATATGAAGTTGAGTATTGTTCTCTAAATGTCTGTGAAGAATTGTTTTGGGATTTTGGGGGAAATGTATTGAATCTGTAGATTGCTTTTCATAGGATTGGCATTTTTATTATTTTGATCACATGTATCCAAGAGCATGGGAGAGCTTTTGATTTTCTGATATCTTGTTCAGTTTCTTTTATCAAACACTTGAATTTCTTGTCTTATAGGTCTTTCACTTCTTTAGTTAGTATTATTCCAAGATACTTTATGTTATTTGTGGCTCTTGTAAATGGTTATTTTTCTCTGATCTTTTTTTCTCAGCCTCTTCAACATTTGTTTATAGGAGGGCTACTGATTTTCTTTTTCGAGGTGATCTTGCATCATGTCATATAACTGAAGGTGTTTATCAGCGTAGGAGTTTTCTACAGAATTTTTGGCTACACTTATGTATACTATCATGTCATCTGCAAATAATAAAGTTTGACTTCTTCTGTTCCAATTTGTATCACCTTGATCTCTTATTGTTGTCTTATTGCTCTAGTTAGAACTTCAAGTACTATGTTAAATAGGTATGGAGAGAATAGACAACCTTGTCTTGTTCCTGGTTTTAGTGGAATCACTTTGAACGTCTTTCATTTAATTTGTTGTTGACTGTCGACTTGCTTTATATTGCTTTTGACATGTTTAGATACAATCCTTGTATTCCTGATCTCTCCAAGACCTTTGTCATGATGGGTTGTTTCATTTTATCTAATGCTTTTTAAGCATCCTTTATATGATCATAGTTTTTTTCATCCAGTTTACTTACATTGTAGATTACGTTGATAGATATTCCTATGTTGAACCATCCCTGCAATCTGGCATGAAGCCAACTTGATAATAGTAGATGATGTTGATGTGTTCTTAGATTCATTTTGCGAGTATTTGTTGAGTACTTTTGCATCAATGTTCTTGAAGGAGATTGGTCTGTAATTCTTTTTCTTAGTTGAGTCTTTGTGTGCTTTGGTTATCATAGTAACTGTAGGCTTATGAAAAGAGCTTGGCAGTGTTCCTTCTGTTTCTATTGTGTGGAACAATTAGTTCTTCTTGGAAGTTCTGGTAGATTTCTGTGCCAAAACCATTGAACCCTGGGCTTTTTGAGGGTTAGAAAACTTTTGAAGACTGTTTCTTTTTTCCTTAGCCATTATAGCTCCAGTAAAATTGTTCATTTGGTATTGATTTAATTTTGTTATGTGGTGCCTATCCAGAAAACTGTCCATTTCTTTTAGATTTTCCAATTTATGGAGTACAGGTTTTTGAAGCATGACCTAATGATTCTCTGGATTTCCTCAGTGCTACTGTTATTTTCCCCTTTCCATTTCTAATTTTGTTAATTTGGATGTTCTCTCTCTGCCTTTTGATTAGTTTTGATAAGAATTTGACTATATTGTTGATTTTCTCAAAGAACCAACTCTTCATTTCATTGATTCATTGTATTGTTTTCTTTGTTTTTATTTTATTGATTTCAGCCCTATATTTTATTATTTTCTATCATCTGTTCCTCCTGGGGGAGTCTACTTCTTTTTGTTCTAGAGCTTCAGGTGTGCTATTAAGTCACTTGTGTAAGATTTCTCCACTTTCTTTATGTAGGCACTTTGAACTTTCCTCTTAGCACTGCTTTCATAGTACCCCATAGGTTTGAGCATGTTGTGCATTCATTTTCATTAAATTCTACAAGGTCTTAATTTCTTCCTTTATTTCTTACTTTACTCAGGAGTGATTTGTTTTTAAATCTTTCCCCAACCCTTTATTGTGGGGTAATAATGTCTGTCTCTAAGATTGAGGTATGTTTCTTATATGCAGCAGAAGGATGGATCCTGTTTTTGTATCCATTTTATTAACCTGTGTATTTTATAGGTGAATTTAGTTCACTGATATTAGAGACATTAATGACCAGTGATAGTTATTTCTTGATATTTTTGGCGGTAGTGCTTCTGTGTTTTCCTTCTTTGGGGATTGCTGGTGTGAGGTTATAATCTGTTGAATGTGTTTTTAAGGGTGCAACTAACTTTTGTGGGTTGGAGTTTTTCTTCTAGTGCTTTCTGTAAGGCTGGATTAATGGATAGGTATTGTTTAAATCTGGTTTTATCATAGAATAATGTTGCACAATTAATCACAACTCAGAAAGAAAAATTGAGGTTCATCTTGAAGATTCAAAGAGCAAAGCAGTCAGCCTCCAACTTTTACCTCAACCGCAGTCCAAAATGGCGATCCTGCCTTCAGGAATCTCAGAGGGATACTGAGTCTGAGAATTGTCTCCTCCTGTTGTATAATCTTCACTAGGGCTAAGATTAAAAGTTTTCACCACTGAGATTAAAGGTATGCACAACTTCTATGGCAACTCGTGTGGTTACCGAGATTAAAGGTGTGCATTACCACTGTGTGGTCTGTAAGGCTCACAATTGGAGCTGCTTTTCTCTCTGATCCCCAGGAAAGCTTTATTTGTAATACAATTTATTTATTAATACATTTATAATTCATAAATACAATTTAAAAGGCACTAAAGAATATCTTGTTTTCTCCATTTATGGTGATTGAAAGTTTTGCTGGGTATAGTAGTCTGGGCTTGCATCCATGATATCTTAGTGTCTATAACACATCTATCCAGCACTTTTTGGCTTTTAGAGTTTCCTTTGAGAAGTCGAGTATAATTCTGATAGGTTTCCCATTATATGTTACTTGGCCTTTTTGTGTGTGTAGTTCTTAACATAATTTCTTTATTTTGTATGTTTAGCATTTTGGTTTATTATATGCAGAATGGATTTTTTTTCTTCCAGTCTATTTGGTATAACTGACTCATTTCATCTCCTTAGAGTTTTTATGCTTCTTCTTGTTAGAATTATGTGGTAAAAAAAAGTTTGTTGTTTCAGAGCAAATGTTAGTAATTATAGAAGAGAGGAAACTTTTAGGAATTGGCTATATTTTAAGGGCAGAATTATAACTTTATATTTCAGTTAGAATTACAGTCTTCTAACCTGCACTGGATCTTAAGGATTATCAAACCCTAGCCTATCATTTTGCTGAGTGTTCAATCACCTATCATAAAGTCTGAGATTCTTGGTAACTAAAGTGAAATTTTGTAAACAGTCCAACTCTCCTTGCATTATTTCCATTGTCAGAAACCCTCTTATAGACACTAACACAGTTTCTTTTCACTTACTGCTCTTGGTTATATACTGTGTGTGTGTGCATGTGTGTATGTGTGCATGCATGTGCACAGGCAAACATACATGTGTATGCATGTGTGTTTATCTGAGGTTCTGAATTGTGTAAGAAAGTCTTTCTATGCTGATTATTTGAAAACAGTTTTTCTTATCTTTAACTTGTTTTCAGTCTTCACTGATGGGTATTTGAACAGAAAAAAAAACCCTCATTCTTTTTACTTTTTATTTTAAAAGATTTTTTTGGTGTTTGTGTGTGTGTGTGTGTGTGTGTGTGTGTGTGTGAGAGAGAGAGAGAGAGAGAGAGAGAGAGAGAGAGAGAGAGAGAGAGAGAGAGAGAGAGACTATGTTTGTGGCTCTGTGTGTGGTCACAGAAGCCAAAAGAGAATATCGGATCCTCTGGAGCTAGAGTTAAATGCAGTTGTAAACAACCAGATGTGAGTGGTAGAAAGTTAATTGAACTTGAGTCCTTTAATAGTAGTGCTGATTTCAGCTTGGCTTGGTACAGGAAACCTGAATGGGTAGGCAAGGGAATGAAAAAAAAAAGTCCAACACAGAGACACACATGTAGTAAAGATGGAGTTGAGTGGTGTGATGGAGGCATGCACTATTATGCAACAACTTCCAGCAAGCCATATCATTAGCAGGCTTATTACGAATAGCACAAGGGAGGAGGAGTTAGCTAGTGGCATCAAGGAGTATGTGTAAGAAAACAATCTCAGAAGTCAAGTATCAGGAGAGGAAACTGTGGTTTACATTTTCGGTACACTCTCCCAACCTTTCCACACAGGGCCTTGGAAACACATTGCCATTTCCCTTTGGGTTGAGGTTTCCGGTTTCTTGTCATTAAAACACATTAACCCAGAACTTCATCCACTCTATACCCATTCACTCAAGGATTCCCACATTTCCCCACAAATCAGCAAATACTCTTAACCAATGAGTCATCTCCCCAAACCTCCTTTTCCAAACCACTCACAAACTCCTGTTAAAATTATATGCAAGTGTGTATGTCTGTGTGAGCATATGCACATACATGTGAGTGGGCTACCTCAGAGAAAAGAGGTATCTTACCTCCTGAAACTGGTATAGCAAGAGATTGTGAGCTATTAAAGGCAGGTGATAGGAACTGAACTCTGATCCTCTGTCCCTGCAATCTATCCTCTTAGGTTTTGAGTCATCATTTCATTTTACAAAACAACACATTCTATTTGAATTGTAACACATTTTATTCAAACTATCCTTATCCAGAATATGAATTTAACAATATGTGAATTCATCATTCATAAAATTATATACTTTTCATAATTTGAACAAATCCCCTTCATAGTGAGGCATGGTAGGACATGCAATCTTAGTACCTGGGAGGCAGAGGCAGGAGGATAATAAGTTTAATGTCAATCTAGATGTATTTTGAGGCTGAGCTGAGCTACATGACACCCTCTCTCAAGGACAACCATGATAATTTCACTTACAAATTTTGTCACACTTTAAATACACATTTAGACAATGCAATAACTGTTCATATTTTTCTCTTACTTCAAGTTCTTATAACTCTTTTTCTTGTTATAACTCATATTTGTTATAGCTCTTATTTTGTTTCGTTCTAAAACTAAGGTTCTTTCTTTTTCACTACTTCTGCCTTAGAATTTCCTTGTTCATTCATTCACTGTGATTTGACACAGTGATTTTTCCTGAGTCTTTTGTTTGCTATGTCATGTTTTCTCTTTACGTGTTTCAAGTTTTCCATTTCTGTTTTCCTTCTTCATTATCCTCACATCTATTTATGTTTTTCAATTGTTTAAGCAGAGTTGTGACTTAAAGTTGATGCTTTGTTGGCTGAAATTTGAGGGTGCCCATAAGAAATTCAAAGCCACTCAAATTAAAGCTGCCAGCAGAAAACAAATTCAAACATGTTCTATTCAGTGCCTACTATTGTAATTCAAACTTTTATTGGAATTAATAGCACTGGTGAAAAAGGCTTTCATATTGAACTTCTCTCTCTCTCTCTCTCTCTCTCTCTCTCTCTCTCTCTCTCTCTGTCTTTACTTATTGAAATGAATCACTGCATACTGCATATGTGTTAAAGCGACAAAGGTAAATTTGTTTAAGGGTGTTCAATTGGGGATTCAAACAAAATGCAGTTATTTAAAACCCTTTAATTTGTGTTCTTACACTCTCTGCTGTTAGAATCTGATTCAGAACTTAATCATCTGCATGACTACTATAAAATTCTGTGGCCAAATACCCTAGAAAATACAAGAATATAATTTAGGACAAAAAGAATTTAAATTGGCTAGCTTGTGCTCAATGGAGTTATGCTACATAACCTTTATTTTGAAACAGAATTTTGATTGATAGAGAAATAGAAAAGATTATAAAAATCATTAGTCATTCTTTAATACTAAGTGATGAGTGTCCACCTTCCATATTTAATAAATAATCCCATCTGATTGTTTTTCTAGATTTTCTATTTTCTCTAGAATTTTCCATTATTTCATATTTGAAGTTCAATAATAACCAAGTTTTTCAGCTTGGTGCCTGAATACACCGAATTTTAAAAAGGATACTTGTAATAGAATATTCATATTTAAATCTCACGAACCAAATTCAACTGGTTTCAACAGCAGAATTTGAAAAGTGTGGTAGTGGAAGTGGCATTAGCACCAGCATCAAGATCAACAAAGATGCTTTTAGAGGTGACATTGTGTAATTAATTCTAGCAGAGGTGTTCAGTTACATTATCTCTTCACTACAATTTACATTTGACCTTTGAAACTACTCTTTTCTTACATTTCTATTTCAGCGTTTCCAAGAAACTGTTTTCTTCTCATCCTTCTTGATTAATGCTTTCAACTTTAGAGTATTTGTTTACTTGTAGTGTTGTTATTCCTTTGAACTGCTTTACACATGCAGAGTTAAAGAAGTTTTCTTCGTGTTCCAGGTTATAGTGTATGGCACAGCAGTAGTCATGTTATTTAAATGTTTGGTTCTTGTCTTTTTCCCTACTACATGATAAATGGGTTAGCCTGAAAAGCCAATGACTTATTTATATGTACATCCTTAGCACCAAATGCAATGCCTAGTTCTTAAAAAACCCTCAGATATATTTCAAAACCCTGAATACATGAGAGAGTTGAAGAGCCTCTTAGCCTTATACCATTATGCCGAAACTCAATGCCCAGTGAGTCTTAGTGCAAAGTATGTAAAACGCACAGTTGCTTGGCTGAAGAATTATAGGAGATATGGTGAATATTGCCATTTCAGTTCAGTATCTGTCTCACAATCTTGCTTTGCAAACAAAACATTTTGAAAGACATTTTTTTAATTTTATTCTTCTGATGTTCTCAGATATAAACTGTATGTTGCATCCGTTCTAAGAACAAACTTGTGTTTCTGCTCATAGGAGTCTATCATCCTTCGTGGATGTTTCCCTTGGGAGCTTTCTTGCTGCTATTGAATTAAGCATTTTTGTTTTGGGGGCAAAGAGTTGTGGGTTGTTAGCCAGTGACCTGTTTGCACTGGCTCAGCACCTGTTCCCCAGCAGATCAATTATTGCTTAATTGCTACTTGCTGTGTTTTCTCCTAATTTAGCTTGACTATATCTTGTTATTGTGGTGGTATTTTTAAATTCTGTTTTTGTTTTCTCAATCCCCAGCAATTGGATTTCCAACAATGTACCTAAAATAGATGCTTGAAAATATTCCTACCTATTTTGCAGTGTCTCCAAAATAGACAACCAAAAATAAACAAGGATTCTTATAAGAAAAATAATTTATATACATTTACTTAACATATTAATCGACTTTAAAAATATGGTGTTAAAATATTTTTATAATTTATTCTTGTTTCTCTTTGAATTTTTAATTTTGAATAGATTGAAGTTTAAAAATATTTTTCCAAATAAAGTTTGTATTTAAAAAAAATTTCCCGTACTGTCCTAAGTTATTTTGTGCCACCTTTTCAATCAATTTACGTAGGGAAGAAATGATAAACATTGCATAATATGCACAAGCTAAATTTACATAGTGTTTGCATATATTATATTCTTGAGATATTATTTCATTCAAGACTTGTGATTCTTCAGTTAAATAGGCTGAGCCAGTGACAATGGCAAAGGTGGAGGTCAGTGTTAAATATTGCCTACATGGCGCGCATGAAATACTAAGCCTTAACCTTACCAGAGCTCATATCAAACCATGTGTGCTCCTATATTAAAATGTTGAAATATATTCATCACAAAATCTTTTGATTTCTTTCTCCTTATTAGCTTCATTTCTGAGAACAGTAATAGACAATGAAGATTGTGAAATTTACTTGTGCTATAATAAATTTAATCCTATAAAATCTTTGGGGATGTGTATGTTTCTGACCCTGGGCTGTAATATAAATTTTAATCTGAACACTTTTTTTATACAAAAATCTTACCATCATTGGACAAAATACTCAGATGAATGGCTGATTATTTATACTTTCAGAATGTTTACTGTCTAGTTTTCCATCTCCTTGGATCAATCTTATACTATGGCAAAGATCAATGTTAGCATCATTTTTGCTGTGATAGTAATTAATTTCTGTTGAGTTTCTTCAATTCTTGTATATCCTCCTAATGTAATCCATCACCCTCATTCTAAAGCATGGGGAATACAATCCATCACTTCTGGATTCTCATAGAGGGCTTAGGGGGACTACAAGTCGTCTTCCCAGCAGTAATCAAACAGCTGTGATACATGCCACTTTATGCTTACATCATCGTATAATAGATGGTTTTCTTCTTCATGGGAGCTTGACTTAAAATTTTCAGCCAGATGGACTCTGATGCGAAGGTTTCATTTTGTGGAATTTAAGGCTGTGAACTAGTTATTGACAAATACTACATCATCAGTTCCAGTTGAGGACACAGCCTAATAAGTAGAACATTGGCACTAATCCTTATTTAATCAGCCTTAAAATGGTAATTTCAAATTGATGAGGGCACAGGGAATAGATTTTGAACTCATAAAGTACTTCTAAAAATACCAGTAATATGTGTATACAACCCAGGGATGAAATTAAAGAGCCCCCAGCACAGAGAAGAAGAAGAATAAATTATAAAAAGCATGACCAAAGTACAACTGAAGGACTTCATAAAACGCTGAGAAGCAAATTCCTTTGGTCTTTTCAGTAGCACATTTTCATGTTTATATTCTCAAAAATTAATCCACGGAACAAATATTCATAAGGATTAAATGAGAAGAGGTTTTTAAATGGAGTATAAGTACCATTGAGAACTTCCTGTCACTGCTGAAGACAGTGCAATCATAAAATGAACAAGTTTTAATGCTGAAAGTAGTTTTAGAGCACTTATTGTCCGATTGCATCTTTTGATGGATGAGGAGTATAAACATAGTTAAATTATTCAGACAGTGAGCTGCTGAGTGAAGGGTAGAGCACAAATTCCTCTACTTCCTTTGTAAAAAGGCCAAACAGAAACCCTTCACTGAGCCTAATTGGCAAGATCAAACCCCAGCTCCAGGGCCTTGCTCTCAGCCCAGATCAGCCAGTAGAACTGACGCTCTGAGGCCTGTTGATGTGTCTTTTTATATTTTCCAATATTCTCCATTCTCTACGCACATTTTTTCAGGACACACTCTTCCCACAGCACTACACTCTGTTCAGGTAGGACACTTCAGAAACATGAGTTTAAGTGCAAGATTAAACTATATGTACGTTGTCTGAACCTGACAATAAATTAAGGATGCTTGAAGAATCACAAAGACACTAAGGGAATACATGCTTTGATTGTGGGGGTGGCCAACAGAGATCTAGATTAACAAGCAACATGAAGAAAGTCAAAAGAGAATAAAAGATTTAAAAAAAGAAAAAAAATTAGAAACTCCACAACAGTTTTAGAAAACTGATGAGGAACTCCTAATTATTTTAAAACATTTTCTATTCTTAAACTAATAAGTCAATAATTTAAGCCATTCCATAGTAGAATTATTTTCCAGATAATCCCCAGAAGACAAACATGGACATTTTCAAGGTTCAGTCCATTTTCAAATAGTGTGCGCAGGTACAAATCCCTTCTAAATATTGTCTGATAAAAACTTATTTTATTGGGAACTTGGGAGCTCAGTCCGGTGCTCCTGTGTGGGTCTCTGTGACTATCTCCATCCATCACCTGATGAAGGTTCTATGGTGATATGCAAGATAATCATCAGTATGGCTATAGGATAGAGTCATTTCAGGTTCCCTATCCTCAGCTGCCCAAGGAACTAACTGGGGACCTCGCCTTTGGCTCCTGGGAGCCACTCTAGGTTCAAGTCTCTTGCCAACCCTAAGGTGACTCCCTTAACTAAAAATTGTGCTTCCGTGCTCCCCTATACACCTTCCTTTATCCCAATCCTCCTGTTTCCCCAAGTTTCCCTCATCCTCCCCTTCTCACTTTTCTCTCCCCTTCCCCCGATACTCCCATCCCCCCCCCAAGATCCCAAAATTTCTCCCCGGCAATTTTGTCTACTTCCCTTAGTCAAGAGAATAATTATATGTTTTTCCTTGGGTTCACCTTCTAATTTAGCTTCTTTAGGTTCACCAATTATATACTCCGTGACCATTATTTATGGTTATATACAAGGAAGTCAGGACCACGAGGGGTGCACCCAACCACTGAGACAGCGTGGCTGATCTATTGGGAGCTCACCAAGGCCAGCTGGACTGTGACAGAAGAATCATGGGATAAAACAGGACTCTCTGAACATGGCGAACAATGGGGGCTGATGAGAAGCCAAGGACAATGGCCCTGGGTTTTGATCCTACTTCAAGTTTGGGCTTTGTGGGAGCCTAGACAGTATGGATGTTCACCTGCCTAGACATGGACGGAGTGGGGAGGACCTTGGACTTTCCACAGGAAAGGGAACCCTGACTACTCTTTGGACTGGAGAGGGAGGGGGAGGGGAGTGGGGGGAGGGGAGAAGGGTGGGAGGAGGGGGAGGGAAATGGGAGGCTGGGGGGAGGCGGAAACTTTTTTCTTTTTCTCAATAAAAAAAATAAAAAAAATAAAAAAAAACTTATTTTAAAAATGCAAAAAAATAATGAATATGTTTGTTCAGAGTTTGCAAAGCATCATATTTTATATTAATAGCTTGGATGGTAACTTGTTTCAATAAGGAAATTGCAGACACCATTGAGTCAATCCTTTAGAGATGAACTGAAGCTTCAAGATGGGATCACTTCAGAATTTGACTTGAATAATGTTAAGTTGAATGATAATGTGTGAAATGCTATATCCCATTACCATCTTATTTCTTTAAACTCATGAAGCATAGTACTTCCTGTTTCTTAAAACTCTATTACAGATGAGTAAGTCAACTGTAATTGCAGATCTATGTCTATTCAGCATACACACATGATTGTCCTTAAGAACAAAAAAAGTGACACACAATACAGAATCAAATCACAGAACCTATTTAGTTGAGAATGTCAAGGTAATTCTATCGTACATTAGTATTTAAGAGACTTCAAGGATTTTGTATCCTAAGCAAATTAGTTACATATTATAGCATACTCTCTAGGATAACTGAAGCACCATCTTATCGTTTTTCTCTTGCCCTGCTGTTTTGATAGTTGTTGAATCTAATTAGAAATTATTATAGAGCAATGTATAATTTCATAAATTAAAAAAGTCAAAATGAGGGGTGAAAAAAGAGAAAATCATAGAGAAATGCATAGAAATGTTTTCTTTCTTTTCTTTTCTTTTTTATTTTTTTTTAAATTTTCGAGACAGGGTTTCTCCGTAGCTTTTGGTTCCTGTCCTGGAACTAGCTCTTGTAGACCAGGCTGGCCTCGAACTCACAGAGATCCGCCTGCCTCTGCCTCCAGAGTGCTGTGATTAAAGGCGTGTGCCACCACTGCCTGGCTTGAAACATTTTCTTAGATGAGTTAAATTTTTCTAACCAGGCCTGAGTTAGATTTTAATAAAACAACAATATTTTCCAGATAATCTTTTACATTAATATAAAGTGTGTTTACCTTTTTTTCCAATGCAATTGTTACACTAGCATTCTAGTTGCCATTTTCATCTGAATTTCACAACTGGTCCTTTCATTTTCTTTATGTGTGTGTGTGTGTGTGTGTGTGTGTGTGTGTGTGTGTGTGTGTGATTCTTTGGCCTCAGGCATAAAACAGAGTCTTCCTCAATTGATATGGCATCTAGCTCAGTAATATTAGGGATCTCAATCAAACTAGATCTTATCCATGATTGCTATTCACCATTCACCTTACTTCAGAGATTCCTTGCCACCCTTTTCTGAAAGTAGAATGACAGGTGAGTCTATTTCCCCTACACTGCTGCCATTTGGGACTTATATGGGTTATGAGCAACTGAAATTCCATCTTCCAGCTTATGTGACAAGTACCTGGCTCCAAGTTCCTTTCATTGTGAAGTAGGATTCTCAAACATTTGTTTATAACATAAAACCCCTTTTATTTTATTGTAAACTGATAATTAAGACCATGGCATTCATCTGTATAGCCCTTGTAAGTATTTGATAAATAGGCTAAACATGTTTCAAAGTAAAAAAATTATTTAAATTAAAAATATCTACTTCTGCCAGGCAGTGGTGGCTCAAGCCTTTAATCCCAGCACTCACAATCAGAAGCAAGCAAATTTCTGTGAGTTCGAGACCAGCCTGGTGTACAAGAGCAAGTTCCAGGACAGGCTCCAAAGATACAGAAAAACCCTGTCTCACAAAAACAAAACAAACAACAAACAAAATCTATTTATTTCCTTTGTGTATGCTGATCAAAATGACATAGATGGTGACAAGAAAACCATTTAACAAAGCCTGATAGAACTTGGTAGGACAATGAATTTACAATAAAGAATGTTTACAGAAACAAAAATGCTATGAAATTTTTAAAGTTAAAAGTAGATATGCCAACAACAAAATTTTATATGTTTAACTCTTAAATCTGAGGCAATATATTAATCACATATTGATGTATGCTTACCATAAAAAATAACTGGCTCATTATATTGAAATCAAGTTGTTTTTTATGATTCTTAATTTGCACTGTGACCAGTGATCCTCTTGATTATATGTTTAAGGGCAGTCCTAATTGATCATGGCGTCTTTTGCTATAAATTACAGAGAGGGAATGATAGATTTCACAGGTTGGTTGTGGCTTAATGATTGATTTCACAGTGTGAATAGAAAGAGGATATAAACACACACAGGAATAAGGTAGTTACATGGATTCATGATGCGAAAGTACTTTTCTAATGCATACAGATGAATTGATAAATCGAATGTGAAAACACATAAAGAATATTAAGTATAGAGAAAGTCAAAGAGTTTATCAATTGCAGTATCTATCCAAACTTTTTGTATAAAGATGTCTGTGTGTGTTTGTGTGTGTGTGTGTATGTGCCCGGGTATGATTTAAGGTTACCCATTAAGTAGGATAACTTAATAAACAATTGCTTATAAGTTTATTTACAAATTTGGTTAAGTAAACACTGGAATTGACATAAAACTTATTGTACAGAATTTACATATGTGTATACATATTTATACTTGTGTTTTCTATCATTTTTACTTTGATTATAAAAAGAGAAACTCATTGTGCAGTTGCAGTAATTGGCAAAATCCATAACCATACCTTTATAGAACCATAATAAGTACATAAACATTAAAGAAGAAATTTGTCTTGGCAAGATAATAAGATTTTTTGATGAAGTTATCAAATGTTACTTTTTAAGAGGCAAATTTTGATTCTCTCTCTATTTTTTTAGGGTCTTAATGACAAGTCATAGTAAGACTCAGTATAGTGTTAGTTATTTTTGTACCTGCATTTTTGAATTTTTAGAGTTAATAATAATTTTTTAAGAAATCAATAATACTTTCGGGGACTATAAAATTATGAATATTTTTAAGTTAATAAAATAGCTTCTAATTTCAGAGAAAAAGTAATATAGAATCTAGTACTTAATTTAAGTGTTACCATAACACTAAACTACAAAAATTTATTGCTAAAGTATTCAGTGCTTCTTTTTATGAAATTGTACAGCAATAACTTTTGAAGGTTATCAGAAGCCACAATACATAAAAGTTCAGAAAATTAATTTTATTCTTAGTAAAATATATATACCTATTCAAAAGGGACATAAACACAAGGATTTTTATTGTAAATTTATTATAATATTCAATTATCAAAAGCAACAAAGCAAAATATATAAGCAATATACTGCACAAAACTAAAAAGTGTTTTAGTATAACAGCAGGTATGTTCATCAAATTTCATATAAAGAAGGTTTAGTTATAACTGTATATTTTGTGGTTCTTTCTTTTAATTCCAATAGAAATTATATTATTTGGAACTCCTAATGGTATTACTATCCTAAACTAACCCATCTTCATTAATCTGAGAATCACCATGAGGCTGTGGACTACAGGCAAAGCAGGTTCGAGCAGAGGTGTCTGTCTCTGGTGGCAGATACATGGCTTCTTCTTGACTCTGCCTTCTTTCACCCAGCATTCAGTTTAGTTTTTCCACCCAACTCTAGTCTGCTAAGCCACTGGCAGAAACAGCTTCATTAACCAATAAAAGCACCACATATACAGAAGGTCTTCCCACACCATACATGTGTGTTTTTGTGTAAGCAGATACCTGAATGTTATATATATACATGTGTGTGTGTAAATATATACCTGAATGTTATATATATATATATATGTGTGTGTGTTAATAATGACCTTCACAATGTTATTTAAACAATTTATATTCAATAATTATTTTATTTTCAGTTTAACTTCTATTCAGTGATATATGAAATAATAATGCCCATTTCTTATTTATTTTGATAGAGTGAAACTTCCATATTGTCAGTTATCAGGGGACAGAAATCTGGGAGCTTAAAATTTTCATTTTACTTGAAAAAGTATATTCTCAATTCTAAGACTTCCCTTTTCTATAAATAAGCGAATTCTCAAAACACTTGCTAGCACCTGAAACTTTTGAATGGTGTGTGTATTTCAATGCATAGACATGTGTGGTGGCCATTTAAAACTTACATCATTTTAATGACATTGGAGTTTCTAAGGCTCTTACCAAGGAGAGTCCTGTGAATCTTCTCCATTTCTTTCATCCTTGTGTGGTTACAGCGTTCAGTGACCTACACTGTTCTTCACAATGCCCAAGTGACAATATTCATAACCAAACATATACACACAAACTAGAATACAATTTTCACATATATTACAAATTTGCATATTATTTGTGATTTTCTTTCCAGGTCATGAGGGAAATTTATTCCTTATAAGTTCTTAAAACATATGATAATATAGAAAAAGCTTCAGTGAAATGATTATGACTTTAAATATAGGCCTACAAAATGACAATTGTATTAAAAGTATTAAAAAATTTTCCAGTAGTTTTTATGAAGGCTCATTGAATGTAGAATAGATACAGCATTTAAAAAATCTAAAATATTCAAATATTCTATTAATGTTAGCACAGTACTTATTCATTACTTACATGTTTTATATATTAGCATTTAAAAACACCTAGTATCAGTAAAATTTAAAGACTCAATTTTTGAATTTAGAAGTTTCAAAATTCTGCAACATTTGATTATTGACATCAAAGATATATCCTTGTATTTCTGATCTTACCAATCGTGCTGAACATCAGTGGAAAGAACACTTTTAACAACATTTAATGCAGATAATAGTGACACTACTCTTGTTCTCATTTCTCATTAGATACAGAATCTTGTTCTTTTTGATGAGTAAGAATCCAACTAACCATTTTGTAGGTGCTGGTCAAACACCCACCCCCAGTGGTATCCAAAAGAAAATGGCACATTAATTTTACATGTAAAAAACAGTGTTTGAATCAATTAATCTCTTTCAACTTTTTTTAAGTAGGCATTTTTGTTGTAACAGCAACTTGGCACTAACTTTGTATACGGATCTTGTGCGCACTTTTGCATAACTTTTTCTGCTTCATAAAGGAAGGCAGTACCATGCAAATCCTATGCAACCGAGAAACTATGGTCATCTTTTGACAAAGTCAGTTCCCGCTAATATTCATATCTCCTTCTGTAATATGCAATAAAACCATTACATGCCATTTTTGTGTGACGTGATGTGAATCCTAGCCTCTCATTAAATTACAGCTTTCAGTGCTTAACACAATTGTTAGAAGCATGCAGTCCAGTAATTATGGCTGAGTTCTGATCCATTTATAAGTTGTTCATTTTCAGTAATTTATTTAACCTCTTTCTGTTTTAGCAACCTGCTTGGTAGATTGATGATAGGGATGGTATTATACAAGTGCCTGATACATTGTAAGTGCTCCATACAGTTAGCTATGATTGCTTTCCCAAGCATGTGTCTGTACCTTATTACACAAATATTAAATGATTAAAAGGAAACCAAACACCAATCTCTAAACATGGCAGATACCATGCTCAGTTGAAATGTGAAATAATACAAAACATAAATTGAAGTATATTGATCCAGTAGAGACACACAAATTCCTCTTAAGATTAAAAAGACAAGTAAAGGTTTCTGTGTGACCAATGTGTAGAGTTACTTAAGTCACAGAGAGTTCATGGTCAGCTGATGACGATGTAAGTATCCTCTGAGGCAGCAGGTCTATTGAAATTAGGGGGTGGGACATAAAACCATGAGAGTACCCATGGCCATTCAAAATAGTCAGTTTCTCAGTGGTATCTCTGGTAAACTAATATTGAATTGCAAATTGTCAAGCAGGAAAGAGATCAAGAAGTGAGGGGAGAAGGAATGTGGTAAGGAAACAAGGAAGGAGAATTTTTAAACCAACTATGATTTTATCGTAGTTGTAAACCTATTTTTTCTGGTTGACTCATGAAATGTTTCTGACTATTGAGTCACAGACAATCAGTGTACACATCACCTGCTGCCTGAGGTCAGATGTGTTCCTGTTGGGTCTTTTGACTCTCTGCTCTCTGAGCAAGAACCTAACTGATCTGGATCTAACCCACGGTGTTACTTCCAGAGTTGGTACCCAAGGACTTCTGCAAATGAACATGGCCTGAAGATGCCTATTATTCCTTTCTCCTGCCTTTTTCATAATTGTGCTCTTTATTCTTGAGAGGAGGTTGTTAGAATCCTTTTCATCCCATGAAAGACAGGTTTGGAAAATGAGTCTGTTTACCTTATCTTCAAAGAAAAATTCTTCCACAATTACCTCCCTTTTTCACATGGCATGATATTGAGGCACAAAACCCTCATACAAGAATCAACGTGAATTTATATGTGAATTTTCAAATCCCAGACTGTCAGAATTGTAAAGGGACAAATAACAAGTAGCTCATGAATCGACAAATTTACAAACTATTATTCAAACACAAAGTGTAATTAAATATCTTTTTATGAAAGAGACTGTTATGCTCAAGCGTGTGAGCAGATACTGTGTGAAGGATGCCAATGATTCAAGCTGTTGGCAAGTAGCCTTGATTTCTGTCCAGTAGTCCAAAATCTTTTTCTTCAGTAAGCTGATAGATAGTGGAGTTACAGATTCACATGGATTGGAATAATAAAAGATATTAGATGAAGTTAGTAAATGAAGAACTAAAAATGCTTATATACTGATTTTAAAAAGAATAAAAATAGGTTACTTTGGTAAAAAAAGAGCTTATTATCTTGTTTTTTTTTATTTCACTATAGAAATGCACATTATAAAATTTGACATAAAATAAAATAATGTTAATATGAAATATAATGTAATCAATAAATCAAACCACAAATATAAATTCAGGATTAACTGTATCAAGAGATGAGAGAGATAATATAAGGGTGACTTTAAAGAAAATATAAAATTCTTGAAAATTTCCTTAAGAAATACCTTCAGTTTCAATGGTAAAATTACAAAGAGTGAATCTTGATCATTTATCAGTAAGTTTATTTTTTTTACTGTGTTGCAAACCAGAAGTTTCATGCACAAGGAACAAGCAGTCCACCACAGAGCATATAGCACAGCCCCTAAATCTTTATTTATTGCTAATTCTCCATTCTTCCAGTGAGAGATAGCATATTTTAAAAGCATCAAACACTAATATTTGTCTGGTGATATATATACAAAAATACTATGGATTATAACTATACATTTTAAATAGAATAATTTCCAAGAGCCATAATTCAGAGTTGTCATATGCAAATCCATGTATTGAGGCAGCTTTCAAATTCTGAGTTGTTTGTGAAATTAAATGTAATAATGATTGATCATAAACTAATTAATCCAATGGAAATGGGGAAAATAGTCCTAAAGGTTCATGCTATACTATTTTTGTTTATTTATTAGCTAATATCTACCAGTTAAAAGTTAGCTTAATAGTTAACTATCGTGAATGGAATTAAGTTATTCTTATATTTATTTTGCCCCATACATGTCATTTGTTCCCATTCATGAGTGTGTGGGTTTCCTATAATTCCTGCTGACTTATTCAAGATACTCATTTGTCGTTGACTTTGAGTATATTTCTCAAATGTCTTTTATATTTTTGTGCAATCTGAAATGAAGGAATAAATAGAACAAAGCTCAGCTCTTGGTGAATGAAGGAAGTAGAAAAGACAAAGGCAAACCATATGAGTATATTAAAATTTGTAGTACTATGTGTGTTTTAACTTTACTTGATACTGGGATCTCATTTTAGTTTTCAAATACAGACATGACAAATAGAGTATTGAGTTTAAGAGAGGCTCAGTGTATAAGAGAGTTAAGAGTCTCAAAGAATGACTGTGGACAAAGGGACCATTACAGAACAGATAATTTTATGATTTGTATGGGAATACTAGCTGTAGACATCATTATACCTATTGACCCCTTTTAAGCTGTTTCTAATGTATGTGGAACAAACATCCTCTTATGGCTAGGTGATTAACATGTTCATTTGAGTTATGTCTTATAGGAACAGTGGTATGTTCCTATTCTTTATCAGAAATTCACTTGCTTGAATATAGCTTTATAATTAATACAGTTAGTGCTACTATGTATACACAAAGAAAGTCTCTGGGGCATAGACAACTTATGTCTCCAGTATCAACTAACAACTAGTCACGGCTTCATAACTAGAATGGAGCCTCCTACAGACCTATGAAATCCCTGCTAGAATTTTAGCTGTGGTATTTTACAAGTCTACAGCAGTTAAACGTAATGGTATTTATAGCCTTCTAGTTTTTTCCTTTAATTATTATTTAAAATATAAATTCTAAGATATCTGAACATCTCTTATATTTATGAACTATAACTGTTATTCTTCTTAAAATATGTATAAGTCATTGGTCTTTAAATTATATTCTATGAAATCAGATAGAAAAATTATGAGTATAAATATTGTCTATTAGCATGAATGTTGCCTTTGTATATTTTAAGACATATAGAAATTAATGACTTATTGCTTACTGACTTACAACAAAGGCTGAAGAGTGGACTATTGTTTTCACAGTTTAAGACATTTGAGGTTTCGATTTATACTGTGCTTTGTAGTTAAGCTGAAAGGTCATAAGGAAGAAAAATGATTAAAATAATATCAATGTGACAGCTCACCTCATGACAATAATTACAAACATTCCATTTAATATAAATACAGCTGATCCATCAACTTACTATTAGTCATCACTGACGTCTGTTCAGCTGCAGGTAGTGCTGGAAATATTAAATTAAACTGTTTAATTTACAATGAAATGAAATGAATCTCAGTAGAATAAATCAAACGTCTCACCCATGAAGGGTAATTATCTTTCTTTTTCTCAAAAAAAAAAAAGATGAAGACATCCATGACTGACTTGTGTCTTGTCATTATTCAAAAGTAATGGAAGCTATTTCTAGTTATACTTTCCAATGTCTTACCTGACTTAAAATATTGTCAATAAAACAGTAATTAGTCTGTCAGCTACTATTGACAGCAGGTGTTTTAGTATATAATTGAAAAATATCAATTATTACCTTGAAATGTGTAAACTGCAGGGGTTGTAATTATTACAATGAATACTTTTTTTCCTAACCTTTAGCATTATGAATTCTATTGTTAATGATACCACATTTTTCAACCTTTCTTTTCTTAAAAGCAGCTAGGTGTACATAAAGGGGAAGTTGAAGTGCCTGCTGGCAGAGTATGTCACTGTGCAGCTTGGCTTCAATCACACAGGGCAGCAAGGAAACCCATTATGGTAGACGAATATGTAACCGCCATAGTGAAAGGCCATGGTCATTGAAAAGGTTTGCAGAGACCCTGGAGTCAAACTCGAGCTTTTCTTTCAACTGCATGTAGAGGTTTTATTAAATTGTTTCACTAGCATTAGTAAAAGCTTTGGTATATATTTTTAGCTTTTGAAACAATAGCAATAAAATAAATCTTCCTTAAGATCCACTTTAGCAAATATTCCTTCATTATTTTGTGTTTAGAAGTGTTATATTCAGAAAGTCACTAATGGAGTGTTCCTATTGACTATAGTTCAATTCAAAAATATTGGCACTTGCTTCACGCTCTGGTTTTGTCATCCTCTGTATCTTTCAAAGAGCATTTCATCTTCCAAAAATCATCTCATGCTCCCAAAAATGATACAGTAGTCTGCAGTAATCTGCGATTAGTCAGTGAAGAGTCTGTCTTTTATGATTCTAGTTTTGTTTGTTTGTGTGTACATGTAAAAATGAGATATGTTTGGCTTTATATATAGGTGTGTATTTGTAGCTATACATGCGGTTATACATATATATGTCTACAATCAAACATCCACAAAGTACATGTGTCAGTATGTGTGTGTGTGTGTATGTTCACATACATAATAATATCCATTTATAAATATAGTGAAATAATTTTTGCTAGGTAAAATGCAATATTAACTAATCATTAAAAAAAGAAAAAAAAAGAGGAATGCTATCTAAATTTGAATGATTTAGCTACTAGTGTATTTTGTACCACTAAAGGTACAATGGCCAGGAAATAACCAACGACATACTAAACACTGTATTAACTGTAATTTCTGCAGGCACTCTGAAATAAAAAATTACTATAGCTTCTTTATAGATTTAAAGTCACGCATTCTGCTAGGTTTTTATCTGATATATAGAATAGAATATGAAGTACAAACTCAATGGTTAATGAAAAAAAAAACAAAATTACAAAATATCAAAAAGCAATACCCAGCAAAGAAAATGTTTGCATAGCAGCAGTTTATTTCTCATTTTAGTTTGAAGTGAATTTTAAATTTTTCATTGACAGTGTGAGCTCGTTATAAAATGGGACAATTGTGAGCAATCAAATCTGGTAATGGCATAGCAAAGCCAGAGCACGTTGGTAGGACTCATGCTATATTCCGATTTCTCATCCTGACAAGGTTCCCTGCTCTATTTCAAAATAACCACTTGCAAACACTTCCCCAAGCCCTGGAGTTGTTTGAGTGTGGGGCCGAACAGTATGAATCGGTAGTAATAAAAGCATCAGCAGGATTCATTTGCAGCCTCCTGCTGGGAGACACTTTACCTTAGCAGCTCAAATTATATTGAATTGTAATGAATGAAGAAGTGGATCCCTGCCAGGGAATAGTTTGTAACTTGGAAAAGTGGATATAATTACACAATAATTCTGCCTTTGCGGAAGGTGCCTCTGCTTCAGCGGTACCTGATGCTATTTACAGCTGTTACTCGCAAGTCTGTTTAGTCATCATGTTGGTACATCAATCAAACCCAAGGCTTTTATGTTCTTTTTATTTCTGGTTTACTGCTAAGCCAAAAATACAGAGTGAAATATATCTATTTCACTCCTGAAATCTATCTAGGATTTCTACACCTTAACTTCCAACAACCCACTGAAACTTATATTTACAGATCACAGAACTCTATTATTACTGGAGCATTTTTATAGTCTCCTTTCCTTCCCCAAACATTTTCCTTATGTATTTGTTTATTATGAGTTAAATGCATCAGTGTATATGTAGATATACCATCCAGGCAAATCCTGGAACATGAAATAGTAAAAGCTGAAAGCATGACCCTATAGGAGAATTATCCTAGTTTCATTCAGTGCCTATGTTAAAAGATTCTTAGGGGAGGGAAAAATATTTCCACTTACAGGATAGGGTTCATCAATGAAGGAGTCCGAGAAGGAGCTCAAGCAGGAACTTGTAGCAAAAACTGTTCTGGTTGGTGGTTCATTCACAGACCCATGCTTAGCTAGTTTTATTTCAAGGTCCTGGATTAGGAATGAAGGGACCCACAAGGGGTTGGACCCTTCCAAGCCTGTGGATAGTTAAGGCAATTCCCCACAGGCCAATCTAATTTACTCGGTTGAAGTTTTCTTCTCACTGTGTCAAGTTGGCAGTTAAAGATGACAAGGAAAATTACCACTACTGAATCCACATAGTTCTTTTAAAGATAGGTCCAAATTAATTTTGGTCTTTTTCTTTTTCTAACATTCTTTAACTTATGCACTATATTGATATTTTGTATGTATTAAGCACAAGATAATTATTTTTATTATTATTTTATTTTCTGAGATGATGATATAATTACATCATTGTTTTAATGTCTTAAAATACTGTAATAGCATGTTGATTGTTTATTAAATATAAATACTAATAAATATAAAGTATCTGTTAATTATTATTAATTAATTACAACTTTAATCCCAATATTCAGGAGGCAAAGGCAGAAGTCCCTTTGAGTTTGAGGCCATCCTGGTCTACAAATCAAGTTCCAGTATAACAAGGGCTGTTACACAGAGAAACCCTGTCAGGAAAAATTAAAAAAGAAAACACTGTAATCGAATATTAATTATTATTGCAACGTAATGAAAGAGTTTATTTGAAATAATATATTCTATCTTAGACTTGAAAGCATAAAATTTTTAAATAAAATTTTGCAGTTATTTTGACAAAAACAAATCCAAACACATAATAACTAACCTTCCTCTAAGTACTGGTAAACACTGAAGCACAGATTGTGTTTTAGATACACAGTCTGATATAAAATCATACAACATTGTTAGGTAATATTTCCATTGGGAATACTTTGAGGATTGCAATTATTTGATTGTCTAAACGATATTGTAGTGGAATTACTATTCAATAAGTAACAGGAAAACATTTCTGCTCCGGAAGCACAGCACTAGTTCTTAACCAACATAATGAGTAGAGTGTCAAAAAATAATCAAAAAGTAGATTGATACAAGGGGGAGGAAAACTGATGAAAGCAAAAGACAGAGAGAGAGAGAAAGAGAGAGAGAGAAATGAATTAACCAAATTTTGCACCTAGGTTGACAGGTTGACATAAATTATTACCAGTTAATAATATAATTGAAACTAGTATTATTACTAATAGCCTTAAAATATTAGGTATATTTGGTAGCTTGCAAATATTTTATTATTAAATTATTACCAAAACCAACCAAACAAAAAAATAATGAATTAGACATTTTAGAGTAGTTTCAAGAAGACACAGAGTGCATAAACAATGTGTCTAGGCATACTTCTAAATACATGGGACACAGGTTAGTTATTCAAAGACTACCTAATATATAAGCCACATTGTATACTAGGTTACAGCAGAGCTAGTAATTGTAACCCCAAATTAGAAGTGAGTAGATTGTTTCTACAACTGTTTCATTAAGCTTTTCTTTTTTTCACAGATAATATTGGAATAAGGAAAGAACCTACTTCCCAGAACAGCTATGACATTTAAATGAGTTATTTATGTCAAGTGTTCCCCATTCATGCTTGCCAATCCCTACTGCCTAGTCTCTGTAGGACTTGGTTGATTACCTGTACTATCCTGAGGAGTGAGAGTAAAACAGGTGAAATGATCTGGGTATATTCCAACTCTTTATGACACACTTTTTCCTGTGATAGTTTATCTTGTATTACTTATGGGAGTGTGGGTTGTGTGAGAATCCGGGAACTCACTCTTACAATCTCTACAAATTCATTCCCATTAGGGCACTCAATTCTAGGTTAATCTCCTTCACCTATCCCTCATCTTCTCTACAGCTCTAGGAGCACCTATGGTTAATTTCTATCCACCTCTTGCTTTACTGTCTTCAATCACGAGTCTTGTTGCATGGCAATGGATTTCCCTAGCTGCTTTCTAATGGCACATACTGACTTCTCCCTGTAGGTTCCATTACATTCACATATCTGATTATGTGCACGTGACTTCCTGGAACAATGGTCCTCCAAAGTTCATATGCATAAAAAGCACCTTGCTGTCTCATTTTAAATTGTATACCCTGAAATTGTGGCTGAGGACAGCAATTAAGGTCTGAGATGATATCCAATAACCTTCTTAAAAAATGCACATAACTGAGCATGCAAATTAATCCTGCAGAGTCTCAGCAAAGAGTTCTCAAAATGCTACTACAAGTAGAGAGCTCTAATTTCCTTCAAGCATTACTTTAAGGGTTCCTTAATATCTAGGTGGTTAAGTACAAGGTCCTGGACTTCATGCCCAGCACCATAAAAGAAAAATAAGTAGACTTGAGAATTACTCAGTTGATGCAATATGTGTAAAATTAAACAGATTTTCTAAGAAATAAAGTAAATCCTTCCCTCTTGGAAATTTCTAAATGTGTTAGTTTTTATCTTTAATCACAATTCTTTCATATAACACCCACCCCTCGCATAGAGCACTCAGAGACATCTTTAATATCTTAGGCAGATCTACTGCTTAAAGCCTTTGATAGCTCTCTACCACAGCTTGAAAGAAATCCCAACTCCCTTCCGACACCTTTGAGGCATGAGTGGGCACACTATCTTACTGACTACATTTTTCCTACTTGCTTGTGGTTTAAAATAGAAAATCCTTGTCAACTTGATCTCTTTTTTTCATTATTCAAAGCACCAAACTCCAAATCGCTGTGAGCACTTTCATCCCTTCTGTCACTGAATAGCCAACATTATTCTTCTCAAACAATTGCCTAGTCTCTTTCCTTCAGTCTTCAGACTGAAAGGCTGTCTTCATCCTCCTCTGAAGTACCCCAACCCCCTCTCGTTCTTCCTAGCCTATACAACGGCATCTATATCATCTGGGGAAGCTGCACCTGGGAAAGCAGCCAGCAAAGAGATGCTCCTAAAAAGCGCTTTAAAAAATAAATGCATTTCATGTGATAGAAGCACTACTGACATTATTCCAGTGGTCAAAGCAGAGGATAAAATATTTTCATTTGGGTATTAAAAATATTTCACAAGCTTTGAAAAAGAACAAGGTATCTCTTTAATATAAGTAACTTAAATGTTTTAAAACAATAAAATTCCAAGTCATTCAACTGTGATGTAAATAAACATACATATGCATATACATATATATGAACAATCGATACATACAATATTTTGTAAAGTAATAAATAAATGATTTTCAAACAACTAATTCAGATAAGTGTTAATAACATTTCTGACTTGTTGTCTATTTAAATATTCATAGCAGGTAGTGATTATATTTCAACCTTCTAGAATCCATGTTTTTACTTTATTACTATTTTCCATAAACCCACAAAGTGGTAAGGACTTAAATTATTTTGTAGGCTTTAGAAAATTTGTGCTATAGCCTTGGTGAGGGTTTGCTTTTACTTTTTCTCTCTAAATCTCTTAGGTGACTTCAGATATGAATATGTACATGAGCAGGAGTGCCAAAGTCAGAATAATGCATCATGGATGTACTGTTTTGAACACAGTCACTTTATGAAAAGAGGTTGGTAGTGACTGAAACACACAAAACCATTTTGCCAGTTCCTTAATGTATGGCAAACCGTTTTATCACCATATGGTAGGTAACTTCAGGCTTAGTGCATAAATTATGAAGAGCTAAATTTAGGCTGCCATCATGACAGTAACCTATTCAGAGATTCCCATGAGGTAAATGTCTTGATTTCATTTTTCTCATTATGGCATGCTTTTTTGAGTAATTTGGAAAATTTCCAGTGTTTATAATAAGCCCCCAAGTTCACAGTCAATTTGTTTAGAATCACAGTAGGAATAAGACTTTATCTTCATAGAAGGCTGGCTCAAAATTACAAGTCTTGAAAATATAATGTGCTGTTTATATGGAAATTTAACGTGTGATATCATACCATTTTGGATAAAAACATAACAGAAAATAGAATTCATTGAGGTTTGCTTTTAGTTGAAGACAATTTTAATCCCACTGTAATGTGTAGACACTTAGTGTGGAACCTTAGGAACTCGATGTAGTAAATATTGTCAAGTATGTATGCTTTCCATCAAATCTATTGACAACACCTATATAATATTCGAAGGCAGGAACAACATACATAACTGAGATTCTCTTTTATTTGGCTTAAAAAATTCTGATTAAACATCATGGTTTTTGTTGAAAAATATTTAGTTGTTCAATATTATTTACTTGTTTCTTAGGTATAAATTTGGGAATGAAAGAAAACAGAGTTTTAAAACTTCACTTAACTTTTAAGTTACACATTACGTTAACATTTTTCCTTGTGGTTACCATATTCCTGTCTCAGAAAGACTGCTGAATATAGTACAATGACAGTATGTTGAGGTGTATTGTGGTCTTTTGTTTTGTTTTTTGAGACAGGGTTTTTCTATATAACAGCCTGGCTGTCCTGGATCTTGCTTTTTGGATCATGCTAGTCTTGAACTCACAGAGATCTGCCAACCTCCAATATTTTGGTTTTTAAAATCGAGCCTTGTTGATTTCTGAAATCTACATTTACTCTATTGCTCCCTTCTTTTTTTTTTTTTTCTTCTTGAAATTTAGTTTCACACTGAAGCTGGACCTTACTGATAGTATTGACTGCAGGATTCGCTGGCCCCTGGAGTCCTTTTGTTTTTGCCTCAACAATCTGGGTTTATAAGCATGCCATTGAGCTATGCTGTTTACATATGTGAGGATCCCAGCTGCAATACCGCTAGGCAAAGGGGAGGCAAGCGTTTTACAGACTGAGCACTGCTTGGCTTCTTAAATGTTTTTCATTTTTTTCTTTTCTATATCTTTGATATAACCACAGGTATGGAAGCACAAAGTTCTGTTTATAAGTTATATTTCTAAGAAGAATTTTCTCTGACAATCTGTGCATAAAAGTGATTATAAAAAAAAGTAGTATATTTCATGTTCACATTCTTTGACCAGTTTCTCAACCCATTGCATCCCATAAATGGATACATCAACTGCAAAATAGATTTTCATCATTGCAATTGTAATTATCTTCTTGGGCATATGCATGTCACACATGTGTATCTTACATAATCTCTACATTGTATATAAAACCAATCATCTATAATATAAACCTATATATGTATCTTTAAAGATTCTCATTTTTGAAAATGACAAAAGTAGATTTATTGACCAAAACTATGTAATTAAAATTTTTAAGATTCTCTGCTTACATATATAACTGTAACAGAAACAAGATTATCACTGTTTTTAATGCCATGTGTTATAAAGATTTAGGAGAGGGCTCAGCTGGTAAAGGAGATTGCAACCAAGCTTGGCAACTTGGGTTGACACATGAGTGCACAGGACAAAAAGGAACAAAATGACTTCTGAAAGTTTTCTGACCTCCACTGTGCTGCTTAGCACCCGTTAACGCCCACAAAATAAGTAAATGTAAAAAAAAGTAAAAAATTCTATTACAATTTTATTTTCTCATATTAGTTTAAAATTTATACACAATGAGGATTATCATAAAGTTACTTAGAGAAATGTTAAAGAAAATTCCTGGAATTTGCAATAATAGACTATAATTTTTATCAGGTTTCATACTACAGTTAGAAGCTGATATAGCAAATGAATTGCATAGTATAAATATGACAACAGGAACAAAATTTAAATGAAATTAAGCCAAAAATGGTAAACTTACAGAAAAGAGGAAGATGAAAATTTTTAGTTTTTGGAAAATAAACTTGTGGATGATTTTCTTTGCAATTACATGAAAAATGAATATAAATATAAATAATTATGTTTGTTCCAATTTTAGGAAAAATTTCTGTTGTTCGCTCAGACAGCATGACTTTATATGAGAATCATCCAAACTTTCAAATGACATTACCTGTGAAGACACTGCATAGAAATTGTATTAATGAGACAGGCATAACGAAGAAATATCTCAAAGAAAAATGATTCATTACTTGATTCAGGGTATTTTAGTAATGTTCAAGTTGTATTATTTTGAAAGGAATGGAAAATGACAAAGATAGATGGGACTTTCTGTAGGGTATCATTTAAATATAGCATTTGGAAGTGACTTTGAAAGATCTTTTTTCTGAAATTAGTGCCAATTCCTCAGACTCAATTTCATCTCCTAATGCTTCTTCCTAAAGTTCTTTCTCTCTGAATTTCCATAGCTGAAGCATTACTTTTCTTTACCTTAGTACAGTTGTCAAGGAGATTTTGTCTTAAGTACATTAGTAATACTTAAATATGCTGTAAAATTTGGCTTTAATTGTAAAAATAATTACATTGATCATTCATGGTTCTATTTCTTGGCAGATATTTCCACTGCAAGCTACTATTGGCCATAAAAATGGAATTGTGATCCTGAATTATATTGTGTGTGTTTAATGTAGCGTGTACTCTTTCTTGGCTTAATGTGGTCTCTTTCACTAAACTATAAATTTGGCTTGCTGCTTGTCCTCCAGAATAAGATGTTAGTTCCACATACATTATTCAGCTTGTTGAGCATCCCAGAAAAAGTTTTCTTTATTGTTAATTGTAGCAACAAGTAGAAATTAAGTATTTGTTATCACACAGAGAACTTTTATGTTATATTTCCAAGTTTGTTCTACACTGAAGTCCCGATTTGCAAATGTGAGTGAAAGATCGACTTTAAACTTCCACAGATGATTAGCTGCCAGCTCTAATCAAATTGAGAAGTAATTAGCAAATCAAAACTTGATTAGCTCTTTGCTTGATTTACTAAAATTATAGTTTATGCAGTTTAAATAATGGGGGAGGGGAATTGACTGTACTCCAGATACAGCACTATGTTGGGGAAGGAGGGAAGCACATTCCTGAAAGTTTTTTTAAAAACTGACAATACAGTTTTATTGCTTTTTAACAAGTAGTTCTTTGTTAAACAATATCCTTTTATTGTTCTTCACCAAGAGACAATCTATACCGTTATCTAACAGGTAGATTTACTATCTGTAGTATGTGTGTTTTTACGTGAGTGCACACTTGTACAAACAGTTTTATTTGTCTCAGTTTACTCATGTGTGTAAAAGCAGGTAATTCAGTATCAGATTTGTTCCCCATCCCATCACACACACTTCATCTTATTTTTTTTTAAAGAGTTTCTCACTGAATCTGGGAGCTTCATTCAATTTACTAGGATGGCCTGTCAGCAACCATCAAAGAACAGTTTCCCAATTTTAGTTTAGCCAAATTTCCTGGTCCTTATATGGGTGCTAGGTCTTCTATCTATGTCTAATTGTATTGCACATTTTTTCAAAAGTAATCAATCCTCTATCAAAAGTATTTCCTAAACCAAATCAGATGTTAATCTTGGGATTTTTAATAATTCAAGTTCTGGTATCATTTTCTTAATTATGAAGTTATTGGATGAGATCACAGTTGGCAAATATAAGGAAGAAAATCCTCAAAATACCCCCTCAGCAAACAGCCAAGATGACACAGATACTGGATTTCATTTAACTTTTCTTGTTCAAAACACGAGCATCTCTACAGAAGCACATAAGATATAGGTTGTCTGTGGCCCAGAGAGTAAGATCTTTCTGTCATTTTAAAATGATATATAATCACAAATTTTCCTTGAGCTTATTCCTTTTCCATGAACATAGATTATTCCTAGAATAGTGCCCCATTCATACTAGATGACTGTAATACATGTACAGGGTATATTGTTGTCTTAGAGTTCTAATGTTGTGAAGAGACACCATGACCATGGCAATTATTATAAAGGAAAACATTTGATTGAGGTGGTTTACTTACAGCTCAGAAATTCAGTCCATTATCATCATGGTGGGGCATGGCAGAGTGTAGCCAGACATGGTTCTGTAGCTGTTGCTGAAAATCTTACATTATTCAGGCAACAGGAAGAGGTCTTTCGTGTGAGGTGGTACCTTGAGCATATATGCGATCTCAAAACCTGCCCCCACAATAGCATACTTCCTCCAACAAGGCTGGCCCTATTCCAATGAATCCACATCTTCTAATAGTGCCACTCCCTATGAGATAATGGAGGCCAATTACATTCAAACCACAATTCTAGAAGCTATTGAATTACTAAAATAAATTAATATTTAGTTAATATCATAGCCTTACTCAGAATAACAAAAACTATTTGAACAATTCAAATGCTATTTTTAAAATGGGCATTTTAGCCATTTTGAATATTTAAGTATTCACACACACACAAGCACACACACACACACACACACATATATATACATATATATATGTATATATATATATATATATTCCAGTTGATTTTACAAAGTTGCTTTTAAATGTATTCTATGTTTTACCACTAACCATAAAAAGGCAAAAAAGATGAAATTGTATTATGTTTTATAAATATGTTGATTTTTTATTATAGTCAAACATTTATGTAACTATAACTTATATGAGAGTTTGGAAACTTGAGTGACAAAAATTATGGATTTAATTACTATATATTTTGTATTATACCTATATTTTAAGTAAACAATATAATGGAGTAGTTATCCACTCAACTTGTAACAACAGATGCTCCTGATCTTACTTTAGAATTTCTCTATGATTCCACTAGTAACTGCACATATTTCTCCATTCATTTTTAACCATTGTCAATTTATTCTGTATCATTCTTTTTTATACAATTGTAATGATTTACCTCTTACGCACCAAGGAATTGTTTCACATCAGTGTGGTCTGAACTTGAATATAGATTTTTGCCTATGTTTCTGTGGTGTAATTGAGGTAATTGACAGAGACAAAGACAGTTCACGAAGTTAATTAAAATTTTCCATCGCTTCACTTTCATTTAGTTTCATTAATACAATATGTTTTTTCCTGTTTGATATTTTCCCTTTATCAAAAGGTAGTGCACAGGTTCTGCTAGTTTGTCAAATATGTAGTGATTATCAAAATAGTCTTTAAGTAGACACTACTTTGATGTTCTAATTGTCCTTTTGTCTATGAACAGTTGTATTGTAATTAGTGTTTACTTCAATTTTGCAGCCATTTATCTATTCTTGAAGTCATCTTTTAATTTTCCTTTCTTAGAATTGGATAGGTTTTAATGCCATGCAAATGAGAGGATGATGGCTTACTGTGATAATATAGAGTATCAGGGGAGATAAGTGCATAAAACCACAGACTCCTTAAGTTAGCCCTAATTCTACACACCATCTTGTGTTTAAAATATGCTTTATGTATATTTTCAGCTAGCCATTTTGGTATTGGTTAATCATTTGGTGTACTATTCCATCAGGGAGAATTTATTTTTTTCTACTCTCAACCTTCCTTTGTTACTTAGAGTTTGTTGTGTAGGTATTTTGGGATTTTCCCATCCATTTTAGCATTTCTGAACAAGTAACATTTTATGGACTGAACAAGTTGTAATTATGGATTTAGGTGTATGTGTGTATGTGTGTGTGTGTGAAATAACAAGTGAAGAAGGATGCCATGAATTTGAAAAATAGCATGGATGAATATATGGCAGGGTCTGCAAGGAAAAAAAATGAAGGGATAAATGATGTAATTATAATCTCAAAAACAGTCATTTTCTAATATTGTGAGAAGTTCACTAGCTTGTTCCCAGCTGCTTGGAACTGAAATAATCACACAGAATCTATATTAATTAAATCACTGCTTAGCCCATTAACTCTAACCTATTGACTAACTCTTACATCTCAATTTAACCCATCTCTATTAATCTTTGCATCAACATGAGGTTATGCCCTACCAGCAAAGTTTAAGAGCATCTGTCTCCTGTCTCTGGTGTTGATTCCATGGCTTCTCTCTGACTCTGCACTTCTTTCTCCCAGCAATCAGTTTAGTTTTTCCCACCTGTATATTCTCTGCTATAGGCTCAAGACAGTTTCTTTATTAACCAACGTAGTCACAGCAAACAGAGGGCAATCCCATATCATTCTCAAATTTATTAAATGATATGGTGTGAGTATATATGTGTTGAATTCAATTTAAGCCTTAAAAACTTTGGTAGCAAGTCATATAAAGAAATCATATGGTAATTTCAGATGGAAAACTTAGTTTTACATAAATACACGCAAAGAAAAACATATATGAAAACTGTAAAAGTGATATTAAATTTTTCTTTGATGCATATTTTGAATTTTTATTTTTAGAAAGCCATGTAAAATTCATTAAAATCATGTGTTAAAAATAAATTTCAGGTTTTTTTTACTCATAAATTCAAATCCATCAAAAGCTTCCTCTGTCTCTCCAGAGTTGTATTTGATGTCACAAAAAGTTGAGGCAGGTGTTACTTGCCTGACTTATATTTATGCATATTTCACTGACCTGTACTCAAAAAGTAACGGTAAACATAGTAGGCCAACAAATTATTTTATAGTACATCTTTCTCCATAAATATAGAGATCATTTTTAAAACTTTAGTGTTTGAAGCAATAACAAAAACAAGTTAGATGATTAGTACAGTACAAAATGTGTTCTTTCAATTTAGACACTTCACCAGCTCCACTATTAATTCAATTTAGAACATTTCAACAACTTCTAAGTGAAGAGACTCACTTCATTTAAAAATAAATACAATGGCTAATTCAGTAATAAATCAATTTTCTCATACAACCACATCACTTTATTTTTTCATACTTTAATAATAAATAATTTCATGTATTCATCATTTAATAGAATTATTATGGAGTACTTCAATGACTACTCTAATTATTTTGTAGAGTAAAAAAAAAGGTAATGCAAATAGCCACATAATGTTTGAGTAGTCATTGCATCTGAATTTTAATCTGTTTCTCTAGAAGAACTATCATCTATGGCTTGAGATTCATGACAAAATAGTCTCTAGAATTAAGAAAGACTTTTGCCTTATGTTCTCAGATTGATACAGTACAAAATATCCCTGTTTTGTAGAATTTTCAATATACATATTAAAAAGAAGCTATTAAGAATATGCATGACATACAAATAAGGAAAGTGTTGCTAGTGATCTCTACATAGAGTAGGTCATGTGTTGTGTGTTAGCTTTTTGCTCTCCAAAGTCCACCTACTGGTCTATCTAAGGTCTGAACTCATATTCTCTATTTCAGAGGTGAAAGTTTGGCTGTAACTCAAGCAAAATCATCCTTTGTCAGTTGCCAGTTAGTTCTCTTCAATCAGAAGTTTGCTTTCATTTTGTAAGGTCACTGGAGCTCTATGGCCAAGGAAGACTATTGCACATTACAGACAACTCAACTGAGACAATTGAGTGTGTAGAAGAGTGGTATGGAGAGAGTTTTTTTTTCAAAGTGAAGTGAGTTAAATAAGGACAGCAAGGAAAGAATTAATATGCACTATGTAATCTGCACACCAAGGCCTTGCTGTGTATTAGGAGAGTCATGCATTTGCTGAGGACTTCTTATTTCTCCTCATATTTCTTTGTAATTTTATGTAGCTCTTAATTCTATAGCTATGGTTTTGAAGACATGGTTCAATTGTTAGGGGCATTTGCTGGTCTTACAGAGGAATTTAATTTGATTTCTGAAGCAATTGGCACATACCTCCAATCTGCCCTTCGCAGCAGAGGCAGGTGGATTTCTGTTGAGTTCCTAGAGAAACTTAAAAACAATAGATAGAGATAAGGATGAGCTTAGTAGCAAAGAACTTAAGTGTTCCTGTGAGGTTTTCGAACCCCCTTGGTGTGGGAAGTCCTTCTGTATATGTGTTGCTTTTATTGGTTAATGAATAAAGAAGCTCTTTGGTCCGATGTCAAGGAAGAATAGAGCAAGACAAGAATTCCAAGCAGAGACAGAGGAGAAAAGAAAGCCGAATCAGAGTGATGCCATGTATCTACCAAAAGAAGACAGATGCTCCAGATCAATAGTTTTATTAAAAATAGCAAATATAAATTGTTGTGGAATATTAGTTGAACATGTTACATTGGTTTATACTGTGAAACTTTTGTTTAATGACGCAAAGTTGTGTTGCATTATTTTATGTTGCATTTGTTAAACTCTGTGAAGCTGTTTTCCTTTATTTGTCTAAAATACCAAATTTGTCTAATAAAGAGATAAACAGCCAATAGCTAGGCAGGAGAAAAAATGGGCAGGTCTGAAAGGCAGAAAGAATAAATAAGAGGGGAAATCTGTGAATAAAGATACATAACAAAAGGAGAAAAAGAGGAGAACTCCAGGGGACAGTCACCCTGTTACATAACAAGCCAAGGAGTAAGAGAAAAAGAAAGATATACAGAAATGGAGAAAGATAAGGCACAGAGGTAAAAGGTAGAAAGAATAATTTAAGTTAAAAAAATCTCTAGAAATAAGCCGCACTAAATTCAGGTATTCAAAAGTAAGAATAAGACTCCTTGTATTTATTTGGGAACTGGGGGCAGGAGTTAAAGAAAACAAGTCCCATACTAATCTTTCTTCATATAGCTTCTGCATGTAGTTTGAGGAGAAGCTCATCCTATCCTCATGACTACCACAGTTTAAAATTTGATCTCTAATGTGTCTGATACAGTTGGAGTCACTGGTATACTGAAATGCCTCGCTGAACCTTCATTATGGTTTATGTATTAATAAATACAAGTGGTGCTAGTCAGTCATAAATCAAGTTTAACCTTGATAGTTTTATATATGTGTCTTTTAGTTTATTTCTTTTTGTAGTATGAACATTTCCTTGGTCTTTAAGTGCAATAAATGTAAGCCTAAAATAAATAAAGGTATTAGATCTTTCTCAGTATCTTTCATGATAAAAGTATATTTAAAGCTTCTGAATATTTAAGGAAATACACCTATAGAACTTTCAAATATTTAAGAAAACCACCTTAAATGATCACACTGATTTCTATGCAAGCATTTTGAGTTGTATCTGTTTCTAGACATATCTACACATCTATTTGTCTTACAGTCAATAGCTCTAAATTGAAATTTCCATCAAATTATGGATTCGCTTATGATTTTTCAATGATTTTTCTCTTCCTTAATAAATGAGTTAAAACTAAATACCATGATAGAAGAAATGTAGCAATAATTTCTGTCTTGAAACAAGTTTCTAAATGTGTCCATACATTAATGGCATTAAACTGCCACGTATAACAATGTTATTTTTCCGGATGTCCTGACTCTTTTGAAATTCTTTTATTTCCTTTGGTATTGTTAAGAAACATCTTTTGTGAAAGCATTGCTGTACCTGGATGTGGCTGGGTTTTCTTAGTCCTGACTGTATTCAGAAATGCTGGTTTTTACTTATTGAATTCTCAAGGTGACACGGCTAGAGACAACACAAACAGAAATGGAAGTTAAACTTGTATTTCAATAATGATTTTTACTTATATAATCTTTTCTATTTTGAATTTTTAAATAATATTAAAATTGGTATTTATGTTGCAGGTATATAGTAGGGATTAAATTTAGTAATGTATTTAACAGACTACACCATACTCGGTTCTGGTAATTAACATAAATTGTCAAATTTCATTCTATAGAAAGGTCACTAAAGCCACCTTGGATAAAAGTAAGTATCATTCCAGTAACTTGTAGGAATAGGTTCTGTTTTAGAAAGATCTGAACCCAAGTGAACAAGTTATTTTATTAGATATGTTTCTCTTTCCTTTGTATTCAGGGATTGGCTACATTGTGGTTTGGTGTTTTGTTTTGAGAAAGTTTCAGTTATATAGCTCAGGGAAGCATCAAACTTGTCATAGTCTTTTTCTAACCTCCAGAACTCTGGAATTAGATGATTGTTACACTCTGTATGGGACTTTCATTTATGAGCTCAGAGGTGCATATTTACACACATATGTATGTAAAAAAGTGTAGCAAAATTGACCCTGAAGAGTCCTGATAGATCACTTACTCTTGGGCAGTACAACCAGTGTGCAGAACTTGGCATTGGGCTTCTCCTCACAGGCTGATATGCTCTCTGTAAAAAAGTGTAGGCCACAGTTTCTAGTTATTCATTCCCTCATGAAGGTGTTTTGGCTTACCTGAAATTTAATGATCAACTTGCTTTCAGTGCATGTTTGAAATTGGTGTGTGTATGTGGGGGGGGGTGTTGGTGCGTGTGTGTGTGTGTGTGCGTGTGTGCATGTGTGTGCCTGATGTTTATTTTTGGAAGACAACCCATGCCCTGAAAGAGTCTATACAAGTGCCTTGCCACTGAGCTACATAATGACCCTACTGTGTAACACTGAGATATTTGTCCATAGATCCTCCCATTCATGTGAAGTGATATCAGTTTCTCCCATGAAGGCTTCCAGTAGAGTCTCTTCATGGAGATCCACCTCTCTTGGAAAGGCAAAGAATAGAGAAGTCCTGTGTTTACTCAGAAATATGTGATTAGCTTTAGCTCTTCTTCTAATCATTGCTGGTAGTTTCTATTTTTCCCAACCTAGATAGACCATCTGGCATGCTAGGGTAGTGGGTAGTAGAGGGGGAAAAGGGAAGTGATGGCTTTTTTGATTCTAATTTTCAGAGAACAGCAGACAGTCTGCAACCTTTTAGACTTTCTCTTTAAGAATTTCCCATGTCCCGATGAAAGGAATTTATTAGGCTTTTAGTTCTCCTGTTTTTTTTATAGCTCAAAATGAACGAATTTCCAAGTATAAAAGAAATGCTTTAAAAGAGTTCTTTTGGTTTGTATTTGAAATCTCCTACTCTCCTTCAGTTCACAGACATATCCTGCACTGAATGGAGGAATCAGACTACGGCACTTTGATCATTTCCCTATCTTGTTCGATTAGTGTTTTCAAACTATAGAGTTTATCAGCAGGTGGTAGGTTGATCCCTAAAGCTTATAATGGGCAAAGTATGGGGGAGAAATAGGTTTTTTAGAAATCATTTGAGATCAATCAGTTTCCTCCTTCTTCAAGGTTTAAAAATAGCATCATGGACAGGCAGAGTTTGACACAGAATAAGATCAGATGTTTCCAAAGGGGAAACTGACCAGCATGTATGGTGCGTGTCAGCCTTCCTCTTTCCAGTCCCTGGGTTATTATAAACTATAATCAGACTACTTTTAAAAAGAGGGAAAATAAAACGGAAGCATGAGGTACAGTCACACAATTTCAGCTTTCATTTACTGGGCAAACAGAACCTTCAGAAGGAAGGTTAAGGCTGTTAAATGAGATTTTAAGAATTCAGCTCTTTGGGGGGAAATATTGGGCTATGTTACATGCAACAATTTTAACTATTGCCATGAACTGAGTTGTTCATCCTTCCCATGGGGACAGCCAATTTGTAGCTCCAAAGTCTAATCCCACAGCCTAACAGGAAAACTACCCTTGCTTCTGATATAATGACATGTCCGTGGACATATGGACCACCTTTAATTTTACTGGGGTTCAAGGAGTCCTGATTGGCAAAGCTCTGCAGGTTGTCAGTTTGCTGCATTTTATAGTAGCTGACAACATCCTTGTCAGCATCGGTTTTCAATTTCTGGGTATGACTGTCTTACATTTTGGGGTAAATTATATGATGTGAGTCATTTAAATTTAATATGTTTACTGGTCTTCATCATGACAAATTGTAGGTACAGAGGAGAAAAAGACAAAAGAGCCAGGGAGTCAAACTCAGTCCAGGTTTAGGAAAATCTGTGCTCCTTCAGTTTTAATTCTGAACTTTCTTTTTTAGTTACTCTACTTATCAAATACCTACACTATCCTCACTCACCCTGATTTGTTCTTTGTTTTTCAAGACAGGGTTTCTCTGTATTAGAGTGTTGTAATAGGAGCGGCGGGGCTGCGTCCCCAGCACCCCGGCCGCCTGCTAGCTTATGCCCCGAAATAATTACACGGACACTGTATTCTTTTAAGCACTGCTTGGCCCATGATATCTAGCCTCTTCTCAGCTAACTTTCACACCTGGACTAGCCCATTTCTAATAATGTTTGTAGCACCCCTAGGTGCGCTTACCAGGAAGATTCTAGCCTACGTCCATCCTGGGTCGGAGCTTCATCAATCGTGTCTGCCCTGAGAGGAGCTGTGTGGTGTCTCTGAGAGGAGCTATGGAGTCTGTCTGAGGAGTCTTACCTCACTTCCTCTTCCTCCCAGCATTCTGTTCTGTTTACTCCTCCCACCTATGTTTTATCCTATCAGGGCCAAGCAGTCCCTTTATTGCTTAACCAATGAAATCAACAGATTGATATATGACACTCCCACATCACTTCCCCTTTTTCTGTTTAAACAAAAAGGAAAGTCTTTAACTTTAACATAGCAAAATTACATATAACAAAACAGTTATCAAGTAAAAATTACAATAATCTTTATCATAACTAAGGAAAAGTATAACTATAATTAACTATTCTTAACTCCAAAGACTCCAGAAAGATACAATATTACCTAAGCAAACAAGAAATAAGCAACTTTCAAACTCTAGAAATGACAGAGACATCTCGCTGCCTGGACAGTCACCCAAAGTTCCTCTGTACCGTTGGGGCATCCATCTTCAGCCTACAGGCCCATGGTATCCAGCAGACATTTCCATGAAGCAGGAAAATTCAAAGTCAGTTCAGTCACTATCTGTTGTGTCCTGCAGAATGTCTTGCAGACTCCTTCATGAATCAGGAACTCCGAAAGATCATCTCACCTTTAGGCAAGTTCAGTAGTCCTCTCTCTGTGGGTTCTCTGTGTCCAGTTTATGCAATAGTCCAGGCAAGAGCAGTTTTCTTGCCCAAATGGCTATCAAATTCCATAAGGATCCTCTCCGATGCCCATCTTCTTCTTGAAGTAGATTGGTGCTGCCAGGAGCAGACATGTCTCATTGTCATGAAAAACCCTAAGTTATTAAAACATTTAAAATGCCATATTTTATAATCTTTGAAAGATATGAAGAATGCCTATCTAAAATATATCTATGTACATCTAGAAAATCTTAACTAACATGACTACAAACTTGACTATTATTAATGATTATCCATTAAGAACCTATATATATTACATTTTTAAATGAACTACACAATCACAATACCTTAATCAAGATTAGAAATACATATAATAAATTGACCTTAAATTTAAATCACTAAAGCAAAATTCATATCAATGCAAATTATTCATATCTCTATCATATCCCCTTTAAATGTAAAAGAACGTTTATAAACAATATTTGGGAATATGGGCGCAGTTATTTCTCTCCAAACTGCTTCCTGCTGAATGGGGGCGTCGTTAATTAGGTCTTTCATGGTATAACCTGTGTGCTAGTTTCATCTCAGTTGGCAGTTGAGCGAAGCAATTTTCTGAAGATGTTTACAGCAACCCTTCAGGAGGGCCTGCTCCATCATACCATATCAGAATAGAAGAAATGAACAGGGTCTCATCCTCTGTGAAGACAAAATAAGAAACTCCTTCCCAAAGCATCATGTCCTTAGATCCAAATTTCAAAGTCAAGGTATTTTCAAAATATCTATGTTGGATTAGTTCAGCAGCATTTATAAACAAATATATTTTAGCAGCTGTTGCTCCTTCCTCAGCATTCAAACAATTCAAAGAGAGCATAATAGCATACAGTATCAAAATTCTATGTGTATTTTCCATCTTTGTGTGCTTTATTTTAACCTCTATTTCGTTTATTTTTACTTTTATTTTATATTCTCTGTATCTTTGTCCTAGAATAACTCTGTAGACCAGGCTGTCCTTGAACTCTCAGAGATCCACCTGTCTCTGCCTCCCAGGCATTGGGATTAAAGGTGTATGCTACTACACCTTGAACTCACAGAGATCTGTTTGTCTCTGCCTTTTAGGCACTGGGATTAAAGGCATGTGCTACCACACCTTGAAGTCACAGAGGTCAATCTCCCTCTGCCTCCCAAGTGTTGGGATTAAAGGTGTGTACTACCACACCCAACTACTTTCTTTCTTCCTTTTTTTGTTTTTTACTTTAAGAACTTTAACTTTTAGTCTGCATATATTTTTAACACACTTTAAACCATTTAGAAATTTTCTTTGTCTTTGAATCTCTCTTTACTGTATATCTCTTTTTTTCTGACCACACGAGCCTTTAAATTACTGAGCAATATGGGTGGGACTAAAGCCGTGGCTTTGCCAGCTAGATCCAGTCCATTCCTTAGCTTTCCAGCCTCATGGCTGAGGTACTGGCTGTCGCCATGTTTACTGCCACAACTCTAAGGCGTTTCAAGGTCCCTGCAAGCAAAGGAGCTTCAGCAGCCTGTGCTTGTAAACCGCACTAACCGCCTGCGTAAAAGAGTCAGAGTTTGCCCTGGCAGGACAGCCCAGAAAGCCTGCATTTTTAAAAGGCGCAGCTTTTTTCCTGCTATGGCTGAAAACCGAAAAGCATGCATTCAGCTTTTTGTCAACATCGTTTAAGTGTTTCGTGGCAGGACCTCTTAATGAGCTGCAGGGTTTTGCAGCTAAAGCTGAGTCAGGAAGCCTCTCTTAGTGAGAGCACTTGCTTGCCTCTACCAAGCAGAGCAGACCCGAGAAATCGCTGCTACCAAGAAAACATGCTTTCCTCTTTCCCAAGCCTTTTCAGGCTTTCTGTGGATTCAGTTGTCCACACGTCTAGGCGCCATTTGTTGTAATATGAGTGGCCGGGCTGCATCCCCAGCACCCTGGCCACCTGCTAGCTTATGCCCCAAAATAATTACATGGACACTGTATTCTTTTAAGCACTGCTTGGCCCATGATATCTAGCCTCTTCTCAGCTAACTTTCGCACCTGGACTAGCCCATTTCTAATAATGTTTGTAGCACCCCTAGGTGCACTTACCAGGAAGATTCTAGCCTACGTCCATCCTGGGTCGGAGCTTCATCGATCGTGTCTGCCCTGAGAGGAGCTGCGTGATGTCTCTGAGAGGAGCTATGGAGTCTGTCTGAGGAGTCTTACCTCACTTCCTCTTCCTCCCAGCATTCTGTTCTGTTTATTTTAGAGACTGTCCTAGAACTAGCTCTTGTAGATCAGGTTGGTCTCAAACTCACAGAGATCTGCCTGCCTCTGCCTCCTGAATTCTGGGATTAAAGGCGTGCGCCACCATCGCATGGTTGTTTGGATTATTCTTACTCCAACCTTCTTTATCTCAGCCTCACCCCCTCAACTTCCTCTCCTCTTTACATCTCCTTTCCCTGCATCAATGTTGTGATATTTTGTCATGTGACTGATTGCTTTTAACCAGGGGTTTATGTGTGACTATGAATTTTAAACTACTCATTTGAGAAGATGGCCTGATCTATGGATACACAGTTGAAGACAATGACTGTCTCTCATCAGGATATACCAGGAGCCCATAGTCCATGAATCAGGAGTATGTTCTCTTAAGGTACGCCTTGTCTATGCTTAACTAATGATATGCCTAGCCTTGTTCAGATACAGCGTAGGAAACTTCATTCCTCTGAAATTGGTATAGAAGGTTGTGCCATGTCAGAATAGAATTTTACATAGACTTCCTCTCTATTGTCAACACTTTATGTCTTTATGTCCCACTTCCATAATATTCCTGACCCATAGAGTAGGTCAAATACTTGCCATGTTTAAAGCTTAGCACTCAAATGTCACTTATTTTCAGCATTTGAGAAGCCAAAAGGCTCAGATTATATATATATATATATATATATATATATATGTGTGTGTGTGTGTGTGTGTGTGTGTGTGTGTGTGTGTGTGTGTGTATGTGTGTATGTGTATACATACATACACACACATCTCTCTCTCTCTCTCTCTCTCTCTATATATATATATATATATATATATATATATCACATATATGTCACTTTCCTCAGGATGTGAATGCTGGTCTCAAATTCTCTCCATTTTCCTTTTGGATCTGTGTGATCCTGTAGCCCAAGGGATGTACCAACTCTCATTTAAGGATGGGTCTCATATACCTCTCTGGAAACATCTTCATAGATGCTCAAAGAAGCTTGTAGTTTTAGGTATTTCTAAACCTGGTCAAACTAACAGTGATCACTACTAAAATCCTTAAGACCCTCATGGAATTTTTTTGCACTTATATTCATTCCAAAGGCCAAATTTATATTTTATTAAAACAGTCAATAGTATTTATTTTTCTTTTTTGTATATATGTTTGTATAATGTGCATATATATATATATATATATATATGTATATATATATGGATGTGTATGTTGGTAGGTATGTGGGTAAACTTCAATGTAATTACACATCTGTCTACTTGCACAAACACACTGTGTGTGTATATGTGTTTGTGTGCGTGTGTGTCTTTGATTATAGTGGCCTGAGATTGATATGGGAGTCTTTCTCAGTTACTTCACCTTATTCACTGAATCATGATCTTCCAGTTGAGCTCAGACCTTATTGATACGCATATTCTGACAAGCCAGATTTGTTTGGGGACCCTCTGCCTCTGCTCTTTGAGCTCTAGAATTAGGGTAAATCCTTTACCCATCTGGTATTTTCATGTATTCTGGGGATTGTTGTTGGGAGGCTGCTAGTTAGTGCCCAGCTGTTTAGCCCCAAAATAATCACACAGAAACTATATTATTTAAATCACTGCTTGGCCCTTTAGCTGTAACTTTTTACTGGCTAACTCTTACTTATTAATTTAACCCTTTCTATTAATCTGTGTATCACCACATGGCTGTGGCTTACTGGCTAAAGTTCCAGCATCTGTCTCCGGAGGGGTTACATGACTTCTTTCTGATTCTTCCCTTCTTTCTTCCAGCATTCAGTTTAGTTTTTTCTTGCTTAGCTCTGTTCCCCCGTAGCTCTGCTATAGGCACAATGCAGCTCCTTTATTAACCAATGATATTCACAGCATTCAGAGGGGGAATTCCACATCATGAGATACAAAACGTGCTCCTCATAGAGGTATGAAAAGTGCTTTAAACACTATGTAATCTCTACACTCCGAAACAAGAGTTTTATTAGAAATAGTAAATATAAATTGTTGTGGAATATTAGTTGAACATGCGTTACATTGGCTAATACTGTGTAACATTTATTTAATGATACAAAGATGTGTGGCAACATTTTATCTTGCATTTATTTAACTGTGAAGTTATATTTCTTTGTCTCTAAAACACATGCTTGGTCTAATAAGGAGTTGAATAGCCAATAGCTAGGCAGGATTAAGAATAGGCAAGGCTAGCAGGCAGAGAGAGTAAGTAGGAGAGAAAATCTGGGGACAAATCAGGGAGCAAAAGAAGGAGAGGGTGATTCCAGGGATAAGCTACACTGCAAGCCGTGGAATAAGAAATAAAGAAAGGTAAATAGACTAGAAAGCGATAAAATCCCAGAGGCAAAAGATTGACTAGATAATTTATGAAAAGCTTTCTAGGAAGAAGCCAAGCTAAGCCAGGCTTTCTTAAGTAAGAATAAGTATCTGCCGTATTTATTTGGGAGCTGGGTGGTGACTCCCCCCCAAATAGGAAAGGGAAAAAAGGAACAATTATAATAATTTCATACATTATTATTTTTGGTATTTGCATCAAAATAAAAGGATATGTTATTTATACCTTGTGGTTAAAACACACAGTAAGTGCTTACTTACCATTTATTTGGTTATATAGCTACTACTTTTATTCATAAATAATTTGAAGCATTTGGGTTGATGCATTTGGACTATTTAAGTATATTTAAAATGATTGATTGCGAAAATAAATACGAACAAAATTTTTACATGTGAACGCTTCAAATTGAAATATTTGACTCTCTTCCATATATTAATTTGGTAGAAGAATTTGATATTTGTTTGTTGATTTTTGGTAAAATTATTTTTGTTTTTAGTTGATAAAATTTTGATAATTTAAGTGATCTTTTTGAGCATAAGATATACCAGGAATAAAATGCTGTGCTAAAATTTTAAATAGAAATCCAGGATACTCCTGCTAGTTCAAATTTTGTTTCTTCCATGTTTTCACAGTTGCTTTTAAATCCCAAGCACTAATAATCACTAAAGCAGTCACTTGGGTTTAAGCATTACCTCCCACTCCTGTTCCATCACATCCCTCAAATTGAGTGCAATGGTTGCTTCACAAGTGTAAATCAGTTCTTGCCACTCCCCTTTCTCTGACTTTTAAATAACTCTCCAGCTGTTCCCACCCTACCTTTCCTATGTAATCATCTAGGCTTCCAGCCTTGTCCCCAGATGGAACATATTTACACCCTTTCAAATATATTTTTTTCATCCATTTGTACAAGCTGTTCTTAGCCTAAGGACTTTGTTTTCTTTCTTTAAGAATCTGTCTGACTCTATTACCATCTGGGGATGTCTGTGGACACCATTTCGTCCCAACTTCCCCAAGAATCTTTAACACCACCTCCTCTCTTATTCCCTGTTCATCAGTTATGTGACTTGCCCTGGCATACTGAGATTGTTGTGCTATCTCTTTCTCTGCTGAAATATGAATACTGTGGAATTTAGAGCAACATTTTATTTCTGGAAAATCACACATCTCATCTCACGCCACAAGCTCAAAAAAGTTAGGGTAATTGCCTTGCTCTCCTGGTACTGTTTAGGAACCCTCTTATTTCTGAAGTTTACACAGTGGAAAATGTTGCTAAGGTTATTCAATTTTCTTAACCAGTTATTAAGTTTTTCTTAGAATATACAATTTTTGGAAACAGTAAATGTGGTAGTAGGTGCTATGTATAGATTTGAATAAAAAATTAACTGGTATTAATGATACAAAGTAATTTATTTAGGCTTCATTTTGCCTGCAATTTTTGGCTCTATAATGGGGATGTCAATAACATTAATATTTACTTCATACATGGGCTGCTGTGTAGAGTGCTGCTTATCCCATGAAGCAAAACAAGAATAAAAATTCATGGTAATCCTGTTTCCTACACTGAGGTTAAAACCATTAGAGCTGATGGTATATAGAAATCATACTGCATCTCTAAGCTGCTTGCCTTTTCATTCATCAGGAACCTCCACCCCCAATGAAATTTTTATTTCTTATCAAATATTGGAAATGATTTATCTTTAATATGCTCATCTATTTTTTACTTTTCTTTTGGTATGGAAAGAATAAACTCCTCTATTCATTATTTATAAAGCTCGTTATTTATAAAGAATAATGAAGTTTTTCTTGCTTTGGTACAGTAAATTCTCAGATCAAAAAGTATCTAGAATGTTGCAGGGACTCATTGAACACTTGCGAATATTTAAATGAACAAGCACTATGGGATGTGTAGAAGGCCCAGAGGTTCAGAGCACAGATTTCTCCAAAGGACACAGGTTAATTTCCGTTAGCCAGGTGGTGGTCACAACACCTGAAACTCCAGTTCCAGGGAAGCTGGTACACTCTTCTGGATTCCATGCACACAAATCATATGTGCGGTACACAGATATGCAGGGAGGGAAAGTATACATACACATAACATCAAATTGATTGCTTAATTTAAAATCAAGTACACAAAGGCTTATTATGTTCAGTTTGAATGCTGACTTATTATCGTAGACGACATTCTACATGCTCAGTAGTAACAAAAATCATTAGTATAACATACATGAAATGGCAATTTCTGAAACCTTAAGATACATTTCATTTCATATCTCTGCAAAATATAATTCTTGATAAGACTAAAAGAATTTTGAATGTTGTGATGTCTTGGAAACAATAGTCTGCAAAAATATTTTCTCTTAATTTTATTGTCATTTTACTTCAGTCATTATATCTTATAAAATGAATTTCTAATGAATAATTTGTGAATTTAAATTTCTTTGTTCAAAAGAAAGAATAATACTAAAGCTAACCTCTAATTCTGCTCAACTATTGCACTGCCTTGCTGCCAATAGTTGTTAATGAAAACAGAAGAATCCTGTGTCAAAGGAGTTTATTCCTTTGCTGAGGTCCTTTGCATCCTAAAAAAAAAATAAAATAAAATGAAAAAAAATTTTGTAGTTGACCATTTCATATTATTTAAACAGCAGAAATATAAATTTCACTTGAAACTTTAGTTTATATTGTACTTCTCATATCAACCTTTTGAAGCAGTACTATAATTCTCATTTATGAAGAGCACAGTACAAATTGATACTCCATATTCTTCCACTTCATTTCTACTTATGGAATCATGACTTTTCTCAGTAATGATACTAGAGATTTTCCTATATATATATATATATATATATATATATATATATATATATATGTGAAATTTGTTAGAGGTAAAACATTTTAATAAGTATCTTATCTTTAATATTTAAGTTCAAGATGTTGAGTATTTGTTATTTCATCTGTTTTTACTTTCTAGAATGATCACATCATAGCTGAGAAGCTTGCTTTGTATCTTTGTTCTGCACAACATTAGGGACTCCTCTATATTCTGACCAAATACAATGTATCTATCTCTCTGTATTCATTATTCATCTATATCTATATCTATGTATCTATCATTTATTTACGTATGCATCTATTTTTTAATTTTCTATTTCTATCCCCTTTTTCTAATTATCTATTCACTGACCTATTTTCCCAGCATTTAGTGTCAGAGAGAGAAGAGAGCAATCCCTTCTTTTCACTTATTGGAAAGTTCTTACTAAGAACCCAAAAACAAGCCAGGAAAACCAAAAGAAAACTCTAGCCAAATCCAATTCTTCTTTTTGAGATTTTCTTCTCAATTTAACAATGTGGTCATTAATGGAATGTTGTTTTTACAATGCCGATTTTGCCAATCTTCTTGCCTCAAAAATCTGAGAACCTGCTAAGATTTGGGAGATTGGTGAATTGGAAAGAATTTGTGAAGTCAGGTAACCTAAAGATTGATTCTCTGAAATCTGTTTCCTCATATAACTGTGATTCTTAATTTATATTTGGGAGTATTCTTATAGAAAGTAAACATCATGAAATGAAGAGAGTATCACTGTGTCTTCATATAGAATTATTGATTGGTAGATGTTAGGTATTTTGTATATTTCCAAGCTGTTTAAATACCTATATAATAACAAGGTTGGCTTATTACACACCTGCAACAAACTGTGTATTTTCATAGCATGTATGCTGTAAGTATCAAGTATTTTTGTCTTGTTTTTAACTTTTTGAGACAAGGTCTTTCTATGTAGGACAGAGCTGGCTTGTAACTTGCTATGTGTCTCAGTTTGACTTTAACTTGTGGAGATCCTTCTGGCTGCATGATGATAGTTGCAGGTTTGCGTCACAATTTATGGCTTAAATACCAACTATTTTTAATGCAAGCTTGATATTTATAAGCCTTTAAAAACTTAGGAAATCATCATGTAAATGGTGATGGTGTGAGCGGTGCCAGGGTAGTTGTTTTCCTTTTTTCTGTTTAATTTCTGATATGAAAAAATAAGAAAATGTCAAAAAAATATCAGGGAGCCAGTTTTACTGTTTTCTGTCTTGACAATGGAGAAAATGATCAATTTTTTTGGTGCTCACTCAGAAAACAATAAGCAAACCAATGTTTAGAAATGGATTATTGAAAATAGTGCTTTTAAAAATGAACATAGTCGTTTATGACTTATCTTCGTATATGAATGTGCTCAACATACGAGTTATATCTTTTTATTCTATCTGTTACTTTTGGTACTTCTCATTGCTATAACAGCCAAACATTTATTTTTCTCTAGAAAGAAATTAATGTGGAATTTATAAAGCATAGACTTAACTCAGATTTCCCCTCTGGTAATAAAATTCAATTTTACTTGTATATCTTAAAACCAGAAACAATTTCAGCTGATAAACTTTAAATGTAGGTAAAACTTTGCCTGTCTCATTTATTAAGAGCTTGATGCCTTCTGAATTATTTGTTGTACCCACAAATTCATGTCTTGTGATTGTTTTCCTTGGTAGTTTTAATATTCTCCTTGCACAGAGGAAAGTTTCTTTCTTCAATAATTGATAAGATAAAAGAATCTAAAACCTCATGTCTCATTCATTTTTTACTGAGATGATTCTGCAGCCATCGTTTGTAGGTGAGAGTACATTCTTTCCCTGAGGGCAAAACAATTATCTCTGACATCATAAAGAACTTCAGCCAGCACATGTGAAAAGTGCTTGATATCCTTCATGCATTGAAAGAGCAGAGAAAGGTTAAAGGTCATTTGTAAGTGGTAATAGGCATAAAGAAGAGCCACCTATAATGTGTAGGATACTCTTTTGAAAGGGACAACACAATTTTACCCGGATTTTAAAATCTGAGCAGAAAAATAACATGGATACATGAATTATTCAATGTTACAAAGATGTAGGAGCAAGTTAACACAGCAATTTAAAAGTGGTCAAAAGTCATCACTGTTTTTATTATTTAATACATTGCTTAATTCTTACATTTTCTTTCCCTATGTCTCTTTGATGAATTAACTGTGTAGCATAGAAGCACAGTGGAATGAAGTAATCATAGATCCTCCTCTGTGCTAGGCAGCTGTAGTGTGATCTCAATGCACTCAATTTCTCTCCTTGGGTTTCAGTCTCCTCATCTATAAATTGAAAGAATTAGATTGTGTGCTTGATAAGGCCTCTGCCAGCTCAAGCTTCACCCAATTCTATTTTGTGCTCTGTACTTGCTTGTGGTCTCAGTGGAGACTGAGAAGTTAAAAATCAACCCTTTGTGAGCAGAGGCCAATAAATGTGCACTGCTGTCCACATGCTTTCTCCCATTCCTGTTCTCATATGAATCATCTTTCTAATTAAACATGAAGCTATATTGTTTTGTTGTGCAGCAGAGCATAACCAAATGGAAATGAATCATACCCTAACTACTATAATCCTTTCATTCTATTAACAACTAGAAGATGTGCCTTAAGTGTTCTTGCCTGTCACAATCTCAAGTATCCCAGACATTTATTATGAAACAATGTAACTTAGGATTCATTAACAATGATTTGAAAATTCCTGCTCTTTCTGCTTAAGGACCTGTTTCAGCATCCCATCCTTTCCATCGCTGGTGTCTATTTTTCTGCAATCCATCTTTTCTGCAAATCCAAGCAAATCAAATGCAATAGCTCAGTAATTTGCACAACAAAGCACTCATGACATAAATTAATACCAAACAAAAGGTAAATTTGAGCTGTTTGTATAAGCAGAGTGAAATGTGATGCTGGTGCATCCTCTGAGGGTGTATTCTGTATGCATTCTGAGGCTCCAATATAGGATCTAAAAAGACAGCTGCCATGACCAGACCACTGAACTCTGAATGGACAGCAGCTTTGCTTACTTATCCAGTGGTGAAACATTGAATAAGGTCAAGCCAGTCAATATGTCAGCATAAAGGAGGAAGGTCTCAGGATTTCCCACTACTGACAGTTGAAGACTTCTAGAAGAAATAGTTATCTTTAACGGTAAGGTCCCTGGTAAATTGACCATGCTCTAGTGGATGGCTCCACATTCATGAGTATATTTGCAATACAAATTGGACTCAGTGGGATATTAAACAAAAACAGAAAAATTGGAGTAGGTGGGTAGACTAGAGGTAGATCATGAAGGATTTGGGGAAGGAGTGGGTAAAGATGAATATGACCGAAACACTAAGTCTCAAATAATTAATTAAAATGTTATTTTTAAAGGGAGCTGGTTATCACATTGCTCAGGCATGGGAGCTGTGCTTTGTATCAGACATGGGAGTGGCTACAGTAGAGACTCTAGTGTAGGTCCTGCTCTTTTGCTTTCTATCCTCTGTCCATGACCTTTCCAGACTCAGTTCTTTGGACCATCTTCACCCAAAGACTGATCGTCTCTTGCAAGCTGTCTCACATGTTACTGAAGGAGAGTAAAATGTGAATTATCATGACACTCAGCAATCCTTTTGAAAAGTAGCAGCACTTATGTTAAGTGGCTGGAAGATTTGGCCTTTCATAGCTAACGTAAGCACTGAAGTGTTTTGTTGAGCAAAGGATATCAGTTCCTGGAGCTGAATAATGCTTCTCCCATAGAAGGAAGAGCCTTTGCTTTTTATATTAAATTAAATCACATTTTTCTTTCTCTACACATACAATAAAACTCTCATTACTCAGAGCAGTACAGATAAACTCTATAGCTTGTATCCACACAGACAGAAGTAAAGAATGTATAGTTGATGCTTGATTTCACAGGTTATGTTTTCTAGGATGGAGGGTGGCGGAGGTATGAGATATATAATTCCTTCCTAGATAATTCTCATTGTTTGAGTATATGTAGCACTTATAGAAGTGTAGTGACCCTGATTTCTAATAGCAAACTGACTGTCATTTGATGGAGGTCTACATTCTATTTTCGTAAGTGTTTCTTCTATTTCAATCATAAATGTGACAAAAGGAAGACAATGTTGGAAGTTAGAAAAAAATTATTGAAGAAATAACTCCTCACCCTCTTCCCTTCCACTTGGCACTCTTTTAATTAATTATTTTCACTTATTTTGCATACCAAGCACAGTTTCCCCTCCCTCCTCCTTGCCGGTTCACTCCCCTAGTCTCCCATATACCATCATTCCCATCCACTCCCCCTCAGTCTGAATTAAGAAAGGGACAGGCTTCCCATAGGCCAAAGCATGACACATCAAAATGAGTTATTACCAAGCTCATGGTCTCTAGAACAACAGCTAGGGATCCTGCAAGGGACCACCTAGGCCCTCTGCATGTGTGTGACAGTTGTGTAACTCAATATGTTCATGGTGCTCCTAGCAGTGGCATCAGGACATGTACCTAGCACTAAAACTGGCTTTTTGGAACCAATTCCCATGATGGTTGCTTTTTCCTGCCTTGATGGTACTATTCTTGAAACTATGACATGAAATTTTTTTTTTCTTCTTGATATCCCTTCCCACCTAAACATACCAGTCTTACCTTTATATCTTGAAAATATCAAAATATCCTTTAGCCCAAGAGGCTTCCCTCTTCCTGTGTTGTATGCTTAGAAAAAACTTCCCTCATATCTATATTGTTAACTCACAATTTATTTATGCCTCTCATTAATGTCTGACTCTTAAGTGTGGCACCCTTTGATAATTTTTCATCAATTATTACTGTACTCTCTACCTCTTAATACTGTCTTTTGCCTTTAGTTCTTCAGGCTATTTAACCTGACCTTATGTGATTATTGTATTAATTTGATATTTTCAAAATGCTCTTTCTTAAAAGAAAACTTCAATATTAGAGAAAATGTATTGCTTGTGCATAATAACTTCCAGAGAAGTACTACTTGCTTTTCAGGTTAGATGTTGAATAAACACTTACTGAAGAAATAAAAGAAGACAGCAATATTTGAAAATATTTCTGAAGTATCATAACTTCATTATGCATAGTCTAGAGAAAATGGTATTGATAGCAAATTGTTTCTAAACTGCACCACAGTGGCACATACATTAAATTTTGTGCTTGGGAGGAAGAGACAAGTGAATCTCTGAGTTTGAGGACAGCATGGCCTAGTGTGAGTTCCTGGACAGCCGGAGATAAATGGAGTTACATAGCAAAACCCTGTCCTGAAAAGTAAAAAAAAAAATATTATCTCAATGGATTATTATTACTAGATTATCTTAGTAAATCTTAGTAAATTGAGCTAAAGGCAAATATGGATTAATATTATTACCCAGTATCTTAGCCAAAATAAGACTCTAGTCCATTTACTTAAACGCTGTTTCTTCTGTTCTTATTTTAATTTATTCTTTTTGAAAATTCCACTCATGTGTACTGGATTTACTCAGTTCTTTTCCCCTCCCTACTCCATGCAAATTCCTTTATGACTCCTCTCTTTCCTTTTTTTTTTCTCTCTCTCTCAAATTCTTGATCACTTCTTTAATAGTTATATATGCATAACTGTGTATTTCTATCTATATCTATATATCTAAGTTCATTTTATGAAGTTCACATGTATATGTGTTTAATATGTGTTTAGTGCTGATCACTGAGATTGAAATACCTATTAGGTGAGCTAGAACCTGTAGATGACCAAATTACCCTCTCTCAGTAGCCCATTTATTGTCTGTAATTCTTACATTTCTTAAAGTAGCATCACATCACCGTTAAGAGAAATTGATAACTACGTGTTTGAATTTCTCAAAATTTTAAAAATCTAAAATATTATGATATACTCTTGGTGTATAACTCAATGGTAGAACATGTGGCTAGCATGGATGAAGACTTGGACTCAAAAAAATAAAAATAAAGTTATTACTTTTGAAAACTATTTATCTCCTGCTGGCTTGTTTTAAATCAATTGAAGGTATATAATAAGCACAGAAAGTTATTAAGTACAACCCCTTTAGAAGTAGTTGCAGAAATTTGCTGTCCACATAAAGAAACAGTAAATCAATATTATGGAGCTGTATTTACAGAATATAGAATCTTGTTCCTTATTTAATCCTCTGCATTCAGTAAGATTTCACAAGTAAACACTAGTGGCAGTCTGAAAGTCTAGCAAAGCATATTGATTGGAAAATGCTATGATATTTTATGCTGCTGTAATTTTTCCTTGACTCTGTAAAAGGACTGCTAAATAATTTGAGCCTGAATGTTTATCAAAACATTATAGGCTCAAGCTTTCTGGGGGAAACTGGTAGCCTATGACTACATAAAGTACCAGGCAAATGGATATAAATTACCTGTCTCCAAACTGAGGGCTGAGAAATAGCAGTGAGAGACTAAAGTTCCAGAAACCCAGGCCCTTACCAAAAAGCCCTTTGCCTCTGTATAGGGACAGAAAGTTAAAGTAGCACTCAATGGGGAATAGTCACACTGTCACAGTTTCTCTTTCAAGTGTAAAATAATACGATTGGCCAGCCACTATCATTGTGCTTGCAAATTCTATCTGCTCCACTCTAACACACTGACTATTCACCTAAAAGTCTGAATAAGAAGGAAAAATAGGGTAGTCTCCAGGGGCATACTAATTCCAAGCTTATGTGAGTGTTCCTATAGATAAATTCACCAATGTGCTTGCCTGGCAATTTATCTAGATTACAGAGAACAGAGGTCTTACACACACACAAAAAAAAAGAATCTGAAGAAAAAATAATTCCCCCAAAGCTAAGATAATCCTTTCCATTAGATACAAAAAGAGAATAATGAAAGAAACAGCAATTTCAAGAGAACCACTGAATGGAGAAGACTGCACTACTGTTAATATTCAGGCATATTCTGAGGAATGGAGGGAGAAGGAAAGATTCAAAAAAAAGTCTGGGAGAGGGACTGAGGGGGAGAGAGAAAGAAACAGAGAGAGAGAGAGAGAGGAGAGACACAGAGACAGAGACACAGAGAGAGACAGACAGAGAAAGAGAAAGAAAAGGAAGAAGGGAGGAAGGGAGGGAGGGAAGGAGGAAGAGCGGGAAGGACAGATGGAAAAAGGCAGGAAGACAGGAAGGGAGAGAAAGAGGTAGTGAGTGAAGGAGGAAGGGAGGGAGGGAGGGAGGGAGGGAGGGAGGGAGGGAGGGAGGGAAAGAGGGAGGGAGGGAGGGAGGGAGGGAAAGAGGGAGGGAGGGAGGGAGGGAGGGAAAGAGGGAGGGAGGGAAAGAGGGAGGGAGGGCAAATGAAAAAGTTTTGGTAACAAGGTTGCTAGGATTCTGGTTCATTCACACCCACAAGGTATGCTATATGCTTATAGTTTTAGTGTATATTTTGGTGATAATGAAACTAAGTTATATTTTAGTGAAGGATTGTAATCAAAAGTCTTTATACAAAAAACATACACAAAAAAAAGACCAGGTATTTTATCTCATTAAAAAGAGCATCAGTTCATATAAAAGCCTAGTTTACGCCTGTGATTCTCATAGCCTTCCTAGTGGAAGGAGGGGTTGCCAGACTTGGAAAGCAGGAGCTCACCATAATGGAAAGATGCTTTTGCTTTGTGAAGACTATGCTTTGATAGGGTCTTTAGTAGGATCGTTAGAAATTAATAAAACATATCTCTCTGTGTCTCGTCTGCCCCCTCTCTCTCTCCCACCCTCACTCTTTCCTCTCTTTGACTTTCTCTCTCTCATACACTCACACAAATCCACAAAATAAATGAAAATAGAAAACAATAGGCAAGTCAATCTGTTCCTAAAATGCACTTGTAATTAGAATGAGAGGAAAACTTCACAAATAAACATATTTCATTTAAAACTCAGGGAAAGACTTAGATGTTATTAATCAATGGAGAAAACAAAAAGGGGTAGAAGGAATGAGCAAAGGAAGGCAGGGAAAGCAGAGTGTGCAGAGGTAAGGCAGAAAGAGTATGTATCATCCTTGCCTGTATTCTAAGGCATGGAGGCATGGAGGTCTCAGCTATAAAATGTAGGAAAATATTTTTATTCTGTATTGTGAAACTCTAAATATGGACTTTGACTTTTCATAAACTTGTAGATGCTGCCCTATTTATCAGATATTCTTCTTATCTAATGAATGAACTATTAGGCTTAAAATCTCTAATTTGTTTTACAAAGTAGTCAACAGAAGTATAAACAAGTCGAGAGGAAAAATTGCTACACAAATAGTTATGTCCCAGAGAGCTTAATGGTTTTACATTTAATTTCTCTTCCTTACTATGCTAAGATGTGAAACATTAAAATGAGAACACTGAAGTAGTTGAAGGCAAGTTCTCAATTTGTTTGGGGTGCACACAGATCTCATGTCTGTCAGTAGCGAGCATGTCCATGTATGAAGTCAGCAGGTTTGGGAAAGGTGGTCCTCGAATGATTTGTTTTGATGAAGATATCAAGAGCTGTCTTCCTTGGTATTTTATCTTGATTGGTACCATCTTATCTATTCTGCAGGAGATACTTACCTAATACCTCGGAAATGCCAGATTCTGAAGTCATTATCATAGCACTGAAATTGAATTTAATCACAGAGCCAGTTTTATTCTGTCTGATAATTGATCTAATATATTTGGTCTCTCTTTGTGAATATAGTCTTTAGAACTCTTAGTTTCAGTCATCGGTTACACAAAGTTAGTTTTACCTTCTCAAAGTACTAATCTCAAAGGTGAGCATCCCAGAAATCTCACAGGATTTCTGCATCTGTGTTGACACAGTAGAGATGTGTGTTCTAGACATTTTCCACATACACAAAGAGTTCCATGCCAGGCTGAAATACACAGTGAGACCCTGATTCAAACATCCTATCCAACAAAATGGCCTGCTTTCCTGATAAAAATATCTGCTGAATAATTTATACAAGGGTCAACAGTCTGTATCTATTGGATATAGCCTGACAGTAATGTTTATCCAGAATTGCAAAACATTATCCTGAAGCCAGTGGTGATGCTCTTGTCTTTAATCCCAGCACTGGGGAGGCACAAGCAAGCAGATCCCTATGAGTCTGAGGCCAGCCAGGTCTAGAAGTCCTAGTTCCAGTACAGGCACCAAAGCTACAAAGAAAAACCCTGTCTCAAAAACAAGCAAACAAAAAACAAAACAAAACAACAACAACAAAACACTTTATGCTCAAACTGAGTTAACTGTGCCTACTTATGTTTTCATTTAATGTATAGATAAATTATGAAATTGGAAATCTAAGAATAATACAATAGGTCTAAAATGGTCACAATGACAGCTATTATCAATCTATCAATTATTTACATAATACATATGGTATGATATTAGTACAGGATTATTGACCTTGATAAAGGAAAAAATTGCCTTCTAAAAACATTATAATTGCTACATGTAAGTGAGTAAAGTATTATGTGTTGTAATACGAGTGGCAGGGCTGCATCCCCAGCACCCGGCCGCCCGCATGGCTAGCTTATGCCCCGAAATAATTACACGGAAACTGTGTTCTTTTAAACACTGCCTGGCCCATTAGTTCCAGCCTCTTATTGGCTAGCTCTTACATATTGATCTAACCCATTTCTAATAATCTGTGTAGCCCACAAGGTGGCTTACCAGGGAAGATCTTAACCTTCATCTGTCTGGAGTGGGAGAATCATGGCGACTGCCCGACTTGGCTTCTTTCTTCCAGCATTCTGTTCTGTCTATTCCGCCTACCTAAGGCCTGGCCTATCAAATGGACCAAGGCAGTTTCTTTATTAACCAATGAAAGTAACTCCTCCATCATTTATGTAGTCTTATTTATCAATAGGACTAAGGGTGAGAAATGATAGTGTTAAGTTAAAGGGACATAATTTCTAATAAACCAAACAACCTCTGTCCTCTAATATTCTTATCATTAATTTACAAGGCAGATATGAAACAAATAACATCAAAACATAGGCATTAAATGTGACAAAATCAAGAGAAAACACTTTATTCTAGGAAGGAGACTAGCTGGAAGGATTATTGTAGCTTTTGTTAAATGGAAGTGACTAGAAAATTTCTTCAGTAAACAGCATTTAAAATGAGATCCAATAGAAAAATAGGAGTTCTCAAGATGAAGTGTGTTAATTGGGTCTGATCATTGTGCATTCCGAGAACAGAAGAAAGGCTAGGGGGAAAGAGCCCAGTGAAATGAGGTGTGTGCAGTGAAAGGGGAAGCTATCAGCCTGTCTAATAGGATTGTAGACTCCCATGACAAGAACATGAGAAACAGTAGTTTTTCCTCGTGGAAGGCTTGAGCAATATTGAGATATAATAGGTACACAATAACGTCTTGCTAACTTGACTTAATTTATTTTTTAAGAAATTCAACTTCAAGATTGTACTATGCCTGATTTCAGTTTTGGGAAATGTTCGAAGGCTTGAAAATGTTTCTGATTAATTCAGCAATTGCTTCTAATCTCAAACTTACCTAGGTGCTGCCATTTGTCTTATTGTGGCTGCATCTGCAATCGGCCAGGGCTGCACTGCCCTCCTTATGTAACCCCTCCTAGCAAACCACTTGTCAGTTCTGGAATTTGAATAAAATTTATAAATGTTGTTATTCTAACTAAAAAATTTCAGTTGACCAGCTATATTTACCTCTCTATTGACTATCTGTAAATTGCTTAAGTCATAGGTCAAACAGACATTTTTCTCTATAAAAAATTCTTATTATTTTATACCCTATATATAATCTATTTATTAACAAGTATAATGTGATGTAAATATTAATAAAGCATTAAAACCTATCAATCAATAAATAATCATTACAAACTAGTATTTTTCTCTAGAAAACATTTTAATTCTTATTAGTGCTTGAATATACATTCTCAAATTTGTATTACATTTTATAAATTAAATATGCTCTATTAGATAAGTAATATTTTGTCTTTTCATAGCCATAAGATTTGGTTATTCAATAATTTGTAATAATTAATTTAAATAAAGAGAATAATTTCTCTTTAAACTGGTTGATTTATGATTATTTTCCCCCAAAATACAAATATTTAAATTCTACATATTTTACTATTACATCAAAACAAAATGTTCATATGAATAGTTATTTAACCTATATACAGTTGGCTGTTTAATATACTGAAGTTAATATATTCCTATATAAGTTCATTAACTTTTCTTGCTGTGCTTAGATTATAATTGGTACTCTCTATGTTCCGAAAAAGCTGATTGAGTGACAGTGAATGGCAGGAAGAATAAATAAATTTTAGGAGACTAATTGTATGATATTCCTTGCAAATAATGTGACAAATGAAGTCTATAAATAAAGATTATATGTATATATATATTATATATATATGCATACACACAGAGCCTTTTCAAACTATTGCAATTGAGATTTGCCTTAGGCAATGTTTAAATTAAGAAGAATTTAAAAATACCTTTCTAATTAGCACTTTGCTCTTTCTCTGTTCCCTTGATTCACAAATTACTGGAACTGGCTTGCTCTTCTTCCTCTAAGGCTGTAAAGTGGCATAATCAAACTTTTCAAAAGGTCAGGTCATGATCGTGTTCCTTTGGCCCATGGCCACCGAGGGAATAAAGTTCCTGATAGAAGACTGTGTAATCACTTCAGAGAATATCAGTGCTTAGAAGACTGAAAAAGGACAAAATATATGAAAAATTCATGGCCTTCATTGACATGCATACTGTTCTTCGATTTTCATCAGACAGTAAATGAGAAGAAGCACGAAGTCTTGTTTGTGTTAACAGAGCCCTTTTCGATGCTGGACAGCTCCTGTAAATAAATGCTCAGTCTGTCAGAGAAAATCTCCACACTGCATACAAGAATAGACTTTGTCATTTTGGGGTTGAAATTCAGACAGTGCTTTCCCTAACTGATCACTAGTATCAAAGAATTTACATCAATAGTAAAAGCACACAAGGGGAGATGCATCAAGAGATGAGGTTAGCATGTAGTATGCAGAGGCAGGTGTGAGGTTTACCGTTCATTAGGCATGCTGATTGCATTGTGGATTGAATTCATACAAAGAGGCAAGAGGACGGGTACCACTTCCCAAGTATATTGTAAAAGCACTTTCTGCTTAATCTCTATGCTGCATGCTCTGAATAAGATTCAACTTCTCCCTCTTTATAACAAAATGCAGTGAACATGCTGAACTGCATTGCAGAGGCAGCAGCTTGCTTTAAATGCTCAGCTTCCTTTTTAGGTCTTATACGTGTGAGTTAATAATGGTGTGTGGTTTAGGAGCTTAGAGTAGCACACCTCATTGGATCTGAAAGTTACCTCCGACATCACCAAAGAATGTCAGCTTCATTTTGCAGAGGGTGGAAATGAGACTGGTAGAATCAACTGATTTCTCTAATTTTCATGATATGTACTTGAAAGGAGTAACTGCTGTTTTACCTTAACTACAAATCTGCTTAGCAATTTATTGTCAGAGAAAAAATATATACTATGCTTACTTCTACAGTTGGCAACTGAGTTCATGACTTTGGACCAGTTACCTAGTGAGTAATTTTTAGATGAAAATAAATTGATTAATTTTGCTTAAAAATAAGAACAGAACTAACTGGTTGATGCAAAACTTCTGATCTTTTTAATGCAGGTGGTAGCCTGAGAATGTGATTTTAAAAAACATGCTGAAAGACACAGCATGCATTTTGTAATGTCAAAGAGGCAGACCCTTTTATTTAGCTGTTGATCCATTGCTTTTAGCCATGAAGGAATAAGTGCACTTAGTTTTGCTGTTCTCAGAGCTTCATTCCTCTTGTGTCTCAGAGTGACATGAATAGACAGGCTGACAACAGATTTATTACATAAAGCTGTGTTGAAAAATTAAATGATACAGCAAAATGCCATACCCAGCCTTAACAGCTGCTTGTCAAGGCAGGAGCAAGTGAGCACTAAAACACCAGAATATTAAAGTGGTGAAATATATGTGAGCAAAGAGTCTGAGAATTCGCTAATCTGTTCAGTTTTAATGAAAAGCACAGTGAAATATATCAAAAACATCCATAACATATTTGCCTTTCTAAACATAAAACTCTGGTCCTTTTCCATAATCATTACTTTATCTTCGTTTTTCCCATATAATAAAGTGCTTTATTGGAACTTATTCGTATTTCCTTAGATCATCATTTAGTTTCCACAGAAGAATATTTGAAGTCATTCAATAAGTTAAATTTTAAGACATGAAGAATTCTGGATCCATGAATGATCAGGTGCTCTCCATAAAGATGAATTTTAAAGAAGAGTGTAAGTAAAATTCTTGCAGCAAAGAAAACATGATTTTGAAGTTTTAAAACACATACTTGATATCATAGAAATTTATGAAATAGGATTAACTTCAAACATTCAATAAAAATAAAAAGAAGAGCCAAATTGGTGTACTCTATAAAATGCAAACAGGGTCCTTGATTCTTCTTTTTTGAAAGGCAGTTTTGAATGTCTTACTGTCTCAAGAACATTATATAATGACAACTTTTGTCTTTTTTTCTTTTCCACAATCAGAGCAGAGTGATAGGGATATAAAGATATCTTCAGAGACCAGAAAACTTTAGTGGGCATGAATAACGTGTTTAAGGTGAAAGTCATCTCATGTGTTATTTAATATGTGTTAATATTTCTCGTATTTATTTTTAAGAAAAGCTGTTATTACCAAAGGGCTACATAGATCATAAATTCAGTAGACTTATGCAATGAAGTGAAATATTATGAATACAATAAAAATAATTTTACTGTGAAAACACCATAAATAATATGTATAGAAGATCACAGACGCAGACTTTATGAAGACTTTCATTCTAAACATTTAATTTCTCTAGTTTTTTTTTCTTCCAAAGAAAATAGAGGAGAAATGATGAATTCAGAGGTTATTACTTTATCCAAATACCTCAAAGTTCCCTAGTGAGTTTACTTAGAGTACCCCAACATGACATTGTTCTTTATAGCTGTCTGGTTTGTTTATATAATGCTGTCTCTATCATAATGTGTAAAAGAAGAATGAAAGTAATAAGGTTATGTGTAAAACTATAACAATTCTGAGTGCTCTGTGCGCCACTCTACAGTTTGTGAGCAGGGAAAGGGGCTTGGAGATTTAAAATTATACACACAGAGACAGAAACAGGAGGACACGGGTCATCCCTGTGCAGGGAAGCCAACTTTATTGTGCTCAGGGGCAGCTTATATGAAGACTCTGGCCACGCCCCAGCTCTGGGGATCTTTCAGCTGCAGACCCACCAGCATGCCATCAGGGTCTTGTGCTCAGAGCAGCTGCAAGGCTCAGAAAAAACAAATTGTTTTGCTCAGAGCAGCTGCAAGCATAACAAGTTGTTCAGAAGAAATTCAGGGTCTCAGGGTCCACAGTCCCCAACAGTCTTTTTTGATTAATAGAGCCCCTGGTGAAAATCTAATAACTTCAAACATAAAATGTTGATCCTACCTTGCTTATTATCATTGATGCTTTTAATATTATAGCATCTTACATATTCATAATTACATGGAAAACAAATTAGTGTATAGAAGATGTAACTTTGTGCTACAAATATCACCAATCTATTTTTCGTAATGTTGGGGGTCAGATAATTTTAGTTAAATAATTGTAGTATCATACTGCGACAATAAGCTCAAGTGAACTAAGCATAATACATCTCTCTGGTACCCGAAAGAAGCCTGCCATGTGCACTTCCAAGTATCTTCTTGTAAATGGTGGTGCAAAGTAAACATCAGAAGAGTGAATACAAATCACACATTCTGGTTTAAGATCTTCCCCCGTCCCACCCAATCAGCAAACAACTTTCAGCAGGTAAATCTTTTTTTTAAATTTATTTATTTATTTTTTTATTAAAGATTTCTGTCTCTTCCCCACCTCCGCCTCCCCTTTCCCTCCCCCAATCAAGTCCCCCGTCCCTCCTAAGCGCAAAGAGCAGTCAGGGTTGCCTGCCCTGTGGTAAGTCCAAGGACCACCCACCTCCATAAGTGATCAGGTTGACCATTAAAATCGTGAAACCCCTAGGTTGTCTAAGATCTGCTTACCTCTGTACTTTGTGTGTCTGTGGAGGAGTAGCAGATATCTCGCCTCCCCATTCTCAATCGCTTTTTCCAAAGACTGTGAGAACAAAATAATATAGGTTCATTCCAGTTTGTAGATCAGGACATTCATGTGAAAGCTATAGAAAAAAAAAGCAATATAATCTCACAAATGTTAACTAATAATGTTTAAATTATAAAATATCGATATGTTATTTATGGAGAGAGAGAGAGAGAGAGAGAGAGAGAGAGAGAGAGAGAGAGAGAG
>JABTXL010005929.1:1400246-1451072 GCA_025134845.1 Neodon shergylaensis | reverse complement strand
GAGAGAGAGAGAGAGAGAGAGAGAGAGAGAGAGAGAGAGAGAGAGAGGAAACGAAAGTAAAATATGTTCAAGCCCTTCACATGATAAATACATCTTATTATGCCAGAGAAAATTGGTTTAAAATTGTAAGTTTTGGACTTCTCCTATTCTCCTAATTTTAAAACAACTTTCTGTTTGTTGCTAATTCCAGCCCAGACTCAATCTGAAGTTGTAAAAATATGTTTGCAAATGTGCGCTCCCCAGATCCTATATATAAGCTGCCTCCATTTCCCTAAAGATAATTAGTCTGTTTCTTTAACTGTGGCAGAAATCCAGTTCTTAAGAAATGAGATCGAGGTAGGCAATTAAATGCTTTACAGACATTTGAACAGAGTTCTCAAAGCTAATAAACTTTATTCATTGGTGTCAATATTTGAAACTCAGAGGCACAGAACATAGAAGTATGAGTACTACTCACATTAAATGGGTACACATCATTGGATTATCAGAATACTGTCTCTATGATATTATATATCTAGGAAGAAAATATTGCAAGAATCATCTTCTTATTATATATTATACCCACTACAACTGTTTTGTGATGAGAATGTAGTCTACAGATATGTTCAAGTGGTAGGGGTTGGTAATGAATGATTGTATTCTTATCTGGGGCAGTAGTGTTCCTGGAAGTCTCTTTTCTATTCAGATATTCTGTGAATCAAAAACTCCACAAAGCAATCTTTACTAAAAGAAAAATTCTAATGAGATAATTTAAGCAACTGTGCTACTAGCAATCCTATCTCTTACATATAAAGAATGAATGAATACAATTGGAGTCCCAGTTTAAATAATCATACAATTTTATTTGATTATGGAAATTTTAATATAAATTTGCTGATGTTTGTTTATGCTTAAAGGCATCAGCTATTTTAATTCTCTTCATGTAAATAAACATTTTTAGATATATGAGTTATACAGGCAGCTGTTGACTATAATCCAAGAGTTAGCTGCGTAAATACAGGCACAATTCCGTCTGTTATTAATTCATTGTATTACTAATAGTGAAAAGATGATGCTTTATCCTAGCCCATTTTTATGTAAGTAACTCTTTACATTCTGAAAGTGTAAAACATGTGTATACTGACATGAAAAGCTACATTTTCTACCTCAATAATCTTACAATTATTAGTAAGGTATGTGAGGCAAACTTGTAATTCTATAATCATGGTAACCTAATGAAAGAAGATCAAAGTTTCAAGGCCAGCCTGAGCTACAAAGCTTGGTAAATAGCAGTCTATGTAAGCTAAAGAAAACCTTTTTCAAAGTAGAAGTGAAAAAACGTTCCATGCATCTAGCCTTTAGGTTCAGTGACTGCCACATGGGTGAAGTCCTGGGTTCCATCTCTTGTGCTGCAAAAATAATACAGGAACACACAAACACACACACACACACACATGTGAATGATAAAAAGAAAGATAATTAAAGTCACACTAGTTGAACATTTTGAAAATCTATTTGTAGTTAAACATTTAGAAATATATTATGAACAATAATCCTCTAAGTTCACATACTTGGTGACAATATTTTGATAAGTAATAGTGATTTATATCTAAAAAAGAATTAATATTAGGGAGACAGTATCATTTTACCCTAAAATTATGGCCATATTTTCTTTTTTCAGTTTTTTGTTGATTTTTATTGAGCTCTACATTTTTCTCTGCTCCCCTCCCTGTCTCTCGTTCCCATTCAACCCTCTGCCCAGGTCCCCATGCTCCCAATTTACTCAGGAGATCTTGTCTTTTTCTATACCCATGTAGATTAGATCTATGTATGTCTCTCTTATGGTCCTCATTGTTGTCTAGATTCTCTGGGATTGTGATTTGTGAGCTGGTTTTCTTTGATTTATGTTCAAAAACCACTTATGATTGAGTATATGTGATAATTATCTTTCTGTGTCTGTATTACCTCACTCAAAATGATGTTTTCTAGCTCCATCCATTTGCCCGCAAAATTCAAGATGCTGTTATTGTTTTCTACTGTGTAGTACTTCATTGTGTAAATGCACCACATTTTCCTTATTCATTCTTTGGTCGAAGGGCACTTAGGTTGTTTACAGGTTCTGGCTATGACAAACAATGCTGCTATGAACATAGTTGAGCACATGTCTTTGTAGTACGATTGAGCTATAGGATTATATATACCAGAAGTGGTATTAATGGGTCTTGAGGTTCAACATCATTAGTCATCAGGGAAATGCAAATCAAAACAACTCTGAGATTCCATCTTAAACCTGTATGAGTGGCCAAGATCAAAAACACTGATGACAACTTATGTTGGGGAGACTGTGGGGTAAAGGAAACATTCCTGTACTGCTCGTGGTAATGCAAGCTGGTACAGCCCCTTTGGATGCCAGTGTGGCGATTTCACAGAAAATTAGAAAACAACTTTCCTCAAGACCATATTATCTCTAAATTATGTATATTTAACAACTATAAAGAATTAATTCTTCATTTATATTACTTAGTATGACAAAGTTTAGATATGGACAATGGTTTTTAATAAGTCAATACAATGTTTAACTCATTAAATTTGATTATTAATCTATAGATTATAACATTTAAAATTACAATAGGTAACATAAAATTCAATTACAAATAAAATGTAATTATGATAAATAACTACTCACAACTAATATGGAGAGCTAACTGGTTTCTGAGAAATATACAATGGAATGGAGTTTTGCATTAACTTATAATGGATGCTTTCTGTACAATTCAAGAAGGAAAAAAGCATAAAGCATTATAATCAAGTCATCACCAGTAAGTGATTTATTTAGTTTTTTCTATTTGTCATTAAAAGACAGTAAAAGATGTTTTATTGTGTCTCTGTAAGAATATAAGGTGTGGTATGTGGAGGACATGGAAATCACATCATTCTCTCTCCTCAATAAATCTACCTGGAGACATCAACTTGTTAGAATTTATTTCTCTGGTGAATATCACAAAGAACAAATAGCCATGAATAATAGGGAATTTATGATTAAATGCTCCAGGTTTATATGAAATTTTTTGAAAACTTAATGGTAAAACAAAGTTCTTTATTTAAAAATTTTGTAAAAACCAATGGGCAGTTAGTTTATGGAGGAAAATATGACTATTATAAAAGAGGTAAATGCATAAATGCTTCACAGTATTAGTGTGGAAAAAAGTACAAATTAAAAACACAGTAAGATATTATTTCAAATTCAATAAGTTAGTTCAGTTAAAAGATGTTGATCATAGTGGATATTGATGAAATCAAAAAATATACCAATGATAATACAAAATGATTTGGCCACTATGGAAAATTTATTGATAACTGATTAAAATTTGAACAATATCCTACTATATTATACCAAGCCTAAATATCTTTAAAACATGGATTAAAAAATTGGAATAAATTTATGCTGGGACTAGCTACTTGGCAATGTACAGGAAAAGAGTATCACTATGCAAAATGATGTTTCTCATGCTTACAAAGGTAAAGGATCTAGGGGAAAAGGTTATGGTTCTAACTTTCTATAGATAATTCCTGAAAGATAAGTGATAGCTATGAATATAGATGGGAGTAAAGAAAGAGAAGAGGATGCTATCAAATTGTACATTTTAAGTATATATAGTATAGTGAATGTTATCTTCTTTTTTAAAAAGCTAGATTTCAAATACTTTCAAGATAAAATAATAAGATGTTAAAAATAGAATCATGCAGCAAACACACACATGCATATTTATAAATATATATATATGTGTGTGTATAGAAATTATATAATGTATACAAATAAAAATGCTTAGAAATATTTCTTGGTGCAGGCACTATCAAAGGTATGTTGATGGATGAATTGAATAGGTAGGTGTAGAAGACTGAGCATAAATTGGAAAACAATATGGATTTTTATATTTAAAATAAAATAGCAATAGTTAGGCTTTGACATACTTACAGCTGTTCTTCTGGAATTTCCAAGATATCATGTAGGGATTTGATTTTAAAAGATTTGATTTTAAAAGAAATGAGAAAATGATTCATGAGGAAATTATTAAAGTACAGAAAAGCCTAATAAAATCAAGTGGGGTTTAAAGGTAGCAACTGAGGAAAATACAAAGACAGTGTCTATTTTTCTTCTCAGAAGGCACACATGAAATATGTCAGTACTGAAGCAGTAGAAGTTTCATAGTGTGCTGCAACAGAAATATGCAAATAAAATCATACCAGGTCTAAAAATAATTGGAAAATATCAAATTAGGTTTCAGATTTTACCTAGGTTAAAAAAAAAAGCAAGGTCTTCTGAAGCCTTATGCTGAAAGTCATTGCAAAATGATACAGGAGAAATGGAATAGGTTATTGATAAGGCTTGAATATTTTTCATGGTTGTGTTCCATGGGAAAGGTGAAAGCAGAACTTCCTTGTGTTTCGGGTTGATAAATTAGTGATGGATAGAATCAGAAAGCTTGTGGCTTGCCAGTGAACCTTGGTGACTTGCTGACCTGGGAAATGCAGATTGAATGCAGTAGCTTGTACCACAACTGTAAGCGAAGCATTTTTGTGGAGAGTGAAAAATAAAGAGCATTTCAAAAAAGTAAACAAGATGTAATATTTACCAAGTCCTCAGAATTATAATAAATGGAGTTGCTACCATCAAAGGAGGTTATAAGGCTCAGTAACCCCCGTGAACAGTTGCTGAAGACTCAAAATGAGAAAATTAAAAGAGAATCGAAAGCAAACAGTGAAAATAGATACAGAGAGAACAGAGGGTGACAGAGTGGAAATCAATATTACCGCATCTTAGCTAAGGAAGATCAAGGTTTTCTAGATATCAGGTAAAAACAGAAAGCATACCCTACTTAATTTCTTTTGCTTATTATATAACTGATTGTCAGAGACAGATTTTCCTCAGTCATTGGGTCATAATCCTGTTGACCGATTTCCACAAAATCTGTTTTTTTTTTTTTTTTCAGTATAGTGATTGCTATTACAATCTGACTCTCCTTTGCTGCACTGCACCAAGTTGTTAGGGATAGGGCTTGAATGATGAATTTTGCCGTTGGGAGAGAAAATGCAGTCTTTTCCAGGTTTTGCATAGCCCAGGTCCAAGATCCTGTTTTTCAGATTATGTGCAAACTATCTTTCAATCCAGCGTGGAAGACACATTTTGCAAGTCTTTAAAACTGTACCAACTGATCTTATTTCATGAACTGGTTACATGAATTCTTGAATTTATGATACTAAAAAGGAAATGTTTATCCACTAATGAAATGGAGATGATTGCTGAAGTCACCTACAAGATAAAGTAAAAACTGAAAGGCGTAGTGCTACAATTATTAAAATAGTTGGGTTTTTATTTATTTATTTATTTTTTGAGACAGGGATTCTCTATAGCTTTGGCGCCTATCCTGGAAATAGTTCGTGTAGAGCAGGCTGGCCTTAACCTCACAGAGATCCGCCTGCCTCTGCCTCCCGAGTGCTGGTACTAAAGGCGTGCGCCTCAACCACCTGGGTGTTAAGATAGATTTTAATATTTTAGACCTCAGTAATTCCATTTTACCTGACTCCAGTTACAATTCATCTTCTGACCTTCTAATGTTGAAGTCCTCTTGCTCAGGTTGACTCTATTTGGAGACAAACTGTTAAAGAAGAAATTAAGTTTAACTGGGGTCATAAAAGACATGACAGGAACTAAAAAGTAGGACCAATGACTTTATGAGTGGAAGAAACTCCAGGGCACAAAGAAGACATGGGCAGATGATGGATGTCTGATAGTCAGAGCCAAGGTCCAGGAGAAATCAATGTAATTGTCACCTACATTTTTGCCAGCTCATCTGCAGCTCAGTCAGCCTATAAATGAGTGTTGTTTAAGCTTCTCAGTCTGCGATATGGTAATATGACTGACTATCATAGTGCCCAATTTTAAAAATATTCAATATTGATATAACTATGGAAATTGCAATACTATTTATTTTTACTCTGCTACCTTGTGCTTTCTTTGGTTAGAAACTTATAATATATTGCATATTTATAAAAAAATCTAAAATTTGAATCAAACAGCTTATTTTATGCCCATTATAGTAAAGACAATCGCTTTCTTATTTACAATTTCACTGTCATAATTTTAGGACTCTATCATATCTTTTTTGGCATACTTAAAAGAACTTCTTAATTAGTTCAATCTTCTTCATTGATTGATACTGTCTTATAAGTCACAGTGCCCTCAATGGTATGCTTCACTAAATAGGAAGAAAGGAGAGATGGTCTAGTCTTTCAGACAGTTTAATTAGTTGGGGCAATATTTCCATTTGTTGTTTATATCTGACCTCTTTTTCTACACCCATTTGTAACTTAGGGAACACTCAAAGTGGAAATGTATCAGATTTGAAGTTCAAAAAATGTATTCATCTGACTCTTAAAATTAACTCCTATATTGATTCTACTAATTAAGATTCCATGTACGGTGCAAATATAAAGTTTATTAATACCATTTTAGCAGTATCTTCCAACATAAAAATATTACTTTTTCATATGATCTATCCATCCTGCCTTTTAGTACTTATGACATATCACCTTGCAATATTACCACAGTTATCAGGAAACAAATGTTTCTTGTTTCTGTGAAATAATGATAAGAAATAGATTGTATTTACATAAACTAATCTGTAGCTAAGACATAACGTGCATTTTAAAGATTCACATTCTACATAATGTAAGTGTACATAAAAATGATAACATTGGTCAAAATTTCAAGTAAGTACCAGCGTGTTAAAAAGTTGAAGTTGCCTCAACTCTTGATCATTGCTTTTTTGATTATTTATAAGCTTATCACCTACCAAATTGTTACCAGTCCATGAAAATTCTAACACGTTTATATTGGGATGTCTTGTATAATTCATAGGAGATGACAGCCAGAGGGTCCAGTAAACTGTAGATGATAATTTCCAAGTACTGCATATTATTTTAGAAACTTCTGAAAAGCATTTTGTGTCGATTTTCTTGAAATCGGATAATAAACAGAAACTCTTTGTATGATTCTTTGCGATCACATTTCAGTTAAGATATTGTAAAAATTAACTTGCCTTCATATATGTCTTATTGTCACCATTCTGTATTATGATTTAGGTTTCTGACTGCAAATACGGAGTGGCCGCATTATGCTCCTAATGAACATAATGTGAATGATAGTGCATCTAGATGACTTCTTTTGTAGATTAGATTAATGTTTTTTTTCTCCTAGAAGTTTATTAAGCCATTCATTCATTCACTCATTTGTTCATACATTCATAATTGTCAGAGAGTAAGTGAATCTTTGCAGAGACCCAAATCATATACGTAATAATTATATTCTGATTTTACTGACAGAGTTATAAAATTCTATAAAGTTAGGTGACCTCACAGTGTTAGTACCAGTTAATTTTCTTGTGGTATATGTCTAGTAACATTGAAACAATTCAATCACGGTTCTCCCCTTCATTTTAATCATAGGTGTTCTGAGGTCCTTAGTAACAGCAAAGCAAATGGTCTGTGGACAAATGTTAGACAAGACATAGTACAAGTATGGATCCCTCTTAATTATTGTGTTATATTTGTAACTGATGTTACCCTGCCACAATCACTAAACTTAGAATATGTGTATTGCTGAGGAATTTGCTGGCTATTGGTGAATTCCCATTTATCTCATAATTTTTATCATTTTCTTAGTTATGCATACATACAATGAAAACAAAATCATTTCAAGTGGATTAGATTCATTAATCTCATTTATCAATACTCATAATTAAAAATTGTTATATATTTTCATTTTCATGTGAGTGTTTTGCCTACATGGAACCATAAAAAACATGTGTGTGCTTTGTTCCCACCGGTGTCAGAATAGGGTGATGGTATCAGATATCCTGGATCGGGTGTTAAAAATTATTATGAATAGCCATCTGTGTGCTATAAACCAAATCTGGTTCCTCTGCAAAAGCATCAAATACTCTTACTCACTGAGACATAGCTTCAGTCCTCAAATATGTAGTGTTACCTTCAGTAGCTATGTATTATAAAGTGAAGAAGCTTGAAACAACAACTATTTTATTGGATGCCAAGACTATGAGCGATGAAACTTCATTCAGACCGTGGTTGAATAATTCTGATTATTTGGAATTAATGGAAGTTTAGCAGTTATCCAACTGGTACAAAGACTGTGTATATAGTTCAAGAAAGCTTCATCCACAAGAGACAGGCCTGTTGCTTTGGGTTCTCAGTGTCACAAATCTGCTAGGTAGTTAGAATTAGAATGTGAAACGCAAGTTCTGGAGGAAAGCATCCTTGTCTTCATGGCTGAAAGTGCATGATATTTATCTCCTTGGACTTTGTATGATATTTTCTTTCTTGTGTCTATTGACTGAAGAAGCCAAAAGTTCAGATTTGCTGAAAGGACTATGGACCCATTTAACAATACTAATAGTGCACAGAATTTGCAGCTATATTCTAGAACCAGCACACTCGACGACTACATGTAGTGTGTCAATTTATATTATACTATACAAATTATACATGCCACATACATTTATAACATTTTCCATTGAAGTCTCTGTACTTCTATTCCTGACTTAATAAACTCTACTGGGAGTCATGAAGAGACATGGGATATATTCATCTTCTACTCTTTATATTCATTTCCTTTATGTGTAATGCACTCTTCAAGCTCCCTTCATTTAGGAAAAGAAGATTTGTCACTAGCCCTAGTCTGCCAACTCTGAGCTATCAGGATGAAGTCAATGATGGCAAGAGCAATAGACGGTCAACTGATTACGAATGAAATAATTGCAAGTCTGCTTTGATTTAGTGGACTGTTTGAGTTCTATTATACAGGCATCTCTTCTTGTCCGCCTGCCTGCTTCACTGCTTCTTTCTCTCCCCACCTCCGTCCCTCCATCCCTTCATCCTCCCTCTTTTGTTCTTTCTTTTCTTCCTTTCTTTCCCGTTCTCTCTCTTCTCTCTCTTCCTTCCTTCCTTTCAACTCTCACATAGTCCAGGATAGCCTTGAACTTCCTCTGTAGCCAAGGATGACCTTGATACTCCCACCTTTGCCTTCTTAGTGTTGGGACTGCAGCTGTGTACCGTCATGCCCAGTTTAGGTGGCATGACTCCAGTGCTTCATGCATTCCAGGCAAGTAATCTACTCACTGAATCTACAACCCCAGCCCTCTGGAAAGCAACACTTAATGATAACACATCCATACAGAATATTAACTAGTCTGATTTGTTGTTGATACTGGACTATATATTAGAGCACTATATTATGACCTTATAAATTATTCTTCTCAAAACTGTTTATCACCCTCTGATAATGCTTCCCATTAGAGAATCCTGTGATCCAGGGTTGAATTTCTAAAATTTCAGTAAGCGGTTTTCTTTCTCATCGTCTAATTTTAAAAGATTTAAGAAACTTGCCCAACTTTGTAGTTTGTACCCTGTCTTGATATTCATTTAATTGGTTCTGCTAATGTGAATGCCCTTTCAAATATGAAAAAATAAAGCAAGAGGGAAAAGTTAAAAAAAAAATTCTTCCTAGGTTTCTAGTTTCTATGTGTGTTTTTGATTATATAAAATGCATACAAAGTCCACTCTTAATTACAAATATGTAGTACCTTCTTTATATATGTGTTTTTGAACTTTGCATGTTAAGGCATTTAACTAGACCTTGTTTTAATGACTCTCCTGCCATTTGTGTGCATAGTTCATTCAATATTAACTAGCACTTTGAAAAGTCTAGTATCTGAGCGCTAAATCTTACTACTCAAAAGTCCTAACAAGAAATGAGCTCACTAGACTATAATTTAAATACAGAGAAGCTTAGTCTCTGGTTTCCTATAGGTTTCCCCTCACAATTATCTTTATTAATTCTAATAACTATGTTCTTATTCATAAAATTTGTCCATTGTGCCACATAACCCAGAGAGTTTCCAAAAATATGTGTATAACCTGTTACATTAATCTTATATTTATTCCTCCAAAATGTTAGTCCCTGTATCCTATACAAATAAGTTTCTCTTTGTCATGTTATTTTCTGCAGTAAATCTAATAATATGATTAGAGTATCTCAAGCAATCTTCCATCTCAAGGTTTTATGCCTTTCTGATTCATTGTGCTATTATTAAACCCAGCTGTTGATGTTTTTGAACAAACTGATTTCTGAATTAACTCTACATTGTGTTCTATAATAACCCTACTTCAGTATTGCCACAGGCTGCTCCCAATTTACTTTTAGATAATTAAAACCTCTCTTTATTTCTATCCAAGTTGTCTGTTTTATTTCCCTGAACACAAGGATGTGATTTCATTCATGTTGCTCCAGGGGTCGAAAGATGATAATCATTTCTCTACATCTGCCCTCATTGTGTATTCTTGCAATATACATCCCTATATCCTTACCCTTCGGCTTCTTCTCATTAGCGTTCCCTTTCCTACTGATGTATTATGTTTCTGCCACAAGCCGTTCCTTGTTTTTGTCCTATAATGTCGGTACCTTTGCATGAGAATTGTCCTAATATGCCTAGCATATTAGATATTTTCCATATTCTGACTTGTTTATGATGATTATTTACATATGAATGCATCTGCTTCAAAACTGATGACATCTATAACTGAAATATAAAAAAAAAAGATATATTTCCAAACACCTAACACAGCAATTTACAAGTTGTTGTAGAAAGACAAGAAAATCTAAGTCATCACACAGTCTGTGTTTATTTATTTCTGCTTTATTTTCATAAAAAAACTTGAGATCTATAATAAATTGTGCATTATTTTTAATAAAACATGGAAGAAATCTTTAGGTTATTTACACTATACAGCATAAGTTGATGGAGATTTATTTTTGATTCTAATGCCTACCTATGATTATAAGAATGTATCTGAATGTACTCTTAGAGGAATACACTACAAATTCTATCATTTATTACTTTATGTTCCTTATAATTTGTATTCAAAGTCGCACACTATATGATTCCTTACCAGATGCCTGCCTCTGAAGAACAGTACCAGAGAGCAAAATTTCTGAAAACTCTGTGAAAATTCTAGGGTTTGTTTCTTAAGTAAAACTGATTCGCTTGTAAAGTACCTTACCTTATATGTTATAAATTATTAAATAGTTGATATTTTGTAAGATAAGCCATTATCCTTGAAATATTGAATTTTATTTATGATTTATTATGGGATAAGCTTGGAAAAACAGTTGTTATAGGCAGAAACCTTCTACAAAATGTAATTTACTATATTTTCATGTTTGTTTTGAACTTCTGTTTGTTTAATTTCCCCTTTCAACCAAGATGTAACAACTATAAAGAAAAATCCTTATTACCATGGGGAAAATGCACATTTAGAGATTTTTATATAAAGTTCGTCCTGCAATGATGTACAAACTGTCAGCGTTTCCTCTTGGAGACACCCTAATCACTATATTTCCCCACAATCTTCAACATGCAAACTTGTGTCCTTTAACACAACATCTATAAATATGTTACTCTTGATGATTTGATATTCAAAAGTATAAAATTTTTGTTTGTTCTTACAACTTTCTGGTAGCATACATTATGTAGAATTGGATTCTCAGTAAATTAAGATTTTTCTTTCCCTTCCCTGTTCTTCCTACCCATATAAAGTATATCAGAAGCATTTCGATTGCCCTCACATTCTCGATATTTCACAATATCGAAAGAACACAAAATAATTTCTTAAAATTTAAGGGCTCCTTTCATCAACTAGGAGAAGGTTATGGTAGCCAGAAAAGTATATCTGCCTTTGCAATTTCAAGCAGCCCAAGATGTGAGTTTGTGGAAAGAACTTGGGTGTTGGCATTTGATATCTAGATGTTTTAATATAGCGCCCTGGAGTGCTAAAGCATGTCTCATGCTACAAGCATCTGAACTCTTTGGTATGCAAAAATAAACTTAGTTTTTATAGCCATCATGAAAACATTTCTTGCTATATATGCAAACTATATGCAAACTATATGCAAACTATAGTATTTGTTTCCATTTTATTCAAAATGCAAACATGACAAAAGAAAAACCACTATTACCAGAAGACTTCTTAAAGTTGCCTAAATGTAAATCAAGATCCTGAATATAGAAGGCAATATTTTTGAAAAACAGTAAATGTGTGCTGAAATTAAACAATACCAATCTTGTTTTATGTTTTTGTCATTGATGTTTGATACAGCTTCTCACATCCTCAGAATTCTTGCCCTTTATTGAATGTAATTATTAATTACATTCAGTAATTTCATTTCAGCCGATAAGAACTGAAAATTTATTGATAAAAATCTGTTCATTATCTTCAACATTAAACATGATTTTTAAATCAGAAGGTTCTTCAGGGGTGTGTGTCACGTTTCCAAGTGTTTGAGTTTTTCGATTGGGACACAACATTTTTGATGCCTCCAATGCTGTCCCTGTGCTGGAGGCTCTGCAGAAGCACGAATTAAGTTAATGAGTTAGCAGGCATGCGCTCTTAACCAAGCATTAACAACCCTGTTCCTAAACATGATTTGTAGTTTAAATTAAAAAGGAGAAAAGTCATGTTGAATCATTTCTCTGAGCAATGAAACAGGTTAAAATATTTTCTGTGCTCTTCTGTAATTGTCAGTGAAAAATGTCAACTTTGAACCACAGCACAATGTTTGTTTGTGTGTTGCGTTGTTTTACACATGAGGTTTTCCTTTCCGTTTATTTCTCACTAAGAGGTAGCGCTTTGTTAATACGGCTGTGTACAATTTTCTGACAAGTGCTGAACCTATGCGAACAAAAAATGGTTCTTATTTATGATGTGTCAAATTACTGTTCTGAGAGTAGACCTTTTAGGTTGCATTCAGCCTTTAATTTGACTGAATTTAAATGGCATAAAATGCCTTTTAGTTGGGCCTTGGCTGGCATATTATATATCTCATTTCAATGAAAAACATTCACATGCAAATACGGTTTGTTTGGAGTGAGGACAAATGCAACTATCATGACTGATGAAGGCTTTTGATCACAGTTCTACAAACTGAAACCTTGAAAAAGGGGAGGCTATTTGGACAGGCATCTGCAAGCCCATGAATTATTTAGTTCACATTATTCATAAATCTCTTTGAAGAGGAGGTCTTATGAGGTTTTAAGAAGCAGAAACCATAGTCGTGTTGCCAACTTCAGTGTCTGCTGTAAGTGCTGCCTGCACAGAAACACTTCCTTTAAATGTTAAGTCTTCCCAGCCTGGGAAGGGTGTCACATCCCTGTGCCAGCAAGTTTATCCTGCAGCTCCTAGGAACTTGAAAGATTTCTCATCTACTTCTTATTTCTTCGTTCAGAATAGCATACTATGTGGTAGTGCTCACAGACGATGTATAAAAACAGGTAGATTACATCTATAGACTAAGCAGTTGCTAATTCAACTTTATAGCAGAACAAGCGAAGAACATGCCCAACCTCAGGACTCTCCATTCCTTGGTGCCTTTGAACTAGAGCTTAAATCCAGAAAGATTTCTTCTCCCTAAGATTTCCAATGGGCATTTCAGAATCATTTCTGTAGTTCCTCACTTGATCCACTGTGGAAAGTCTGCTGCTAGATTTCAAAGAAAATGTTTCTTGCATACAAGTTTTGCATTGTCTTTTGGATGGTTTCGTGGATGATTCTGGCTCAGACCTTGCCTTCAAAAAGTGGGTGGGGATATTCAATTATATTTTGTTCACTTGAACCTCTAAGCAATATTTTAAACTTGAAAATTAATGAACAGTTGCAGACTATGCTTATGAATTACTATCTCTGCCCTCCAGTTTTAACTATGTGATATTAGCTAATCAATGCTGGAAAGAAAGCTAAACAAAATAATCTTTAGTGATATCTTGTAGCTTTGGGTTTCTCTAATTCTCTTCAATCATCCCAATTGGAATTTTAGGCTTAATATAAAAGTCAAATGCAAACAACTTTAATAAGTTCAGTCCCAGTTTGACTAGTTAAAATTCTGAGAATGGATGATATCTTCTATTCCTCCTGAAATTATGTATGTTCTTCAAACTAAGACTTCACATGTATTTATGATATACACATATAGTGCTTTATACAGTTATGAAGAATAGTCTGGGGCCCAAATTTCTCCCTCGTTAGATACATTTTTAACTCACGAGTCTAAAGAAACAGACTATTACTAGAAATGGTTATTCAAAAGTAGGAGGTTTGTTCAGGAGGAATTTCCTTTCTTAAATGGTCTTGAGTTTTACGAGTCCTGTGGACGTCTTCTCAGAGCCATTTTGATAGATTTTCTTAGTAGCTCTCCTGTCTCAATTCCTACATAAGTACTTTGGAATTAATAGTTTCTGAACTCAGAAGTCATATGAATCCCAATACAATTATAGGCATCATGGAAACCTAAAGAGAATCAATAAATTACCTATTTACCTGTGAAATTTGTTAGCATTAACCTTATACACTATAGGATATGAAAATTATCTAGAAGAAAACTCATTTAAGAATTTCCTTTCTCTTTGACTGGTAAAGTCATTAGTTATTCTGGCCCTGTTATCATTTGAATGCCGGTTCTAGATTATGCAAAGTGATTATCATGTAACAGCCTGAGAGAGTGGAACAAAGCATACTATAAATATTTTAGTCACAGACTCAACCTCAAAATAGGATGGAACAGCTTAATAGCAGCAGCAACACTAAAAAATAATAAAAGTTTAATAATGAATTATAGTCTTTATTTTTATGTATTTTATGAAATATTGGGGCTGGAGAGATGACTCAGTGGTTAAGAGCACTGCATTGGCTGCTTTTCCCAAGGACCAGGGTTCAATTCTCAGCACCCACATGGCAGTTCACAACTGTCTGTAACTCCAAGATCTGAGACCATCAGATGGAGGCAAAGACCAATGCCCATAAAATAGGTAAATAATTAAATAGATCTTTAAAAAATATTTCTTTATCAGACTTATTTAGGCAATCATCTAAATGGTAAACTTAAGTTCTGCATGTAGTATGTAGTATATAAGATGGATATAATGGTTTTATTAGCGGAAACATGCACCTGTGTTACTCACATAGCAGCAAGATATAAACTTCTCTCATGTGTATTGCAGTAAGAGGTTCTGAGAATGTGAGAATACACAATTTGCCTTTGTATAAATTATTAGTATTGATCAAATAATGCTGAGGCCCCTTTTTAATGAAAAAGTTATTTCCAAATATCATTTTAACTTGAATTTCAAATTATCTGAATATAATACAAACATACAATTTGTGATATTTGTTCTCATGAGGAAATCATGATTGCTTTGTGTTCATAATTGTTTTTGTATTGCTTTTTTTGTCTGTGGTAATTTCATTTTTTTTAATTTTTTGTTTATTTATTTACTTATTTATTTATTTATTTATTTATTTAAGATTTCTCCCTCCTCCCAGCCACCGCCTCCCATTTCCCATTGTTTTTTATTACAAATGATTTGTACAGTTCTAGAGATGAAAATCCTCCTATTTCAAACTTAGTCAAGTTATTTGTAACCTAATTTGCTTTCATATGTAAATGTTAGGGCTCTTTTAATTAGATTATAACCATGCTATTTGTAATTATAAGAGCTTTTAACTGTTTCTGCATCCTCTTGTGTAGTTCTGTAATGTAGTTAAATAAATGGATGCTATTTGAAATAACCTCTCTCAAGTAGATATTCAACCTGAGTTAGTGATAAAGATCCAAAGAAATGTGCTACAAATTTGTTTTTTGGAAGATTTGGTCTTAGATTTCCTGAAAGGTTTCTCTGAAGACTGTGCTCCATTTTATTTCTTTATTAATGTCCCTTGTTGGCATTGTATCAATCAGGGATAGATGTTTAGAAACATTTTCATGACAGATAATTATACTAATGTTATAGTATTCTACATAGAGAGTTAAGAGTCATAAAATACTCTGTGTTCCAGACCATTCCAAATATTTATGTTGACCAACACAATATTAGACATGGACATCTACATAATTTTGGTTATTTATTTATTTATTTATTTGTATTTAAATATGACCTTAATATCAATTTAAAATCTGTCTCATGTAAAAGGCCAAACTCTAATACTTAACCATTATTTATTTGTTTTGAAACACAATAATTCTACCCTCATTGCATCCCTATATCACATCATGTTTCATAGGTAAGATAAAGATAAAGGGAATCCCTGCTATCTAACATACTATACTTCTAATGACATATTCATACCTATTAGATCATAATACATACCCTAAAGATAACACTATAAGCAGTAGTATGTCAAATTAATCAAGAAACAATAATTCTTACTTACATAGTAACTTATAACACAGAGCTATAAAGTAACTGATGATTAAAACATTACCTATCATTACCAACTCCGTCAATTTAAAAGAAGGGTATAAACAGAAGGCAAAGGGACCTAGGGAAGATGATAACACTGAGGTACTCTATAAGACAATGATCAACTAGAACCAAAATATCTATAGCTCATATTTACATCACTGAGTTAGTGATGTGATTTCTTTGCCTCTCATCTGCTACTGTAAAATAATACCATACCTTTGTCTTAGAAAACCTTTGTTATTTTTTTGATTACAACAGAAACAATTGGACATCTTTATTTGATAATCTAAGGGAGCATTTCATTTGCAGTCTGAAAGGGGATGATAATAAATAGGTGTGTAAGTTCGCCTTGGATGTGGAAATCTTGGTGAATATATAACTAAAAGAATCCACTGTTCTTGGGCTGTTTTAGTTTGGATGACTCAGTTTCACAGGTTTATGACCCTAACTGAAGTGTAAATGACAAAGAGATGAGAGACATGAGAGTGGAGAACTCAACCAAGTAGCTGTAGTTGCTGTACAATAGTCTGGAAGTCACCTTTCATCTTGCTCAGACTCTTCCTTGGGGAGAACTGACAGAGATGATGGAGGAGGGTCATCTTTCTATCTGTTGTTTCATTGGTTAAGTAATAAAGAAACTGCTTGGCCTCTGATAGGGTAGAATTTAGATAGGCGGAGTAAACAGAACAGAATGCTGGGAGAAAGAAGCTGAGTCAGAGAGTCGCCATGATTCTCCCACTCCAGGCAGATGCAGGTTAAGATCTTCCCTGGTAAGCCAGCTTGGCTACACAGATTATTAGAAATGGGTTAGATTAATATGTAAGAGTTAGCCAATAAGAGGCTAGAGCTAATGGGCCAAACAATGTTTAAAAGAATACAGTTTCCATGTAATTATTTCGGGGCATAAACTAGCCATGTGGGCGGCCGGGTGCCAGGGATGCAGCCCCGCCGCTCCTACTACAACAGAGTGGTGCCCAGACGTGATGGGCTAAATCCACTTAAAAACCTGAGAAGGCTTAAAAATAAGGGAGAGAGAGTTTAACACAGAATTTTGCTGTTTGTTGGTGGCGCCACTCTGTTGTAAGGAGCTGTGGGCCGCTTCCCTGCCGCCCCAGGTCCCGGCCACCAGCTAGCTCTAGCTTATGCCCCAAAATAATTACATGGAAACTGTATTCTTTTAAACACAGCTTGGCCCATTAGTTCCAGCCTCTTATTGGCTAACTCTTACATATTAATATAACCCATTTCTAATAATCTGTGTAACCCACGAGGTGGCTTACCAGAGAAGATCTTAACCTGCGTCTGTCTGGAGTGGGAGAATCATGGTGATTCCTGACTCAGCTTCTTTCTCCCAGCATTCTGTTCTGTTTACTCTGCCTATCTAAATTCTAACCTATCAGAGGCCAAGCAGTTTCTTTATTACTTAACCAATGAAACAACAGATAGAAAGATGACCCTCCTTCATCAAGAGGGCAAGGGAAACAGTTGAATATGTGCTTATGCATGGAAGAATTTAACCTTGCCTGCTAAAATGATTCCCTTTTGATGTTCTGGAGTTTAAATGGGTGACCTGAAACAGAGAGAGGCAGATTAAACAGAGTCCTTTAACTTACTCTTAACCATGGACCTCATTTGCTCAATTTCTCTAGAATTAACTCGTTATCTAGTAATTAGAAGTCAGGGAACATTGACTTTATGGTTCTTGCATGATTATTTACCTAAACAGAACTGGCTCAGTCAGTACATGATCCTCAGTTCCATATGTCATTCAATCTAGTTATATTTTCACAAAATCTGATACTTTCCTCAATAACGCACTTCATAAATTACTCCATTATTCTATTATCTGCATTTTCTTAGAAACAGTTCTCCTTTTTTGCCCCATCTTTTCTCACTAATTCCTTGTGCTGGTGCTGGAAGCTTCAATGTGTGCTTCATCTAGACAACCCAAACATCCATAATAGTGATTGTCAAACACTTGCAGTTTGCTTTACACATTTATCATGAAATCCTCTAGTTCTTGAATTGAAAATCATTCACACTACTAAAACAGAATCAGGAAATTAGTTTTCCTTAGAAAAACTTACTAAATTATCAATATTATAATGCAAATTCTAAAAACTCGTCTGTGCACAATGTTGAAATTAGGCAATCTATATCTTAGAAATGCATAAAAACTCATAATGGGGATATTTGTATTATGTTGCTTCTTTATCTGTCAGCTTCTTATTTGAGTGTAAACTGAAACTTACAATTGAACTCCCACTGTCAGCTGTATATCATAACCAGAAAGCTCTACGAGCATAAAACCTGCTTAGCTGCATGCAGAAACCACCATAAACATGTCCATAATCAAAATGTAAACCAAGAGAACTGTGGCTTAAACTACAGGCTTTGTTGTTACTCATGCGCAAACTTGTGTTCATAGGTAACAATAAATGTTAAATTCTAAAATGAAGATGTTGATTCAAAAAGTAACACAGGCTTAGAGTAAGGAAACACATAGACAATCTCTCTATTTTCTTCTAGGTATTTCTACTCATGTTTTCAATAAGCTCAAAGTTGTTCCAAAAATCCTTTAAAAAACATTCAAATCTGTTTATAATTGCTACTAATATAAACCAAAAGTCATTTGTCTCTCATGTGAATAAATTTCTAATCTTCAAAATAAATCAGGAAAATTAAAATGAATTTAGCAATTCAATTACAATATGGAAATTACATATGAAATATATAATATATAGACTGAAAATTTGAGTATTCTCACTAATTTTGCAAGTTATTTTTATTTATAAATAAGGTTATAACCATTTCTTCCATCTAGCAATTTTTGTGTACTTCAAACATACATGCACACATATGTTTACTTCAAACTTAGTCATTGATGATCAAGGTAATAGCATAAAATCAAATTTTAAGATGGAGATTTAGAAGTGTAAGAGACATTTTATTTAGTAATGCAATAATGACTCTCCAAACATTATATAACTTCTTTACAGAGAATCAATTGCTATTTCTAAGCCTTTTAGGTTAAGACGTGACTAAAAAATTGAAGGGTTTTTTTTTTTTTGTTTGTTTGTTTTGTTTTTTCGAGACAGGGTTTCTCTGTAGCTTTGGTGACCGTCCCGGAACTAGCTCTTGTAGACCAGGCTGGCCTCAAACTCCCAGAGATCTGCCTGCCTCTGCCTCCCGAGGGCTGGGATTAAAGGCGTGCGCCACCACCGCCCGGCTGAAGGTTTGAATTCAAAGTCTGAGTAGAATTGAAAACTTTTCTGAACAAGTACGAAGACAAAAGTCACAAGCCTTTAGGGCGATATATATATAAATGTGGAACATGAAAAAGAAATAATCATATATATACTCAAACACAAATATAGCTATGTTGTGTACTTATAGCTTAAATTATATTATGCTCTATCTTTCTAGAATGAAAATGATTACTTTTGAGTGGAAACTACTAACATGTCTTGTTTTTGAAATAATAAATAAATCAGAAGTATTTCAGTGTCACCTGCTAGGCTCTTGCCTACTGCAGGTCATGGAGAAACTTATAAACTGAACTCAGTCCATGAACAGGTAACTGATACATTTTTCAAGGCTGGCAATTTGCATCATTGTGTTAGTCAAAAGTATTGTAGTGGTAATAAATAACAAGATTTAAAAAGAAATGCCTGGTTTTTATTGGTATATTTAAATATTTTCATATTTCTATTATCGGAAATACTCCAAAATAATGGAAATATAATCATCATCTAACATCTAAAGATTGTTTTAAAATCAAAGACAAATGGAAGATAATTATTAATAAAAAAATTTACAAAATAACTTTTTAAAATACTAACAATACTTTTATTCCACTTAAATATTATCATAATAAAATATACAGTGTTCAATAAGAGCTCAAGGAAATCATATCTGTGTGCATATGTCTGTATATGTGTGTTTGTGTATAGCACTAGACATTAAATAAGGGGCTCTTTAAATTCATTTAGGGACACTTAAATTCTCCCTCTGAGCAACACTCACATTGGCATTGTCCTATGAATGCATTGAACAAACAGATCAATTGTCAAAAAAAAGTGTTAAATTTTTCAGTGTTTGTATTGATTTGGCATGTTTTCTGCCTTTTGTTTTATTAAATATCAGGAGTTGAATCTAGAAGCTTCAGTGCATTCAAGTTTACTAGTCACTGTAGCATGAGAGACACAGCATAACGGATGAGCATACTTCTGAATTATGCTTTAGAGGGCAGAGTCTAAGCGAGCATGTTACTTTCAGTCTGGCCTGTGCAGAAGGAGGTAGATAATGCTGACCACACCGCTGCTAGAACCAGGCAACAGAGCAAAGGCAGAACCAGAAACAGATCTCATTCCCACACACCAAAGCTCTTGAATGTGCTACAGCTTCCCAAAAGAGGGGGGCAAGTGTTGAAATACATGAGCCTGCCCTGGCTATTTCTCACCAATCCCTAATACCAGGTTAGATTATTTTGACACATAATCAAATAAAAATTAATTCTACTGTCCTGTGAGAGGGCATAGTGTGTCTGCTATTCTCACTCTTTTTTTTCTCTTTTTTATTGTTTTTATTGAGCTATATATTTTTGTCTGCTCCCTTCCCTTGCTCTCCTCTCCCCTTTACCCTCCTTTCCTCTCTCCTCCCCTTCAAGATCCCTATGTTCCCAATTTACTCAGGAGATCTTGTCTTTTTCTACTACCTATGTAGATTAGATCCATGTATGTCTCTCTTAGGGTCCTCATTGTTGTCTAGGTTCTCTGGAATTGTAATTAGTAAGCTGGTTTTCTTTGCTTTATGTCTAAAAGCTGCTTATGAACAAGAATGGCCAAGACCAAAAACACTGATGACAATTCGTGCTGGAGAGGATGTGGGTAAAGGGAACACGCCTGCATTGCTGGTGGGAATGAAAATTGGTACAGCCCCTTTGGATGTCAGTGTGGCGATTTCTTAGAAAATTAGAAAAAAAAAACCTTCCTAAAGACCCAGCAATATCACTTTTGGGTATATACCCAAAGGATGCTCAATCATACCACCAGAACATATGTTCAATTATTTTCATAGCAGCATTGTTTGTCATAGCCAGAACCTTGAAACAACCTAAATGTCCCTTGACCAAAGAATGGCTAAAGAAAATGTTGTATATTTACACAATGGAGTAATACACAGCAGAAAAAAATAATGACATCTTGAAATTTGCAAGCAAATAGATGGATCTAGAAAACATAATATTGAGTGAGGTAACCCAGAAACAGAAAGACAAATATCATATGTTATTCTCTCTTGTATGAACTAGTACAAGAGGAATTGTCTTGTCTAATTTATCAACTAGATGGGATTAAATAACACTGGTCTCCTAATACTATTATTTTCTGTGTATTTTTTGTTGAAGTGTTTTTTTAAATCCTCATTAAATATTTAAGTACTCAAAGTAATAATGTGTACTGTATGTATTTCTTTACCAAACAATTTCAACATCATTTTAATATATTTTTTTCTTGTAAGAATATTGTCATTAAGAAAGAAAAAAATAATAAAGGAATTATACTGATTTTTTTACTACTATGTATTAAGAGGTGGTTAAAAATACACACTTCACACCCCTGACCTATCTCCTTCTAAATATGTATGCTTTATCTTTAATCTGTATTTACTTGAATAAAAAATGATTGCATATAAAAAAGAAAGAAAATTTAGTGAAATTACTTAAAGTACTGCTTTTTAAAGTCTTAAGATTCTAATAAGCATTAGAAAGACAATATAAGTGTTCAGATAATTATTATATTTAAAGAAAAAGTCATTTTATATAAAGCACTATATTAAAGGTAACTGCAATAGAAAAATGTTTTATTTTATGTTAGCTAAGAGGGTAGAGTAATAGCAACATGGAAAAAGAAAGGTGTCTAATACACTTTGAATTCTAATGTAATGAGAGCCTGGGGTGTGATATTTGCTTTTTGATAAATTAGTTGTAGTACTCATCATTTGTAAATTTGTGCTTTTCTTCTTTCTTGAATTTTTCATCTTTGAGACTGTGCCTCTCTGTGTAATGAAGGATAGACTTGAACTCAGGCAAGACTAAGAACCCTGAGAAGAGGGATTATAGGCGTATACCACTATGTTTTGCAATAGCTTTTTCTTCATTAAATAAAATAAAAGTCACTGGTTATAGATTTAAATTACTGTATTACATCATAAAAATATTCTGACTTAGTGAGTTTACAATGTATTTGTAGTTTTGGTTGTAAATTTTCAATTGGAATCTTTATGAGGGCACCAAAAGCATTTCTCCTTTGCTTCTCAGTTTTGTAATGCTTTAGATATTTTTTATTATGTTTCTCTGAGAATGAAAACCACTTTTATCATTACTTATTTTTATAATCTGAAATGTATATCTTAAAGTAGTATTTCTAAACATCATATTATAGAAGAACTACCAATACCAGTGGCTTTGTTTTATTTTCTGCCAAAGTGGTTTTATTGGGGAAAGAGGAACATCCTACATAAGGGAATATTAATAGTTTCAGGGATACAGTTCCTTACATGGAGTAAACTCTAACTTTGATGTTTGTATTTTTAAAGAAACGGTGCTCAATATATATTAATTTAAAAATGGAAGGAATAATTTAAAATGCAAGATAAAAAACTATCAAAATACTTCAATGGCATTCTCATTAGCTAAGAGTAGAAGGATCAATATTTCTTAGCAACAGCTCTGGATGAACACGAGTCATACTATTTCAGTGTATTAAATGGTATCTTGATAACTTGAACAGGTTCTCTCAATGCATCAATAAAATAATTAGTATTATTCATATATTGCTAGTAAAACTTGTCAGTGAATGAAAATACAATAATTGAAAGAATACATTACAGTTATGGATTACAAATATAAAAGCGCAAAGCTTGCTAACCTCTCTACTCTTTCCTTCCAAGCATATTAATAGTTCCTGTAATATCATTTCAGTGATGTATAAGAAACATCATTCCTTAAACAATTATTAGATAAAAAACTAGCCAAGTGTCTCTTTCAATAGGAATAATAAACCACACTGATAACAAAGTGAGTTTATAATTTTCTTTTGATTATTTTATTGTATGTTGGAGGTCATAGCTTCAGTAATTATTATTACCACTCTTATTTATTATTTTTGGATTTGTGTAGAAAACAATTCTTTATATTATTTTTAAAATTATATGCATTCTCATAACTTTAATTTACAAATATACTATACCTACTAATAAGAAAACTACTATGAACAATAGCAGTGGTACAGTTATAACTTAGTACTTTGTTATAAAAGTGAAGGACTTTTGTAGCATATCTAAAACTTTTCCCTCGTCAAAACACCTTTAATTCTCTCTTTTCATTTTAACTATGCACAACTAAAATTACATTTTAAGGTAATTTTCCGTCTCTTTTGGGTGGTGTACAGTGTGCACTTTACAATTGACTTATAATTGGACTGTGCTGACAGTGGAAAATCTTACGAGTATTGAGCATGACATTTATGACAGTATTGCTGTCATCTTGGCCTCTTTTATTGAAAATGTGGAGAATTATAATTGGGCTAACAAGCCTGGTAGCCTGGCCTCTTTCCAATTATACTAACCAGGCTGGTCTAGTATTAGCTGCCTGAACACCCATAGAAACAGGCATTTGTTTTCCTTTCTATTTTATTTTTGTAGTTTCTCAAGAACCTAAGAATTAAATCCTCTCTGCCTTTATGTAATGAGAAATGTAGCTCATTTAATTCTACCAATAATTATGAATGTTTGTTTATTATAAAGTTTAGTTTCTTAATTTGAGTACAATTATTTCTTATGAAAAACTGACTGTTGCTGTTACATGGTAGATACTAATTATTTTCTCGATAATTTTGGGGCATCTTTTTTATTTGAATTCATGCCCAAGTGATGATTTGAGTTTTAAGTAAAAATTATCTTCTCATAAACAAATCAACATATTGATATATTGGAATGTATCATTTGAAATTTGGGTAAAACTTTACATGTTATAATATAGCAAGAGTTTATTCTTAAATGCAATATAAAAGAATCTATAAGAAGATAAAAATATCTTAAGTTACCATAATTCTAAAATACACTAAAATTCCAGCAGTGAGTTGAAACCCAGTTTGTTTTTGAAAATAAATATTAAGAAATGCTAAAAAGTCCCTAAGTTTCTATCCTATGAATTTAAGATTGTGTCTTTGCTACTTCTTTTCTGTAGGTAAACATGAAAACAACCCTAGATAATATCCTAAGAAAGGAAAGTGTCCCTGTGTTACTTAAGGATCCGTTCATAAAGCTTCACATTGCATGATTGTGTTTAACATAAAAGTACTTTGAACTTATACTTAACTAAACTTCCTTCAGATTATTTTTTGGGTCTGAATGCCATGATGACCTAAGTATAAATCATACTTTGCCATAGCCTCTCCTTTGTAGTAGATGTAAAACTTAATACTCAGTGAAGGTCTTTGAATTGAACTGAAGACTTGTATTTCCAGTTAGAGCATGGGGTACGTCCTTCAACACTAATAGGCAGCAAAACTGCATACCTCCTTTTTAAGCACTCATTTCTGATTTACATCTCATCAACTAAAGTAATGGAATTTCTAGGTTTCTCAGTTATGAAGACAACCGACTGCCCAGATGAGTTTGCTTTAGTTTGGGTTTTATTGCTGTGAAGAAACACCATGACCATGGCAAGTCAGGCATCAGACATGCTTCTGGAGAGACAGTAGGATGTTCTACATCTAGATCAGTAGGCTTCAAGAAGAGCACTGTAACACTGGGTCTGGATTGAGCATTTGAAAACTCAAGGCACACCAATCATGAGATACTTCCTCCAGTTAGGCCACACTTACTTCATTTAGAACATACCCCCTGGAAAGGATTTAACTAGGCCCTCTAAATGTGGGTAACAGTTCCATGGCTTGAGCAGCCTGTGGGGACACTGGCAGTGGGACCAGGATTTATCCCCAGCTGATTAGCTGATGTTTTGGAGTCCATACCCTATATTGGGATACCTTGCTCTCTTTATATAGGAGAAGGGATTGATCCTGACTCAACTTTATATGCCAGACTTTCTTGACTCCCTCTAGTAGTCTGAATGAAAATGTCCCCCATAGATTCATAGGGAGTATCAATGTTAGACTTTTCTTTTTGAAGGAAGTGTCACTGGGCTTTGAGGTTTCAGAAGCACAAGCCAGACTAGTTACTCACTGTCTCTTGCTATCGCTGGTGAATTTGGATGTAGAAATTTCAGCTACCTCTCCAGCACCATATCTAAGCTTCCTATCATTACAATAATGGGTTAAATTTTTGAACTATAAGCCAGTCACAATTAAATGTTTTCCTTTAAAAGAGTTGCCATGGTCATGGTGTCTTCATAGCAATAAACCCTAAACTAAGACAAACACCATGAGGTTTTCCCCTTCCAATTTAGCGTGTCTATTTTTTGTTATAATTGCTTAGGTTGTGTTTATGCAACCAAATTGCTGAATTATCTCTGCATTTATGAAGATTTCCTCATATTCTAACTCTTAAAATCTTTCTGTTCTGAAATTTTCCCTGAACTAATGTGATTGTTTTGTAGAATTAACAACTTGGGTTAAATACACTCTAATTGGTTTTCTTCAAAATTTTGACTAGTTGCAGTTTGATGTAGTGGTCTCTGTCTATTGAAAATTTAAGTTCTTGAAGCCATATATATTGAGGATAAAATAATAATAGGTGTTCTTGCAGCATGGGTACTTAATTTGGTAATTAAAGCTAGGTAATTTCAACTCTTTGAACCTACAATGCATGGATGAATACCAAAAATTTTTCCAGAATGTGTTGAGTATATGATTGGTGAAAAATCGGTACTCAAATTATACACTCTTATTAATTTCTCTTTATAGATTATGTGTTTGTTTTTAAAATAGTATTAAATACACTTAGGCCAATTATAAATATTCTTTAAATGATTATAAATTAAATATGACTTAAGAAAGATAAAGAAAGATGATTGTTCCTTAAAAAGAATTCAATGACTTGCTTGGGATTTCCTCTCTACTTCTTAAAATTATTCAAGAATTTTAATCTTATACTAACAAAATATAGCAATCAAATTTCTGTTTCTTATTTTTTATTTATTTATTTTTTTTTTTTTTTTGGTTTTTCGAGACAGGGTTTCTCTGTGGTTTTGGAGCCTGTCCTGGAACTAGCTCTTGTAGACCAGGCTGGTCTCGAACTCACAGAGATCCGCCTGCCTCTGCCTCCCGAGTGCTGGGATTAAAGGCGTGCGCCACCACCGCCCGGCTAAATTTCTGTTTCTTGTTATATGGTTTGGTCTTTCACAACTTTTACTAACAATAAGATAATCTCTGCTTTTCTACCTGAGATCTGTCTCACATCTAATGTGTCTCTTTCTTCTTCTTGTGCATCCTTTCCTTGGTATCAGCGGCTGCTTCAAAAAGTAAAGTCAAAGGTGAGCTTTATTCCTTTCTGCATGGTGTGTGATTCTTCTATTTCTGCTCAGTCTTCTATTATCTCTTTAACGATGAAATCACTTCTATTGGTAACAGTATTCTTTTGCTCTGTGTCTCTTTATAAATTTCTACAAACATGAATACATTATTTAAAGATTCAGTTTGTGATGCATGTCCGTATTTCCATAGTTGTTGTAGTGTAACTTTTTTGCACATTATTTTATAAATTAAAGTGCTTTGATTAGATAAATTTTTGCTTTATTCATAAAATTGAGAACTAGATGAAATATACCATATAAATAACATTAATAGAAAATACTGTGAGCCTTCATAGAATTACTTAAAATCAAATGTTCTAAAAATTAAGTAGTTTTCACTCTGAGATTCTATTTATTGATGTTCTTTCATTTTATGTGTCAATTTAGTTTGTCTCTAAAAGATATATTAAGTATGATGTCATGGGTTGCGTGCATTTTGTCAATGCCAAAAATGTCTCCTTGAAAGAACAAAAATTTGCCCTAATGTTTTCAATCATTAATGAGTTTAAAAGAACCCAAAAATATGTAGGATAGTGTGTGATAAATATAAAATTTATACTTTTCACTTCAATTTATACTTTTCCCAGAGTTATTAATGATATCTAAAATGCTGTATGGGCTGGCATATAGCTCAGTGCCAGCATGATTTCATAGAAGCATAGGCCTTTCATTCAACTTCAAGTACACATACAACAACAACAAACAAAACAAATTAACAAAAACCCTTTATTTTCTTAAATACTAAAACTAGCTTGTTTAAACTTTGGGCTTGGGATTCTAGTGCTGTAGTTTAATTATCAGGATTACCACCATAATTGCTGCTTGTATCTCTAAGGTCAAGAAATCTTTACAATTGTTCTAAAGACACAGTTGTTTATACAGCCCTACGGATATAGAAATGAGAGGCAATCCTTAGCAACCTGTCTCCTAAACCCTTAGCCTGCTTCCTGTCCCATTGGATGTGGCTTCTGGCATAGTCACATGATTTTCAGAGTGGTTGGTGAATATTAACAACAAACACATTCACAGCCCAATAAAAATAATGCTTGATAATGAGTTTATGCTCATAAACTTTTAAACATAATGCATTTTATAATAAAAGGTTACAAAGCGTGGTTTTAACAACGAACGATTAGCACAATTTATAGTAACTATTAATTGTGGAGAGTAGCATGTAAATATAAAGAGGTTTAGTTATGATTGGAGGCGTTCGTGAATGGTGGAGAACATGAAATGGTTCCTGAGGATGGAAAGGAAGTGCACATAACCTGAAGTTTAGGGTAACTAAAGATATGGAATCAGGCATGAGAACAGTGTATTATAATCAAGAAAAAGGCCATTTTTAACTACACACTGCATATTTGCCTGGGAATTCAGAAAAATAAATTTGAAAAAATCCTGTTGTACTAATCAAGTATTTACTGACTTAATAATTCTCAAAAATAACTAAAGCTATAGGACAAAAGATGGAGAACTTAAAGGTAAGAGAGTAAACACATGACCTAGAAACACAGCTGTAGGTCGTACTCCACAGTAGCTGAGTTCTATAATTCAGGCAAGCTTTTGTGCTCAGTTCATTGATTCTTCCCCCCCCCTTCTTTATCTCCCCTCTCTCCTTCTGTACAAGTCTGTATGGAACCTTGCTGCAGTTTGTCCTATGCCCATTCTATGCATGAACAAGATGTTAGAAATGGCAAAATTGCACTTTTAGAATCAATTATATCTCAGAATCACAGTGATTTACTTCCAAAATGTTTAAGAAGGATATATATTTTGCTGACATTAATGTTTTACATGTATTCACACACAAATGTAAATGAACAATCTGCCAATACCTGACATCCGTCCCTTATTTTTCAACTCACAATCATATACTTAGATATGTTTTTACCCCGCGGGAAAATATCTAACATTGAGAACTACTGATGACAGGAAGAAGAGGAAAAATATTTGAGAATTAAATATTTTCCCTCAAAATAGTGGACTCTTAAGCACTTTCTGGTGTATGTGGTATGCTAGTGTCACACATTTTGCAAAGACGGCACCCAGGTTGGTATCTTCAAAAATGCCAACTAGATAGTCCTCCCTGGCCTCCTGTCTGCAAAGCACCGATAGCTGCCCTCAGAAAGCATAGATCTACTACATGCAAGAGCATGCTTTTTAATTTTGTCCGTGTTCTGTGCTGTGCCTGAAGTTTATTATTATAATAATTAAACTATAAGAAATATAAAAGAAAGATGGATATTAAATGAAGGTATCTGACAGAATTGCTCCAAAAAGACAGACACGCCTGTGGAAAACCACACAAAGCTATCCTCTGTCCTATGTGCACACACACACACCTCTGAACACATATGACTATGTGTGTAAGCTAGAACACTCAACATACATATTCAAGCTAGAATACGCACATGTATATACACACATGCAGAAAGAGAAAGAGAACGAGAGAGACAGACAGGGAGAGAGAGAGGGAGAAAAAAAAAACTGTCAACAGAAGCAAAGCTACAAACAGCAGACAATATGAAACATTGAGCCTCAGTGCTCAGTTCTCTTTGCTATTCGTGATCATAATGTTTTTGTGCTCATTAAATGAGAAAAGTCTAAGAAAACACAAACTATTGAAGCAGGAAGTTTCGGTGTCTGAGGCTGAGAAAACACTAACGACATTACAATACTGATGCATTTCTGAAGCTGTATTTTCTTCCTCTTTTGCAGATGGTGACATGACTTATCTATTTAAGTTTTCTAGAAAGGTTTCTCTTGTTTATATCCATGGGTGTTAATTAATATAATCACTGCCTTTAAAGTTTCTTACATTAATAGTCTCTGGTCCAATAGTTATCACTATCTCCTTGTAGAGTATTTCCATTATAATATTAAAAACTATTTTTTTATTTTATCCTGCAAAATTGAATTCACCACAGCTTCTAATAGCAACAGCATCTTAAAACGCCTTTCACTTCCCCTCCCCTACAGCCCTCATGGCACTTATAGGCACTTAGTTATCAAATTGTCCTGATTCTGTCCCCACGGTAGCTTTTATGTGAATCTCTCGTCTTCAAAACATTCATTCCTCTGAGCTTGCCTGGAGTTGTTTTTAACTAGTTTCCTGCTTAATTCTCAACCCAGTACAGTCTACCCTGCATTTGTATATCATACTGAATTTTAAATAAGATCATCAATGCTTTGCCACTCAGGAAGATAGAGAAAGCGCATTCTGAAGAATTCTCAAAATGAATTTGTGTAAAAAAAATTTCATTATATTATTGAGTTATACAAATTAGAGCAAATTTATCTTAAATTAATATTGTTTCATAATTTTATAATTTTAATAATCGGAATCTAGCAAAAGTATTTTACTCTCTAATTTTTATTTCTTTTTTTCTATTCAAACTTTGGCAAAAATAGAAAAGATTTTATGGCATTTCTAGCACAACAGTTTTTAGGTATTGTTTTCAAAGAAGATGCCACAACTCTTAGAATCATACTGTCATTATAAAATGCTCAGAGGAAAATTAGCATAATTATTCTGACTTTCCAAAAGAATTAAGAGATACAGAAGAGTTCTCAACTACTTAAATTAAAATGTATATATTGTTTGAAATGGAAAGTGGCAACTATATTTAAATTTGCTTAATTTTGGAATACTCATACTTAAGATAATTTGACAATCTTAGTCTCTGAATGTGTGTTTGAATATGATATGCAAAATTCAAGAAGATATGCAATCAGTATATAATATTTAAGTTAAACTTAAGAGGACATAAAACTTTAAGGTTGAAACATTGTTTTGACACTCCCATGGTTTGCTTTAGGTGGAGCACAAATATTTATTTTGTGTTATAATGAGATTGTGCAGGTTAAGACTTTTATTTTCAAGACAGACATAGGATGAACCCTGTTTTAGCAATATGTGATGACCTGGCAATTTTTCAAACTTTTCACTATAGTCAGTTTCAAAATTAGATTGTTCTACCTACTAATATGGAAAACTATACAACCTCTCAATAAATTTTATTTCTGTTATATTACTATCCCTCATCAAATGGCATCTCTGATGGGAACAAACAAATATGAGACAGTAGAAGACATGCTTAAAAATATTTTTGAGTATCAGCTGAATTTCATTGTCACAATGACACTCATAGTGTTATCATCATTATAAAGTGAGATGACTCCAGAACATATGATGTCAATAATCCACTAAGTAAACAGCCCATCTTTCTTATTTTTATTCCTAAAGCTAAATTGTAGATATATCACAGGTCAAATTAATTTTAACTCAGATCAAAGAAAAAATGAGCATTAAGAAAGTTATTATTAAATAATTGATATTACACTTAAAATATAAAATTAACTTGTTTTTCATTATCAGTGAAAGGACAATTGAAAAATATAAGGCAGAACAAAATTTAAATACTTCTATAAATCCATGCTTAATTTTAACTTAAAAGAACTCTTATACAGTTTCAAAACCTTCACCAAAGTAACTAAACAATAAACAACTTTTGAAGCTTGTGTTTATTTACCCTCTAAAAGGCTGAGCTAGAGAAGCAAATGAAGTAGGTAAACACATGTAATAGAATGGTAAAACATCTTATCTTACTGTGATTTACAACCACCAAGGACTCCAGGTGAAGATATTGAAGTGTGTCTCTCTACAAGACAATTTTCCTTATGTACATCCCAGGTAATCCTACTGCCCTAAAATATTTATTAAAGAAAGTACACAATGGGGAAATGCGTTTTATGAGGATATAATTTGATAGTAAATAATATGCTATCAATTAAAAATCTGAGAATAATAATTTAAGAAGACTAATCCTTCTTGGATCATAGTGTGGATCTTGCACTAAACATTTCGTCTTTGTTTTCTCAGTCAAACCTCACAAGAGCATTCTGAGATAGGTGGATTCTTATTCTTTTAAACTGTTAAAAGTAAGAACAAAGACTTAAAATAATTGCTTAAGGTTGCAAAAGATTGAGACAGAACAAAGATGTCAAACAAGACAAGCTAACTATAGACATCAAGTTCTACTCTGCTAAAAAATTCTAATGAGACAATGTTAATTCTCACTTCAGTTTTCCTAAATATTATTTAGTATGAATGTAGGTCTAGATTTACCCAGGTAGGAGTAGAGCTCAAAGTGAAGATGGATTGATTAGCACAACTGCTTAAATGGAACGGTTGCAGAGAATGTATTTTCAATGTACATTTGTTGTTGTCGTTAATTTGAGAGTTTGCGTCTGTGTGCATGGGTGCTTTGCCTACATGAATTTCTGTACAACACATGCATACCTGATGCCCAGAAAAAGAGAAGATAATTTCAGAGCCCCTTAAACTGGAATTATATGTGTTTTTGAGTTACTCTGTGACTGCTCAGAATCAAATCGGGTTCCTCTGGTAAAATAACAAGTCCCCTTAACAACTTAGACATTTCTCTAACTCTCCCCTATATTTCTTATTTATAATTCTGGTTTTGTTCTGTTTTCTATACGTCTCATTCATTTACTTTATGATAATTATATTGGAAAATTAATAAGGTAATTTTACAATTAGATGATGAATTTTCTAGATACACTTCAAGCATAGATAATATGAAATGCCAATCTCAGAGCATCAAAAGAGTATACACATGAAAAATTAATCTTAGGTGACTAAATGGGCAAAAAATAGACAAATCTAGTTGATTCTAAAGTGCAGCTTCATTTAGTTTAGTTTGTTTTGATTTCTTGCTGTGTGGAGATGTTGACATGTACTTCTTTTCTGGTGTTTCTCATTTATTTCTGTTGTGTAACTGTACTGTTCATGTTGCTCAATACAAATTAGTCTGGCTCCTGAAAGATAGAGCCCTCCAGGTAGTCATTCCATTTGCAAGTCTAAAACAATATTATATTTTACAGAAGTTAATGGAGCTGTAATTCCTCATCCTTTCTGTCTTCTTGAATATAAAATCAGGTGTAAGCTTCCCTGTAAGGTGGTTGAAGAAACTGATTTTGACACAAACTAGGGCATAACTTTGTATGGCAATTATAAGTTAGTATAAGCATTTGTATTTTATAGTCTCCTGTGAACCATAAACAAATAATTATGAAACCTTTTGATGTAGTCTAAACAGGTTTCAACTTGAAAGACATTGTCTGCTTCTATTCAATTTCAGCCAGTTGGTGTAATTCTATTATGCTAATAAAAGAATATTCTGCTTATGTAATAAAACTTACAGCCCTTAAGCTGCAGCTATTGCATGCAGGTTCAGAAAGATTATCATTAAAAACCCATGCTTTGTTTGATTTTTCGGTTTCTAAACAGGAATAGTCTATGATGAGGAGGACACAGCGATCTGTCTGCAGAAGTTACTTGGAGATTTTAGCAACAAATTGAAAACAAATGTTATATGCTCAAAATTTGAAGTACACTAAAAATAAGTGCTACTTTATACCTTAAATTTGACATGGCAATGTTTAAATATTTTAGGGGCAACAATTTTCCAAGGCATCATATTATAATTCTCACTAGCGAAGCACCTTGTTGTAAGCTATGGAGAACATTATTCTGCCTGGCTTCTAGTATTTGTTCTTTTATTTACTCCTCTTCAATCATCTGTAAAATAGAGATAATATTATCAGTGCTGTTTGCTTTACAGATTTATATTGGTGGAAAAGAATGCATGAAAATACCCTTAACCATTTAATGGATATCCAGGCAGAAATAAATGGGGCATAATTACTGAGACAAGAGCCTAGGGCTCGGTATTGAACAAAATGTGACCCCTGAACTCTGTCCCTGTCAAAGACTCCATATGGTGGACTTTATAAGAATGAAATACTTTTTATGTTTTTTCTTATTAAATGCCCTTAGTATTAGTAGGGTGGCTAATGTAATTTTTAATTGGTGACTTTATATTGAACTATTGACCTATAAATTTTTGTCAGTTTATGATAAAATATGGAAATTCTACTAATTCTACATGATAGCAATTTATATCCCACAACAATGAGATTAAAAAGGTCTTCAAATGAATAATCAGAGCTTGAGGAAAAGACAAAAAAGCTCATGATTAAGTTCTTAGGTATACCAATGAAGTTAGCAGATGAGAAAATGCTAGCAAAGAGACGGAAAAGAACTGTAAAGCAAACAAAGAAAGCATTTCCTAAAAGGTCAAAGGATACTCCATTAAGTAAGGTGCTCTCTTTGGTGTGCAATAAATGAAAACTGAAGAATTCATCGATGTATTTAATGGTGATAATTTTGGGGGAAACCTAGTGATTAATCATAGATTATCCATAAAATATAGTTTAATAGAGCTGAAACAATGTCACAAAGATACAATGAGATTTAGTTATGGGGACTAGTAACTGAAACCTTCGAAGAATATTGCAGGAAGGGTTACTCAGGAGATATTATGGCTAGGTATCAAATGCTTCTCCAGAGCCATTGTACGGAATATTAGTCACAAGTCTATGGAATCACAGATATGTCATGCACCTTTAGAATGTGAGACCAAGGAAAAGAGTAGAAGTAAGGGAGGAAGCCCTTAAAGATGAGGTTGGTCATTGCTCCTCTCTTCTGTGTGTTGTTTTTCTCAGTCACCATTATGTGATTACCCATGACCATCACAAACATGATATTCTGTCATATAGACTCAAAGTTACAGAGAAAAGTTGACAAACTGGGACACTTTTAACAATGTGAGCTAAAATATATCTTTTTTAAAGTACGATTGCATCATTTCTTCCAATCTTGGTGTTCTTTAGTTGAGTAGAGCTGAAACAATGTCAGGGTTTATTTCTCCTGATCCTTTCACTCCAAACCCCAGGTTCACTCAAGGAAAGACCGTATGGTGCCTAAGCAGGAATCAACGAGAGTCAGGACAAACCTAAGAGAAAGCTTGCTGTTGAATGTAAGATCAAACTAGAAGTATATTATTTGTTGATTTTTGCTTTTGCTATTTTAAGAGAAATGGGAAATTAAAAAAAAGTGCATAGGTATAAATTACATTTTGGAAAATAATATAAAATAACATTTATTTAAAAATAATTCCACATTTGATATTAGCTAAAAAGGCAAGAAATGTTTCTAAAGTGCTTGTTGTTGTTTATACTACTGATCTTCATCTATGAAATAATAGACATTTCATAGTATTTCAACACTACATTCAGGGTGTAGGGAACCATGACACACATTAGTTCATGAAGGTAAGAATAGCTGATAAGTGATATTTCTCAAAACCTGCATATTTAATTATCATATTAATTAAGTTCTATACTGAGAAGGATAAAAAAGAGTTCTGTATACTCTTAATCTTACACCTATTCAGAATGAGATTATTTTGGTGATAAAAATATATGTATCATTAAAAAGTGACTAAGTTTTAAGTTCATTGCCCATTCTTGTTAGGTACTGAGTTTACTTTGTATAAGTGTGCTATTCAGATATAAGACTAATGTAAGGTTTGGGTTTAATAACCATTAAGTGTTTTGTGAAGTTGTCTTCCACCAGATTCAAAATCATTTTGGGAAAGTAAGTCATGTCTTCAGGTTATACAACTAAAGTTATAAACTATTCATGATATAGATTCAGAGTTATAATATAAAATATATAAGATTACCACAGTATATTCAAAGGAAACTCAAAAGCAGGGAACTGTCTACACATAATAATATATGTATGACTTTCCCTAGAGACATAGAATGTTTCTGTGCAATCTTATTTTGGGTTCCTTAAAGAATCAAAATTACCTTCTTAGCAAATAAAAAAAGTTATTCTTTATTAATGAAATGTTTTCTTTGTCACAAAACAGTAGCACGATGTAGATTTAGGTTAACTATAACTAATGTAACAAAAGTTAAAACTCATTACATGCTTTGGGGAGTGTTGAAAATGACTTGGGCATTCCTGTTGTTTGAATGTTGTTTAATCCATCATTTCCCATGGTTCACATGGACAAGGATCATGTTTGCAAAATGACTCTATATGTATTAAATAAACTTAGGTACTTAATGAGTATTTCTCATATTTAATTCAATCAGCATATTTTTTTCTGCCCCATACTTTCGTTATTTTTATATTGTCTTATTAATACTGCAGAAAGATTGGAAAATTCAAGTTAATAAAATAAATTTTTGTTATTTTTAAGACAATCCTCAAAATAAACCAGAAGGAACTATATAATTTAAAGCCTCTTTATACCAAAAGGACATTATTTGAAAGCCATAGTCATTCTATTTTACAACCACAGGAAATACATTTGTGACATAACATTTGACTCACATATAATTATTATCTTTTATTTATTTATTTTTTATTATTGAGAAAAAGAAAAAAAAATTTCCGCCTCCTCCCAGCCTCCCATTTCCCTCCCCCTCCTCCCACCCTTCTCCCCATCCCCCCACTCCTCTCCCCCTCCCTCTCCAGTCCAAAGAGCAGTCAGGGTTCCCTGCCCTGTGGAAAGTCCAAGGCCCTCCCCCCTCCGTCCATGTCTAGGAAGGTGAACATCCAAGGTGGCTAGGCTCCCACAAAGCCCGAACTTGAAGTAGGATCAAAACCCAGTGCCATTGTCCTTGGCTTCTCATCAGCCCCCATTGTTCGCCATGTTCAGAGAGTCTGGTTTTATCCCATGCTTCTTCTGTCACAGTCCATCTGGCCTTGGTGAGCTCCCAATAGATCAGCCCCACTGTCTCAGTGGTTGGGTGCACCCCTCGTGGTCCTGTCTTCCTTGCTCATGTTCTCCCTCCTTCTGCTCCTCATTGGGAACTTGGGAGCTCAGTCCGGTGCTCCAGTGTGGGTCTCTGTGACTCTCTCCATTGAATTTAGGCCTTAGTCAAAAGTAAAAACTATATAATGTATTTTGTAATTAAATTAAAAAATTTTAATGGACATATCAGTCTCAGTCATTTAGAAAAAAAAAGTAGATACCACTTCTAACTTGAATATATGTTTATAATCTACCAAAACAGTATTTGTTAAGTTTTTGTATAAAATCACCTCAGGGTAATAAGAATAACTGTTGCTGTCCATTGAGTCTTCTATCAGGGAGGTTTTAAAGCATAAACAAGTGAAGGTTGCATTATTAGTTTTATATTCTGTTATTAAATTTTGACCTGTTCTCATTTACATGTTGCAGTAAATATTGAACAATCAGAATAATGATGATTTGTTTGGTTGTTGAAAATTTTTCTTCTCTACTAATTATCTTTTATGGTAGATTTGAGTAAGAAAATTAAATACCATCAAAGTAATCAACAATTTTCAAAGTGACAAGGAGATAAACACTAAAATACATCTGAATTGATAAAGTTTAGATAAATTTATTATTTCTTTTCTTTTAAAGTTGTCTGACTGTATAAGCCTCATAAATATGTTGTGTAAATATATATGGTATATATATTTTTGGTAAATATATTGCAATCAAGATATATTTTAATAAAAAGTAAAAAAATTGAAAATAAAAATAAATTACCTGCAAAAGAGTAAAATAATGCAATTATTGAAAATTTGAATAAAAATCCAAGTTAAATTCATTGCAATGAATTCATTATTAGACAGAACTTTTATCTTGGAAAATAATACACCTTATAATTGTAATGCCAAAGCATTAACCAGTAATAAAACACTTTAAAGCAAATTAACAATTGCTTAAATATTATAAAACTATCAGATAGAGTGTGAGACCTAATCTATTGAAATTTTACAAAGAACAAAGAGAATTTATGTAACAAGAATATTAAAATATAGATTTTTTTGATCCAATACTATGACATATCATACTCTAGTCAGTACTTATTACAATCACTGTTTTTCCTTGAGTTGCTGAGATTCATATGCAAAGGACAGATATGAAGAGCAGTATTGAACTGTTTTTTGGGAAAATGATTTAGCATCTTCAGCTAGTTTTACCTCAGAAACAAATGCATTATGAATTACATTGCTATATGAAATGGAATAAACAAATATAATTGATATCTGGGCTCTATGATTAAAGTAACACCATTAGTTACAAGTATACATCTATTGATAACATCTCATTTCCTAAGGAATTTGTTAAAAAATCTATGTAGGTTTTTGATATCTATAAATATAATAAGCTTTTTTTATTCATTTGATATCATGGAATAGCTTAATCTTCAATAGCAGAAACAATTCATATATTTTATACTGATATATTTTACCCCAAATAGCACCATAATAAAACTCAGCCTGTTAGCTTCAATAATACAATATTGCATTAACAATCTAATGAAATTTTTGTTATAGTATGTGGATGAAATGACTTACATTTTTCAACATTAATTCCAAAGCCTTGTTTAAGTGACCAGTTATCTTGATCCAAAGTGTATAATGGCTCAATTTTTCTAATGTAGGTCTTTAGCTTTTACTATGTATTGATCGCCAACATAATTGTTCTCTTCCTGTTCCTTATCCTCCTGTATTTCCTTTCCTGTGAAGAACCTTAGAGACTAATCATCCTCTCCTTAGAAGTCTGCTGTTTGCCATCAGATCACTCAGGTTTTCAAATTACTGGATTAGTTCTTGTACTAAAGTCAGAGTTTCATGTCCCTATATTATCTACCACTGCCCTTTTGCTTGCCCAAAGAACCTCACTGCAACACTTCCATCAAGAAACTTAGACCTAATTTCTTTTTTTATTGAATTTTCTTGAGCTCTACATTTTTCTCTGCTCCCGTCCCTGACTTCTTTCTCTGAAATTGATTCCTCACATCAGTGCCAATAAATAAGTTCCCATTTAAAACAGTTTCTTTGTTCAGAACTCAGCTCTATATCCATTTTATCTAGCATCTTTATCCTCATCAGTCCAAACAAGCATTGGGCGTTCTTTTCCAGACAGGCATTATCTTTGTTCTTTATCTTAATGGGCAGACATTTCTGTTCCCAAGGACCTCTTAAGAGTTCATTTCCTGAGATCCTGGTTTTTCTCACGTATTTGGAGAGAATTATTCTATGAACTTTAACAGGGCACAGTTATAGGGATGTTGACAATTTTATACTTATTTGACTTGCACATCTACGATAGTTTTGATGTCATTTTATATTTCAGCATAACAAGATTTATCTTTAACCAACAGTGGCCGTGTTTGTTTCTGAAACCTCTGTGTAATTGCAACGTGCATTAGGGCATGTCACTTGTTCCTGTCTTAGGTGATTTATTTCTCCCCAGGAGAAAAATAAAAATAGAATGACTCTCATCTTTCATTACTAAATAAGAAGTTATGTTACATATAGAAAATTTCCTACCTGTACCACTACTATGTTATATAATTTCAGATTAAAAATCAAATAGCTATGCTACTCTTTCATTTTTTCTCTTTTATTCTCTGAAGAAAAATTTGAGATCAAAGGACATACAACTTATTTTAACATGTATAACATATACTAAACATAGAAAACATGTAGGGATTTTTTAATCTAAGCAAATATTTTTTTTAATTATTGTCCTTGAAGCATTTGAAGGTCATAAGTTCCATCTATATTAAATATCTTCAGTAAGCAGAAGTCAAGCTACTGCATTTGATTCTCTTAGCAGTATCTAGCACTTTCACTTCATGTTTCTGTATTGCATAATGGAAGAATATCCATTATCATATGTATGATTTAAAATCAGTCTCTTGGTTTGTTGTATCATTGTATTTGCCTTCTTGGAGGCCGTGAACATTTACTAGGATTAGCGCTGGGAACGTGGTTCCTATGCCAAGTTACAGGCATTTGCCTGCAACAATCATCTTTTACATTCAGTGAGTAGATTTTACCTCATAAGGCATGCTATAGATTTTATCCAGCCATCTCTTTCTGCATACATTAACCTTTCTCTAGACCTGATATCAAAAGCTATGACAAAAAAAAATAGTCTACATAGGTCAGTAATGACAGTGATCAGGATGTTGTCACCTCCTCAGCCATGATCATCTGAAAGCACATTAAAATCAAACACAGGTAAGTGGTGAATTAAATTGAACGTTTTCACTAACCTTTCACTGCTTCAATTTTAAAGTTCATTATAGTATTTTTAATTATGGTATTACTGAGAGTAATAATGTATAAACAAATCTAAAGCATAACCAGAAACCTCATGAAACATGTTTTTGCAAACAGATCAATTAGAATGGTATTAATTTATTATAATTACTCTTATGTATGTCTTACATATTCTATACAAAAATGTATCTTTTCCATACTAAAACACTAGTCACTTACAATTAGAATTTTATTGACTCAGTTAGCCATCTTGCAATAGTCCTTCTTATGAAGATAAATGAATATCTGTAGTACACATATAAACCTTCCCAGTGGAGCTTATTACAGCACATTTTCTGAAGCTGTTCTTGCAGTGTATACGTATTTGGGCCACCATGCCTGGCTAGAACATTTCTTCAGTTCCTACCCACTACCTATATTTTACAAATTGTTTTAGTTAAAAGATGACATTTTTCTGAGATTATTTCCATCAGACTGCCTATTGTATAAGTATTTCATTAATCCAGTTCTTTCTATAATGCAAATGAATTTCTCTTTTTTTACATATACCTATTTCTGCAAAGTTATAGACTGATTATTTTTCAGTCCTCTGGTGGTTTATGTAAATAACAATAATTAAAAACCTGGAAGCTTCATCTCTGTTCCCAGTGGTATCCCACTAACCTTTTATTCAGCTTAAAAAGTTTCTATCTATTGCTGACTTGTTTTTCCCTTCCTACTGGCAATTTTCAGCCTACTGTGCTCTTCATCTGATTTCCTGACTCTTTCTTGACTTAAGAATTAATTATTGAAATGTATCAGATACACTTTGAAAATGTCAGTGTATTTACTTGCATTTACTAAGAAGTGGGGCTTTGCAGCTAACTCAATAGTAGAGCTGAATCGCAAGCAGTATGCTTTCCTCACAACCTTTTTATGTACAACACAGGAACATAATGCAGATGATCTCTACTATCTCCGAAAATGCTCGTACTGCATAAGTGCATTTGTCTCTATCATTTTAAAGCAGAATGTTTACCTTTTCATTGAGAGCTCTTTTTTTCCTCATTGAAACTTTAACAGTTTTTCCAGAGCTACAAGAGACCCATAGAATTTATCTCTATACTCCTGCTTCCAAAATGGCCTGTAATTTAATCTGTGCAGTTCAGACGGTTATTGATCTTGGTATAAAAAGAATTCACAACCTCCCTCTGTACTTGCTAGAATATTCTACAAAACTTATCCTAACAAACTCAGACACAAGTATTCACACACTGAATAGCAAATGTTAGGTTAAGACTAGAAGAACTTTAAAAAGATAGATTTAAATCTCCTAAAAAGAGATTTGAAAGAGCTTACAAAAACATTTCTGTATAGGGTTGAAAATAAAAGATGATTTAAGGCATAATAAATGATTTTAAAAGGATAGTAAAAAAAAAGGCTAAAATATCTGAGGTTCCATGCTGACTCAATACCTTGAAAATAATTAATAGTTATCTATTGTCTTCCAGGTTCTACATCAGTTGTTTCTAGTTCAATTGTGTGTCCAAGTAACTAAAGAAATCAAAATATATGCAGTATTGAGCATTTTCTACAGATGATATATCTATTAATAATGATTGACATGATAAAAAAGCAAACTTTGGGAAGTGAGTTGGGACATGTCTGGAAGTTAGTAAATTGATATTTTAAGAAGAATTAATGGGACAAGGCATTACTAAGAAGGTGACAAAATGAAGGTAACATTGTACCCATATTCACGATGAAGAAGATGAGTGATATGGGCAAAAAAATCAAGGCAAAATAAAAGATCTGGAGGCAAGAGCAGACTTGGCATGATTAGGATGCAAGAAGTCTGGTAGCATGAAGTTATAAGGGGAAAATGAAAGAAAGTCAAGCACAGTGGGAGTAGATGAAATGATAGATACTGCAAGACCAGTGTCTCAGTTATCATATGGGCCCTGTCTTTGCTCTGGTGCAGCAAGGCAGCGAAGAAGAGCCATGGTCTGCTTATGAATTGAGAGAGAAGTTTGAGGCGCTGTGTTGCTGTGTTGTTTGGAGCTGGAAAAGATTTCATTTGCTTATATACATATTCACATGCATGCACACACTCACAAATATGCACACACGGTGGGGGAGAAAGGGAGAGAGGAAGAGAAAGAGAGAGAGAGAAAGAGAGAGAGAGAAGGTAGGGATGGTTTATTGATGACTTTTAATCACATGCTGTTGAGGATTTGGTAAGACGAAGCTCCATTTGGTGTGAATGGATTGCCAATTAGAATTTATTGCAGAATAGTAACTGAATGCAGAGAAGGGAAAAAGTCAACTACTTCCCTGGTATTTTCATCAATATAAAATGATACATCCCCCAAAGGCATGCCGTTTTCCATTAACTAAAGTAGAGATGACTATAAGCAATAAAGTACTGGAGCTAAGTATACCTGGATGGTAGAGTATAATGAGGTCTTCACAGATTCTCAGAATGCCTCTACCCACAGAAGTTATAATGGACAAATACACGAGACAACTAATTCTTCATGTCTAATTTATACAGTCAGGTTAAAATGCTATATAGTAAAACACTACATAATATATTCAATAGACATGATTTTAAAAAGTATAATTATAATGTGATATATATATAATAGTAGCATTAGCATACAACTGGATATTTTATAGCATGATTAAACAAAACATTTTAGACTCAAAAAAGGGCTATTTAATTTTATTTTTTCAACATACAGCATACCTTAATTTTAAATATATTATGATGTAATCACATTATTCAAGAAAATTATTATGAATTTAAAATGAAGGATAAAATGATAGAGATCAATAAAATGCTCCTTTAAAATGCTCAAGCGAACTTGACAATAAAATTATTGAAAGATAACAGTTTTGATAAAAGCATATTAATATTCAAGAATTAAAATCTCATCACCTCCCCAAGTCCTAGTCAACAACAAAAGTCACCGAAAGGTCATCAATTTCATGGTTTCATACAATAGCGTTCTGGTTTCTACAGAGTTTTTAATTACTGGTTGTAACTATTTAAGAGAAATTCAAGAATTTTGAATTGTCATTCTCATAACAATGAGTGATTAATATGTTCTCCTCCACAATACATTTAAAAATACACACATGTTATAGTTGTATAGCTTGTTCTTGTGACACTCCTAACAGAGGGAGCAGAGACTGTTCCTGGCTCTGTGGCCTGTTTTCCAGACGTTTTGCTTCTAGTGGGTTGTCATGTTCAGCCTTAATATGAGAGGAAATGACTCGTCTTGCTGTAAGTTGATATGCCATGGCTGACTGATATACATGGGAGGCCTACACTTTTCCAAAAGGAAGGGAGGAGTAGTCAATATGGGAGGAAACTGGGAGAAGAGGAGGGAGGGAAACTGTGATCAGGCTTGGAAAAATTAATTAATAACAATAACAATAACATAAAATATCTTTTATATGTTAAATATTTCAAGAAGAAACTATCATCTGAGAATGTAGCAGGTATTTAAATAACATTTGATTTAAATTAAAAATATTCAAAACTAATATCTGTTTCTTTCATTCTCAAATTTTAAGATTATATATTCTGCTTAACTACAAATTTATTACCAATTCCTATTACTGGTATTAATATAAGATTATCTTTAATAAAAGTGTTGGGGAGTCATGAATATGAATCAATGAATAAGAGTGCTTACAGTGAAATATGAGACACTGAGCTAAGCCTCCTCAAAAATCACACTGTAACAAAGCAAGGTACTGTCACATGCTCCTATAACCTGGAGTGTTAGAAAGAAAAGAGGGTGAGGGAAGACAAAAGGTGTTGTCATACCAAAAAGTTCCACAATATTTGGAATGGAGTATTATACGTGTTTGTTTATTTAGGAATAAACTCACAGTAAGGGTAGCGATCCACAGTTTTCATTGCTACTTTGGCACCATTGTGTAAACAGTGATTGTTTTTGCATTTCCCAGCTGCCCAGACCCAAATAATTACACAGAAATTATATTAATTACAATGCTGTTTGGCCAGTGTCTCAGACATATTCCTATCTATCTTATAAATCTTAAATTAACCTATTCCTATTAATTTGTGTATCACCATGAGGCTGTAGTCTACCATTAAATTTCCAGTATTTGTCTCCTTCAGCAGTTACATGGCCTCTCCTTGACGCTACCTATTCTTTCTCTATATTGCCTCTAGTCTGGCTATATTCTGTCCTGCCATAGGCTGAAGTAGCTCCTTTATTAATCAATGGCAATAAAGCATATTCAAAGCATAAATGGGAATCTCACATCATTGGGAGAAGGAGCGCTTGCTAACTGACACCCTAGCTAGAAATACGGTGACAGACCTTTTCACCAGAAAATAAGGTAGAGAATGATTGAGTAGAAAAACCTGATGTCCTCCCTCCTCTATATATACATGCCCACACAAACACATACACAAATTGCGTACACATGCAATAATAATGTTTGAAAATTGGAACATATATTAGCTGTTTTATTATTGCTGTGAAAAAACACTGTGTCCAAGGCAACTTGTAGAAGAAAGGATTTGTTTTTAGCGTATGGTTCTAGAAAAATATGAGTTCATTACCATCACTGAACAGAGACATTGCAGCAAACAACAGGCAAGGTATGAGGATCTGCTGATAGTTCATATCTCAAACTGCAAGAAGGAAACATATAATATGAACTTTAATGGCCAGAGTCTTTAAACTGTCAAAGCAAGCCCAAGCTATATCCACTTATGTGTGTATACATATATGTGTGTGTCTATGTGAACATTCAAATTAAACATAATTTAATTAATTTCATGAATGCAACTAGGATACCATTATTCTCCCCATCTTATATTCATGAAACTCTACAAATAACCCACTAAAAAATGGTCCTCATAGGAACATATATTTGAATGCTTGGTTCCCAATTGGTGGAACCATTGAGGAAGAATTAGTAGCTGTGACATTGTTGGAGGAGGTGAGTCACCAGTGACAGGCTTTGATTAAAAAAACAAACAAACAAAAAAAAAAAAACTCCTGTAATTCCCAGTGCACTCCTGTCTCCCTCTCCCTCCTCCTTCCCTCTCTTTCTCTCTCCCTCTCTCTCTCTCTCTCTCTCTCTCTCTCTCTCTCTCTCTCTCTCTCTCTCTCTCTCTCCCTTGCTCTTTTGGTCTATCAACATGGACGCTAAATCTCAAAAACCATAAACCAATTTAAACAAATTCCTTTAATGATGCTTTAGCCATGGAACTTTTTGCGCAGCAATCAAAATTTAAGGCATTTGCCATAGAATAGGTATCACAAATAATTTTATTATACAATTTTAATTTATACAAATTGTAACAGAAAAACTTCCTAAATGTGAGGACAGTAAATCATGTGTGTTCAGATAATTTCGAAATAGTAAATCATTATTCATATAGAGATACTCATACTGCATTAAAAATACCTTACACTGTCTTAAATGTTTGTTCAGTATAAATAAGTTCTTATTCTCTACTTTAATGGAAATGATATTTTTAGTAAAGTGATTTGAGATAATCAGGGTGACTGAAAAAGTACCAGCAACACTGATGAACAAGGGTAGAGCAATGGCCCAACAACAATAAAATAAAGACTAAAATCAATGCTGTCCAATGTATAATACAAACTTTCAGCATTCAACATTTAATGTAAGTTTGTAGATAATTATAACCTACTCAACCTTCATCACTGAATTAGATTATCAGTTGCTGCCATAATAAAGTTGATGCTACAGTTTTGTCATTGTTGTTTTCTTTCTTGCTTTAATTAATTTAAAAATTATTGCAGGTAGGCATGCAGGGCTGTAAAACTTTTATCCTTGCTCTTTAGAGGCAGAAGAAAATAGATTCATGAGTTTGAGACCATTATGATCTACACAGTGAATTCTAGGCTATCCAGGACTTATAGTAAAAGTCTATCTTAAAAGAAAATGGTAATAAAATTGTGTGTTGGTGGATGGCATAAATTGAACCTCATATCAGAGGACCAAATAGTGGATATATTGAAAATCTTTTATATAAACTAGTTTTCTGTACAATATGATTAAATTGTTATTTGAATCAAAGGAATCTATTTTTTAAAAAAAAATTGGTATAATATATAACATCTTTTCTTTACTTGAAAACTGTATTTTACAAAACTCTTTATGAATTAACTGAGAACTGTCTCTGACTGCCTCAACTACTACAGAATATCTTTTGGGAATAGGTGTATTTTCTCTACCAAACATTTAAGAAAATTCTCTTCAATATATAAAAGTATTAGCCTGCTATATTGTTGTACTTAGGTCTCAATATTGGTAGATTTTAAAGAGAAAGCACTGCATAATTCATTTATATTCTTATAATCAATTTTATCTTATTTGTGTCTAGACGGGCACTGGGGGGAAAAAAGAGCAACATTGCCAAATAGATATCCAAGCAGGCAATGTAGCCTAAATTACCCTTGTATCTCCTTTCCAGTCAATTTGCTTCTCTACCTAGGTTTCTGATGGTGATTTGTATTCGTGGAAGAATGCCACTTCTGCTGAATGTTCACTTATCAGATTCTAACAAAATCAGAGTCCTAGATGCAAAGGGGAAAGTGGAGATGAGAAGAGCATGATTGTGCCCGACACAATACCCATGGCTGAGTTTTGTGTAAGGACAGACTTTCCTTACACATTTTACTTATCCTTTCCAAGAGATATTTTTATCCTAAGGTACACTGGGGTGGCTTTCCTTTGTTCCATCTATAAGGGAAGAAAGCCATCTAATTTCTTAACTTTCACAAGATGTGATTATTCTTGATTTGATGTCCTTTATTTTCTCAAGCTTCATTTGATGTCCTTTATTTTCTCAAGCTGCTGAGAACTTTACTAGTTACTAAACATACATCTAGTCCTCTGTAGGTATTTCATATGTCTCTGGAATAAAGGCAAAAATTTTCAAAGAGATCATGCAGTGTACACAAGTGAAGGCAACCCGAGAAATGCAATAAGATTAAGTTAATGACAATAATAAATACACAAATGAATTTCTAATTAAGCATGTGATAAGGAAAGGTAATGTTCAAAGCATGTTTGATTCTTGTCTCATTTCTCATTTATTAGTTCAAAAGAAAATACAGTTATTGGGGTAAGAAAGAATACTCATAGATTAAAAGCACTGGCTGCTCTTCCAGAGGTCCTGAGTTCAATTTCTAGCACCCACATGGTGTCACTAATCTATAATGAGATCTGGTGTTCTCTTCCAATGTGGAGGCATATATGCAGGCAGAAGACTTTATACATAATAAATGCATCTTTTTAAAAAGGAAAATACAGTTGTTACATATTTCATTTTTACAGAAATATTTTACATGGCTAGCTTTTTCTTATAGTTCACTTTCCCATTTTTTTCATCTTTAGATTATTAAACTCTTTAGTGAATTGTAGATTAGCATTTTATAAAATGTCGATTTCAAAATGACTGTGGTATGCTCTGCAATAAACTCAATTTAGGATGCAGCTGTATCTCAAAACATTTTGTAAAATATTGTATTGGAAAAACAACTATTAGGGAAATTGTGTAGTGAAAAATAGAGATATTTTGTCTTTAAGTTATGTGGCTAAATGTAGAATGCACACTGCAGTGGTACCAACTATCCCTGTGCCTTCTTTCAATGGTTCACAAAGAGTTCATAAAATTTAATTAGATTTTTCTACAAACCAAATGTCTCATGATTCTGTTATTACTTTTCATGTTCAAGTGAAAATACTCTCTTCTATTTTGTAAATATTTTGGTTCAGGTGGAGATATACTTTATATTAGCTTTATATGGTTGTTGCTACTGTGTGTAGCCTTTGTGTATTGCTGTTTAAATGCTTAGAAATGCTTTATCTTCTGATGATCAGAAGGAGAGAAAGCACGAGATTGTACTATTCAATTGCTAAGAATTTTCTCTGATTCATAATATTATTTTGTAATAAATATTAATTACTAACATTATTAAAGCAAAAGCATATAATGTAAGACAATTCTCCTAAAATGGGATCTCATTGTGCAGAGTTTAAGAGGCTTCAACTTGTTGCGTAGTCAAGAGTGGTCTTGAAAATAACGATCCTCCTCATTTTGTCTCTTGACATCATAGGTATATGACACCACACAAAACTGACACACAACTTTATTTACACTTTGCATAAAATGTCATATTTGAAAAACTCCATATGTCTTTATGTATTTTTCCTTTTGGATGAGTTTATTTTGAATTCAGTCAGTATTTGCAAAAATGCAAATAACTCACCCTCTTATATTTGATTTGTTGAGATTCTCTCTCTAACTTCTGCAAGTTTGATTGGTCAATCTCACTTTAATCTGAACTTGAAATTTGAGATTCTATAGAGCTAGGATTCTATAGATGATAAGAAACACAATGATTCTTTATTTCCACATTTTGTCATATTTGAAACACATGTACTTGACTGAAGAACTCAGTAAGAATATGAGTTTTATGGTGATCCTGTTATTATTAATTCTTACATTATTATTTTATTCTTATATTTGAAAAATAAGACAAAGAAATAGAATTTTCAGTAGGAAATTTTCACTAACATAAACTAAAATTATCAACCATCATGGTATAGTATCATTAGCATTTAATGTCTGGTGTTATAACAAACAAAAAAAGTTACAGCATTTTAATCAATATTATTTTTCTATTAACTTATCATTCTTTGGTCCTTCTTGCTAACCATGAGCATACTAAAAGAGTGGAAATATAACTTCAGATGAAATATCATTTAGCTCATCTTAGACTTCAAGCGGTTTAGTAAAACTTGATTTATGAAAAGTAAACATTCATAACTTTCCTTCTCAAAAGATTAAACATTGGATTTAAGACTTAAATAAAAGAATAGTTCAATATTAACTAAAATAAGCATGAAAGATCATTTTTCAGAAGTAATTAGCCAGGAGCCTTGAGATGAGGGAAGAAAGAATGTGGGTTGAACTAGAGGCCATAGGAAATGGAGGCATGTGTTGGGAAGAAGCCATGGGAAACTGGCAGAGATAGGGCAGTTGCTGTGGCTTTGGTCATAATGTTAGTGGACTGATATCTAACATAAAAGTACAGTGCATGAAAAGTCCTCAAAGAAGCATGTGGGGAAAAGAAACAAAGACCTTACGGATAAAATTAAAGTGAGACCGATGCAAATTGTGCTTCATCTTCCCAATGGGATCAATTTTTCTGATGTTTTCAGTATTTTGCAATATGTCCTTCAAAGATTTTTTTTGACATAAAGAAATATAATTTCCTCTTGTTTAACTTTTTAAGAAACAAATTTAAATGATTATACCTCATGAAACATATCAGTTGGTAAACGGTATCTCATTTCTAGTTTCATAGTTTATGAAAGTTTTATTCAAAATACATATTTTTGACAGTGGAGTCTTGCTCTCATAAAACCCAATAATTAAACACTTGGCACATTTTCAGAGAATATCCAATTTAAATTACCTGAAATAATATAAAATTGATTTGTATGCCAAACTACAAGTGAAATTTTATTGTAAGTCTATAGTATGTATTTGTTACCCATAATCTATAAAATAGCTATATGATACATATTTTAAAGTATTTTTTATTTTATTCTATATTTATGAATATTTCGCCTGCTTTTATGTCTGTACATGTATCATGTGTGTGCTTCATGATGATGGAAATCAAAAGACAACATCAGATTTTGGAACTGGACTTGTAGATGGTTGCTAGCTATCTTGTGTTGCTGAAAACTAAACCTGGGCCCTCTGCAAGGCAACTGCTATTAACCTCAAAGCCATTTCTTTAGCTTCCTTAATATATTTCTTCAAGAATCATTGGAACACTTGGCAGCCAAGACTTGCAAACATCAAAGCCTATGCTTCAAACAAAACCCATTATAAATATGGTCTGACTTTACTTTTCAACTTTTGATAGGGTCTTGTCTACATATCATTAAGGAAGTTACTTGATAAGTGTATCCTTTTGCAATAATTGTGGTAGATCCATCATAAAGGCAATTTTTATGACTACGCCAGTGTCATCAGAGAGCCCTCGTCCAGTAATTGATGAAAACAGAACCCACAGCTGCTGAAGAGAGGGAGGGAGGAGTCAAAAGGGTCAAGGGCATCACACATCCACACACTCACACACACACACAAGGTTACAGAAACAACTAACCTGGCTCAAAGGAACTGAAGAGAGTCTAAACAATGAACCAGGAAAACTTTATGTGACCATTCTGGTTCCTCTACATATATGTGACAGTTGTGTAGATTTTTGTACTTGTGGGGCTCCTAATAATGGGAGTAAGAGCTGTCCAAACCCTTTGGCTGGCTCTTGGGAACGTATTCTTCATAAAGCATTTCCTTGCCCAGTTTTAATACAAGAAAAGGTGTTTGGTCTTACTGCAACTTGATATGCCATGGTTTGTTGATACCCATGTGGGGCCTGACCCTTTCTGAATAGAAGTAGAGAGGAGTGGATTGAGTTGGGGTTGAGGGAGGGAATGGGAGAAAAGTAGGGAGAAGAAAATGTAGTTGGAATATAAAATAAATTGATAAACAAGTTTAAAAATTAATAATTTAGGTGGAACGAGTCTATCAGGACTTCAGCAAAAATAAGATAATAAGTAAAGAATAAGGAAATGCACAGCAATGTAAATATGTAGAGTATAGAAAGGTCATGGTGGCAGAGAAGTTTCTCAATGTTACTAAAAAGGGGACTCTAATTTTCAACATGAAGATAAAAGAGGACATACAGTGAGATTCATAGACAGACAGACAGATGAATGCTTGATGGGTGACAAATAAGTGGATGAATAGATAGAGCGATCGATAGACAGACAGACAGACAGACAGACAGATAGACAGATATAGATAGATTAGATAGATGCTAGATAGATAGATAGATAGATAGATAGATAGATAGATAGATAGATAG